>BSBK01000312.1:0-600000 GCA_027943335.1 Chamaecyparis obtusa
ATATATATATATGTGTGTGTGTGTGTGTGTATACACTTCTTTTTTTTAAAGAACATTATTAAACTAACACAAAAAAAGAAATTTTTTTTTTTTAAAGCTTATTTTGGGTGACTGTTGAAACCCTAAGGGTTGTGGCAACCACCCATGGGTAGCTACGGTGGACATAGCCATTGCAGTCCCCAATGAGGAGCTGCAGGTGGCTAAGCCACCGTAGTCCCCCCTAAAGGGGAGCTGCGGGAGGCTGTGCCACCGCAATCCCCATGAGGGTTATGCATAGCGGCTGCCAACCCCCCTTCCAAAAACCCTTTGGGTTTAAAAACAAAGATTTTTATTTATTAAAAATAAAAAAAATTAAAACATTGAAATACAAACTTCATTTTAAAAATAAAAAATTATAGATTTAAAACAGTAATAACAAGATACAAAAAAGGAGATCTACAAAAAAAAGAAGAAGTTCAAATCTACGTGCTTGTTGTAGCAGATCCAAACTTTTATATATATATATATATATATATATATATATATATATCTGTGTGTGTGTGTGTGTGTGTGTGTGTGTGATAACCTACAAGTGATTAAATATCTTAAAGGAAAGAATGGATAATTGAAAGACAGTGATTGATGATCACCGAGCTACTAAAGTATATGTAAGACAATTAATCAGTTAATGTATTGTCATTGCTATCAATTAGTTTTGATTGTACTTATTCTAATGGTTACAAACATCTAAAGAAGGAAAATGGTGAAGGAATGAGATATTTACTGTTAGAATAACTGAGAGGGGGGTGAATCAGTTATCCACAGTCCCAATTACAAAATGTATCACTTAAAACAAATTCAACTAAATCTGTAAACAATAAATACTAAACCGTCTGTGACTTTACCGATTACCAGTTATTTTCTCGTAAAGATTACTGACCAAATCAGATATGCAACATGTAAAGTATGATAGCCAAACAATCACCACATAAACACATAACACAAAAGATTTAATGTGGAAACCCTGTAAAGGGAAAAACCACCTGGGAATGGTAACCCAAAATATTTTCACTCTTCTGAAGTGAGCTCGGTGAAGAGCCAACCTTGTTAAAGGTTACAAAACACACTGTAAGGTGTGACCTTGTTAGAAGATTTAACACTAACAGTTATCGTCCAACCAACATTCACTATGGGGTTGACAGGATAATAATGTACATTCTATGAATGACGTATAAGACTTTCAAGTCCACTCTGTTAAGAGATTTTATCTATTTACAATGGTTAAACTGAAAACAGTAGATGATCTAATTACAATACAACTTGAATTTTTAGATGTTCAGATCTATTCTAAGTCCATACAAATTCTGATGCAGGAGCATCCTGGGTGTAAGAGCAATCTTGCATCACCCAAAAATATTTCTGTTTTTGAATTCAATAAGGGCTATTTTGTGCAGAGCTGCTATTTATGGAAAGTTACTATTTTTGGTAATTTTCGTCTGTGCTCAGAATGATCTAATTTCTTTCTTGGAGGTTCATTTTGGTCATATAAGTATGCCAGTAAAGTTTCATTTCCAGATCAAGTGTATGTTGGAAGATATTGAAGATTTTTGGTATTGGCAGCGGGGTACAGAAACTTTGAACTCAGTTTTGAAGGCTTTAGAGGCCCCGGATGAGGTCAAAAATTTGGGTGACGGGCGCTTGCGCTGATCAAGCTTGTAGAGCACTTCGTGGCGTTTCTGAAATGGGGTTATAATAGCCGAGCGGGTCAACGGGTGATGACTTATGGTCTTCGGAAGTTGGGCCACCTGAAATGGCGAAAAATAATTTTCTTCAAAATTTCTGTTCGGGTTTCAAAGGTTATCTTGAGCCGACTATGATGTAATAAAATGTAAAATAAAATAATTCTAAGTTTGGTCGGCCTTATTGGCTAAAAATTCTGGAACCTTCCCAAGCGGTGGAAAATTGCCTATATATGGAAGGCTGTATTATTGTCTTAGGCAGTTCAGAATAGTTCTGGGTAATAGTTCGAGGCTTTGTCCTACAGAATATTGTAAGGGAATGCCCATGTGGCTTTGCATATTGTAATTCTGAAAGTTTGTAATTCCACATTTGTGGAGATAATAAGAAGCCAATTTTTCTGTTCTTGCATATTATTGTTGTTGTTTCTCTTTTTCTGTTATATGTTTGTGGTATTAAGGGGAGCACCTTCATCAAATTATTTGATCAATATTTCTATTTAATTCATCAACATTCAACAACTTACTGTCCCTCAGTAAAGGCTCTCTGACGCTCGGTTCACTCTGCAGTTCGGCTCTTCTTCAACCAGTCTGATCAAGCAAGCATGAAGAAATGTTCACATGATATCTCTGCAGTATCCTTCCTCCGACATCCTTTTCACAATGAAATCAATGTATCTTAAATAGACAAGTAAACCATTTTCTTCTCATCCATCAGATTTTGCCACTTAATCTCCTTCGTTGATTTTTTCACTTAAACCTTCCTCAGCTGATGTGTCAGTAACACATTTTGTTTCTATCCTTTAGATCTTCTTTGAATTTTGTTATCTATTGATCTCGTAACAAACTTTATCTTCCACTTCGAAAGCATACACTTTACAGCTCATCAATTTATGTCGACTAAACTAATCATTTAGTTCTTTTGTCCATACTCAGTTGACAAAAAAATGTGTCAGCAAACACAAGCTCAGTTGATACTATCACTTAGTATACACTACACTGCCTCAGTGTATACTGGAATGCTTTATTAACCGACCACACTGCTTTGTAACATTTTTCTTCCAACTTCATAATAGATTAATGCAACATAATCAAGTCAATAATATGAAGTCCTAGAATCATCAATAAGTTACCAAGAGTATTCCTTATCCTCATCTGTCATATCCATCTTCCTCCATGTAGATATCTATGTTCTTCATCTTTTCTCTCCTCTTTACATATGTTTAGATATTTGCAACTAACATGATAAGTACTGTCAAAACTAGTTGACATCAATGACAACATAAAAACTGATTTAATTATCTTACATATCCATTCAGTGCTCGGCGATCTCTAATCACTTGAAGTTCATCAATTAGGTTCTCAATCAGTTGTAGTTCATCAATTTACATGAAGATGAGATGGATATGAAAGATATGGATATGGTATAATTTGAGTAACTTATTGATGAGTCTATGGCAGTATGTTGATGACTTGATTGTATTACATGATTCTATTATCTATTGAAGATCAGGACTGAACAAGTTTGTGTGGTCGGTAAATAAAGATTTTTGTATACACTGAGCAAGTGTAGTGTATACCGAGTATAGTATTAACCGAGCTAGTAATCACCAATGCATTCTGGTATTGACCGAGTGAAAGAAATAAATGGATTTAATAACAACTGACTAAAATAATGAACTGGACATTTGCTTATGATTTTGAGGTAGAAGATAATATTTGTTATGATGATCTAACGACTAACAAAATTTGAAGATGATTGAATGAAGGAGAAAGAAATATGTTAATGACACAACTGCCGAGGAACGTTAAATCGGCAAAATGAACGGTGAAGATTAAGAGGCAAAATCTATGGATGAAAAGAAAATGGTTTATGATGTCTATATAAGGAGACATAAGATTCATTATTGAGTCTAGGATACATAATACTACAGGAGAATTCATCTGAAAAAGGATTGTTTTCATGCAACACTGATCAAATTGGTTGAAGACAAAATCGACAAAAAATGCAGACAACATCGAGCGTTAGAGAAGCATATATCGAGTGAAACAAAGTTGGAGGAAATGAAGGATTGAATTGATTATTGATTAGAGGTATTTTGAGCTTAGCATAGATCTGAAAATCTACAAATCAAAGTTATATTTGAATCAGATCAATATTGTATCAGTTTAACCATTGCTACAGATAAATCTCTTAACCAAGTGGGACTTAACAGTCTTTTTATTCCAATATGACATTCAACAAATGTTAATTATTTTCTTGTTGACCCCATAGTGAATGCATGGTAAAAGGAGAACTGTTAGTGATAAATCCTCTAACCAAGTCACACCTCACAGTGTCTTTTGTAACCTTTAACAGGGTTGACTCCTAATCGAGCTCACTTTGAAAGAGTGAATTATTTTGAGCTACCGGTCCCAGGTGGTTTTTCCCCTAACATGGTTTCCACGTTAAAAATCTATGTTATATGTGTTGAATTGTTATTTTAATTTACACATTTCATAACTAGATAGATCAGTGAACACAATATTTAATTTACTGGTAATCGGTAGATGAAGAGAAGGACACAGTTGATGTCTCACCGAGTTTATTATTTGATTGAAAAGTTTTAATATATACATTTGGGAGATTTGGGACTAAAGGATAACTAGAATTAACTGATTCAACCCCCCTCTCAATTATCTAACAATTGGTATTAGAGCGTAGAGTGCTTGGAAAGAAAAGTTTGAAGGATTTAAGCTAAAGATCACAAGATGTATAAGAGAGAGGTGTCAAAGCTGAACAAAGATAACTTCTCAACATGGCAAAGCAGAAAGAGATTGCATCTATCTGGAATTGGAGAATCTTCTATATACTACTTAGATAATGAATTCATCCAACCTATTCAACCTTTTACTGTTGATCAGATGAGAGATAGACATGAACACAATATTTCAATGATAGATATTGTTGCTTCCTTATCAGATGTTAAATTTGAAGATGTCAAGACATGTACTTCTGCTAAGCAAATGTGGGACAAAGTTGCACTAGTTCATGGAGGAGATGCAAATGTGCTAAGGGAAAAAGTTGAAAGCCTTAGAGGAAAGTTTGACGATATGAAAATGAAAGAAGGAGAAAATATTTCATAATACAACAACCAAATTAAGGAGATTGTCAATGCTATCCGAGGAGAAGGAGGTATTATTAAAGAAGACACTGTTGTAAGTAAAATTCTTAGAACCTTTTTGTCTACTTATGCTATTAGAGTCTTTGTAATCCATGAAATGAGACCAGCTCCGGGAAATCACCTTACACTTGATAGTCTAATCGGTAGACTGACTGCTTTTGAATTGAGTTACTTTGATAATAGTATTATTCCTAATGTTGAGTCTGCATTTATGTCATCCTTGAAAATTGGTAAATCAAACAGTAAACACATAATAATAAATGAGAGTGATTGTGACAATGATGAGGATGAACTTGATGAGCTTGAAGCATTAATGGCTAGAAGACTACATAAAGGTAAAGGAAGATATAAAGGGAAACTACCTTTGGTTTGTTTTAATTGTAAAGAAATTGACCACATTGTAGATAGATGTCCTAACAGGAAAGAAGATGATAAAGACAATGAAAGATCCGATGAAAGAAAATTTGATAGGAGAGATAACCAAGAATCTAGAGGCAACCGACGATGTGTCATAATAAGTAACCAAGATTACAAAGACAAAGGCAAGAAGGTATGTTACCTTGTTGAAGATGATGATGATGACACTGACACCGACATTGATGAAGACATTGAGGAGGTATTCGTAGCTTTGAAAGAAGAAAGGTATGTTGAAACAACACTTATTTCTAAAGTTAGCAAGAATGATACTTGGATTATTGATAGTGGTTATACACATCATATGACTAGCGATGAAGACAAATTTGAATACCTTGAACATTATAATGGTGGATCTGTTAAAATGGGAAATGATACACCTTGTCTAGTAAAAGGAAAATGATCTATCTTGTTGAACAATAAGATCACATGTGAGAATGCATATTGGGTGAAGGGGCTTAATTATAATCTATTGAGCGTAGCACAACTGAATAACATAGGTCGCCGAGTTGCATTTGAGAATAGAAAGGTGAAAATCTATTATGAGACTGGAAAGTTGGTCAGTACTAGTGAACAATCTAAAGGTAATCTATTTTATCTTGATAATGCTGAAACTTCTTGTTTATTGGCTAGAACTAAAGATGTGTGGTTATGGCACAAAAGGCTATGTCATGTGAATTTTGACAAAATGGTTAAAATCAGTAAGAAAATGAGAGCTAGAGGTTTACAGAGCTTATCTAAACCTGACCACATCATGTGAAAAACAATGTCAAATGGGAAAAATGTCAAGATCTAGTTTCAAGAGAAAAAACTAATCTAATGCTATTTTGGAGTTGGTTCATACTGACTTGTGTGGTCCTATGAGAACTCAGAGTTATTATGGAGATAGATACTTTATCTTGTTTGTTGATGACTACTCTAGGATGATGACTATCATGTTTTTGAAAGAAAAATTTGAAGCTTTTAAGATGTTTAAATGGTTTAAAGCTAAAGTGGAAAAGAGTTAAAATGCTTGAGATGAGATAGAGGTGGTGAGTTTATTTCTGACGAGTTCACTAACTTTTGTAATGAGCACGGAATCAAAAGATAGGTTTCTGCACCGAGGACACCACAATAGAATGGGATTGCTGAAAGAAGGAATAGATCTATTGTTGATTGTGCTAGAACACTAATAATTGAAAAGGATGTTGTACAAATATACTGGAGAGAAGCTATTAGTACTAATGTATACACAATGAACCGAGTACAACTGAAGAAAGATTCAAACAAAACACCCTATGAGTTATGGTATGGTTACACAACAAATGTAAGTTATTTCAGAATATTTGGAAGTAGATGTTGCATTCTGAAAGATGATAGAAATAGAAAATTGGATTCAAAAGGTGATGAAGGAATATTCTTGGGATATTCTACTAAAAGAAAAGCTTACAAATGTTTGAATATGGCTACTAACAAAATGATTGAAAGTGCAAATATTAGGGTTGATGAATTTGCTAAGAAAAATGATGAAGAAAGCAAAAAGGAATCAAAAGATTATGGTAGATTTACATACATTGAGAAACTTGACACTCTACCCAAACAAGAACCTGGCATTACTGAGCAATAGGGTAATGATAGCGAGCATCAGCCTATACAGATCAAGAATCAGGAAACAGTTACTGAGGAAGATCATGATCTTACACCGAATGAAGAACATAATAAAGAACAAATAATTGAACTAGTACTTGCAAAATTTGTGAGGAAACACCATCCACATAATCAGATTCTTGGAGACAAGATAGCTGACATGATGACATGAAGTAAGCTGAGAAACAACACATGCTTAGTTTGTGAATTTGAACCTAAAACTGTTAGAGATGCACTTGAAAATGATGAATGGATTAAAGCCATGAATGAATAAATAGAGAAAATACTGAAAAATAAAACATGGACATTGGTACCAAGATTGAATGATAAGAATGTAATTATAACCAAATGGATATTCAGAAAAAAGTTGAATGAAAATGGTGAAGTCACTAGGAATAAGGCAAGATTTGTATGCAAAGAATATGCACAAGAAGAAGGTGTTGATTATGGTGAGACTTTTGCACCAATTGCTAGACTTGAAGGAGTCAGAATATTGCTTGCATATGCTACCTAGAAAGGATTTAAAGTATATCAAATGGATGTCAAATCTACATTTTTGAATGGAATACTTGAGAAAGAGGTATACATTGAACAACTTGAAAGTTTTGTTGATCCAAAACATAAAAACATGGTATGTAAGTTGCACAAAGCACTATATGAATTGAAACAAGCACCAAGAGCATGGTATGAAAGACTTTATTCCTATCTTATCAGTATTGGATTTGTTAAAACAAGTGACAACAATAATTTATACTTGAAAGGTGAAACTAATGATAAGATTCTTATTGTTGAAATTTTTGTTGATGATATCATATTTGGAGGACATGATAATCTATGCAAATCATTTACTGATGAAATGAGAAAAGAATTTGAAATGTCAATGTTTGGAGAGATTAAATTCTTTCTTGGTTTACAAATTTTACAAAAAAGTGAAGGTATATACACCACTTAATCAAAGTACATAAAATAAGTGTTGAAGACCTTTGGTATGGAAGATTCAAAACCAGTCGGCACACCTATGGTTACTTGATGAAAATTAACAAAGGACGATCAATCAAATGAGGTAAATCATACATTATACCGATCAATGATTGGTAAATTGATGTATGTTGTGCATAGTAGACTAGATATTGCACATGCAGTTGGAATTGTAGCAAGATTTTTTGCTAATCTTAAAGAATCACATATGATTATTCTTAAAAGAATTTTGAGATACTTGAAGAACACTGAAAACTATGGTTAATGGTACAAGAAAGAGCACTACTGGTGGAGCATTCTTTTTGGGAGAAAGATTAGTTACTTGGATAAACAAGAAATAAGGATGCATTTCTCAGTCCACTGTCGAAGAAGAATATGTTGTTGTTGCTGCTAATTGTTCAAACATTGCATGGATAAAACAACTTTTGAAAGGTATGAATGAAGAAATCACTGACCCAATGATAATATAATGTGATAACATAAGTGCTATAAACATTTCCAAGAATCATGTGATGCATGCAAAGACAAAGCATATATCTATAAAGTATCACTACTTGAGGGAACAAGTACAAGAAAAGAAAGTGAAATTGGAGTTTGTGAAATCAAAAGAACAACTTGCAGATATATTTACTAAACCCTTACCTAAGGAAACATTTGAGTACTTGAGGACTAGACTAGGGGTCCATCCCCTGTCTATCAGTCACTAAGGTGATCAAGAGGTTGTATAAACCTATACTTTATCAGAATATCAAATGATGTTGATGCATATTGTTCACACTTTAGGTTTCCTAACGTTGTAAAAGTTGAAATTTGAAACTACATTTCAGTACATGAAAGGTACTTGATCTAAACCGAACACCAGAGATAATATTTTGGCTACTGAAGAGTTGTTTATTATTTTTGGCATTGTTGTCAAGGGGAGAGAAGAAAATAGGGAGAGAAAAATACACACACATAGGGAGAGAAGATAAAATCCACAGGGAGAGTCTGTATGGAATGGTAATATTATGTAGTGATTAAACATATAAAATATCCAAACTAGGGAGAGCTTACCGAGTTACAACATTTTCTTATAGATTTGTAAAACAAATGTTTGGTATTCTATGGTATATTTCATATTGTGTTGTCATCAATGCCAAATGGAGAGATTGATAACCTACAACTAATTGAGTATCTTGAATGAAAGAATGGATAATTGAAAGATAATAATTGATGATCACCGAGCTACTGAAGTATATGTAAGATAATTAATCAATTAATGTATTGTCATTGATGTCAACTAGTTTTGACTATACTTATCATGATAGTTACAAACATATAAAGAGGGAAAATGGTGAAGGAATAAGATATCTACATGAAGATGAGATGTATATGAAAGATATGGATATAATATACCTTGAATAACTTATTGATGAGTCTATGGAATTATGTTGATGACTTGATTGTATTACATAATTCTATTATGTATTGAAGATCATGACATAACAAGTTTATGTGGTCGGTAAATGAAAATTTATGTATGCACTGAGCAAGTGTAGTGTATGTCGAGTATAGTATTAACCAAGATAGTAATCACCGACGCATTCTGGTATTGACCGAGTGAAAGAAATAAATAAAGTTTATAACAATCGACTAAAATAATGAGATTGACAATTGCTTATGATTTTGAGGTAGAAGATAATATTTGTTATAATGATCTAACGACTGACAAAATTTGAAGATGATCGAATGAAGGAGAATGAAACGTGTTAATGACACAATTGTTGAGGAAGGTTAAAGTGACAAAATGAATGGTGAAGATTAAGACGCAAAATCTATGGATGAAAAGAAAATTATTTATGATGTCTATATAAGGAGACACAAGATTCATTACTGAGTCTAGGATACATAATACTGCAGGAGAATTCACGTGAAAAAGGATTGTTTTCATGCAACACTGATCAAACTGGTTGAAGATAAAATTGAGCAAAACTGTAGACAACACTGAGCATCAGAAAAGTATATATCGAATGAAACAAAGTTGGAGAAAATGAATGATTGAATTGATTATTGATCAGGGGTATTTTGAGCTTAGCATAGATCTGAAAATCTACAAATCAAATTTGTATTTGAATTAGATCAATATTGTATCAGTTTAACCATTGCTACAAATAAATCTCTTAACCAAGTGGGACTTAACAATGTTTTTATTTCAATATAACATTCAATGAATGCTAATTATTTTCTTATTGACCCCATAGTGAATGCATGGTCAAAGGAGAACTGATAGTGATAAATCCTCTAACCAGGTCACACCTCACAGTGTTTTTTGTAACCTTTAACAGGGTTGGCTCCTAACCGAGCTCACTTCAGAAGAGTGAATTATTTTGGGTTACTGGTCCCAGGTGGTTTTTCTCCTAACAGGGTTTCCACATTAAAAAGCTATGCATTATATGTGTATGATGTGTTGAATTGTTATTTTAATTTACACATTTCATAACTGGATAGATCGGTGAACACAATATTTAATTTACTAGTAATCGATAGATGAAGAGAAAGACACAGTTGATATCTTACCGAGTTGATTATTTGATTGAAAAGTTTTAATATATACATTTGGTAGATTTGGGACTATAGGATAACTGGACTTAATGGATTCACCCCCCCTCTCAGTTATCTAACAATATATATATATATGTGTGTGTGTGTGTGTGTGTGTGTGTGTGTATCTTTAGACATATATATATATATATATATATATCTTGATCTTCATCTTTTGAATGCTCCATACCTACACAAAATCAATAGGAAGAAGGAAAGCATGGAAGAAGAGAAAGAAAAAAAGAAAACCCATCTAGGGTTTGGAGGAGAGAGAGAGATTAAAGAAAATGATTTTGGGGTGTTTCTATTTTCACCCGAACCCTAATTTTGAATTAGGGTTAGGGAAAAATTCAACCCCTTGGCTTTTTGAAATTTTCCTTTCCCTCTCTTTCCTTAAGTGGGTATTTGTTTTTTCTTTTAGCTAAAATTATATTGATTAGTAGGATGACTGTATTCTATACTTTGGTGAGGGAAATTTAACTTAGAAATTTATTTTTAAAATTTTAATGGGTTAGATTATTAATTAGATACATTATTGGGATAAGAATTAAAATATGCAACCATTAAAATCGATGGGAATAGTATTTTTCTACTATATCAATGAATTAATTATTTTGAGATTTTAAATTAAGTTGAAGAGATTAAATGAAATAAATTTTTAAAAATATTATTATTAACAAGAGTTATGATTAAATTATTAATTAATCATAGAATATTGGTAGAGGAAATTTTATGATAATTTAATTACTTGAAAACTAAGAAGGGTTTTATAAATCGTTTAGATATATTATATATTGAATTAAATAATTTTTAAGAGGGAAACATGATTTTTGTCAATTGGGAAAATATGATTTAGTTGATTTGATTAAATTTTTATTAGGGGAATGTAACCCTAGATGTAATTAAATATAGTCAAACATTTAAATTATGAAAACGAGTAACATTAGTTAATTAATTTTGCTGGTGTGTTTTTCTTATAAAATTTGAGCATGACATTTTGGTATCAGAGCCAAGTTTCGCAACACTGGGAGAAATTGGGTCAAGTAATCACTTGAAGGCCTACAATTTTTTATCGGAGCATAGTTGGGGAAAATACTTAAAATCTAATTTTTCAAAATTTTCTATGTTTCAGTAAATTGCATTTTTTAAGGTCTTCGGGGCATTTTAGGGCTTGGACGCTCGAGGGAGGGCTAACCTTGGTGTGACCTCCTAAATTTGGTTCAAGATTTATTGAATACCTTTCCAATGAAGTAAAAAATTTGCAATTCAGAGCTAGGACTAGAAAGTTATGCCTTCTCCAAGTGGACCTATTTTTATATATAGTTTTTTGATAATTTTTTATAGTTTTAATAGTTTATTTGTAATAAACATTATGATGACTCTTCATTTCATTTCCAAGGGGATTCTTGTGACCCTTGGGATCCATCAAATTTGTATAAACTCCAATTTCAAATAGAATGGATCACTTTTTGGCTTGTAATCTTGTTGTTAATCTTCTCAGTTTTTATATTGAATTTAACAATACTGCAGGAATCACACTAGGTATTGTAATCTGATTTCATAATTCAAATCATTTTTTTCTCTATAAGAGTTAGACAAGGTACCTAAGAATATTTTAATAACTCAAGATAAAGGGTCAATGCGAATTGAAAACATTTTATTGCATAAGATGTTCATATAAACTAGTATAATGATTGTACCTAGATAAATAACAAAGGAAGTACCTTAGGAGTAAAAATGTAAAATGTTACTTGGTCAATAAAATTGATCAACACATAAGGACCCCACCTTTGAAATAGGAAAGAGAAGACTAATATAGACAAGTAATAAAAAAATTCAACTACCTAGGAATTCTTTCAGATTTCATGAATAAAACTTAAAGAGGATTTTTAAGAATATAGTATCAAATTACCAATCAATATCATTTCTTAATGACTATAATACGATAGTAAAATGAAGACAATGCATGTATCAATAGAGTCATTTGGTAATAAAATATGGAGACCCTTATCGAGATACACTTCCAAGATGTTACAAGGGTCAAGGTAGAGATGTAACCTATAAATCTTTTGTGTCCTAATACATTGTAAGGTGTTTATGAATTACCAGAAGGTAGATGTCAACTATGAAACAAAACCTTGTTTGTCAGTGTTTTGGAAATAATTAATATGAATTGTAATGAAACTATGGACAATCAATGACAATTTTAGAAACTAAAATGAAACCAACGGAGATAGTGTACATTTAATCTAGCATAAATAACTAGACTATTCTATGTTGTGTTAATTATTAGTGCATCAGTATTGGAGCCTTGATAATGCGATTTATTTTTAAGGAATTTTACTTTTGGGTAGTTCCTTGTGCCTTACAAAGTTAGCTCAAAATTTATTTTACCAGAATCTTCTTGCTCTACAATCCACCTCTAATAAATAAAGATGCAAATTATGTGTGTGTAAATAAAGATGAGTTGTAAGATATCTATTTACTTTAGTGTGAGAACAATATTTGAATCCTTCTGTGTTATAATTAAGTAGGAGTAGGAAACTACTACTGTGATGTGGATTTTCTTTTGACATATTATAGGAAATATGGAATGGAAATATAAATCCTTAGGATAGATGTGCCAAATCGAGTTGAAAAAGAGCTAAAATTTGATCATGTATTAGATGAAGGGTGTTGACCTAAAAGAACATAAGACAAAATTGTGAGTGTGATACATTAATCCTAATGGGATAATCATCAAACTATTAAAGTATATTTTGACAATGCAAAAAAGAGAGAAACCATGCTAATATGTCTTTACACTAGGTATAAACTTGTAAGCAACCCTCCTCGTGATGTAATGTGGTGTGCTTGGGAATGTTGTGTGAAGTAAATATTAAGTGGTAATAATGTGGACAATATGAAGCATATGCATAATAATATAAATTAATTAACCTAATGCCTAATGTGATGAGTGAAGATATATGTGAATTACCCTGAGCGAGTGACTAGTTAACCTAACCTAGGGAAGGTAGTGGTGGACATTGAGTGTCAACTCACCAAATAGAACCACTTGAAAAGTTTTATGTAAATATGATGGTGGAAATATTCATATGAAGTAATTATGTTTGTAGATGTGCTCATGATGTTATTGTGTTGGTAGTCATGTCCCTGGTTATTTCTTTTCATTAAATAAATACTCTTGTAAATATTGTAATAGGGTTGTTTCATGCTTTATTGGCCTAAGTATGTGTTGGTCATTTTATGTCATGAAATTATTATGATTTTTTTCCTGTTTGTGTAAGGGTGAGAGAGGAGTGAACCCCTAGGAGGTGAGGATTTCTCTCAAGCATAGGAAGATGTGGTGGGAATGAGTACCCTTGAAATAATGTTTGAAAGGAGTGAAATATCTTACAGAGTAAGTAAGACAATTTTTTATGCATTTGCCTCCCTATTTTGCGTGTCTACCTCTCTCCCCAAGGAAAGGTTTTCTTGGGAAAACCATAGTGCTTTATCCTTTGTAAGGGCATAATTGGTCTATTTTAAATATTGTCATAATATATGTATGTTGAGATTTCCCCATCTCCCTGTGAGTGACCTCAAAAGGTCACATAATTCATGTAATAATTGTGGTATAATATGGATTACTAAATTTATTTATCTTTTTTTGTTTTACTTTGTTTCATAAGTTTATTTTTGTGATTGCCAACGATGTAAAAGTAATTAAATTATGTGTTGGGTTGCTTAGCCAAAATTTATTTTAATGTTCTTATTTGCCTCAAGGACTTGTCTTTACTTATTTTGTGCTAAATTTTTACCAATGTGGTCACTTTTTGAATCTTACATTATTGAATCATTCTTTCATATTTTTAAAATATAGATTTCATGATTGTTGTTTGATAGGGAGATCTTCTTCAAACTAGCCCTACTTCCTCTAGGACTTACCTAGGCCTTCTCTTGACCTATCTTAGGGTTCTTTAGACCCTTTACACTGAGGGATTCTTCCTAATCTCCTCTACTCTTCAAGATCTCACTACCAAGGGTTTTAACTCACTCTTGATCCCACAACTCTTCATATGAATTCAACAAAGGAATTCATCCCTTCACTCCAATTATTGATTCCAGGTAATAGAAATGAGAGAGGGCTCGATTTTTCTTAGTTTGACTCAATTTTGGGTGTTCCACCATATAGCAACTTCCTCCTACAAGTTGATCTCCTAAACTTAGTCCAAAAGGCTACTAAGTCCTTGTAGGTCTTCCAACTCACAATTCAGGGCTTAACTTTTAAACTTTATTCACAAGTGGTCAAAAAGATCATATATCTTGATACCCTTTTTGAAGATACAAAGGATTCCAAAACCCTTATGTCTCCAAGCTCTTTGTACAACCCTTTCCTATCTTTTAGCCTTATTTTTAGGCCTCACTATTTTTCAGTGAGGGTTTGATATTTCCACCCCTTTCCAAATTGATCAAGAGATCTCCTTCATAGGATAGAGTCTATGATCATCATAGAACACTTATTTGGATTTGGATTGGCTTTCCCAATCCTTGAGCTCTCTCCCATTTGCTGGATCAATAGCAAGCTTCCTAGTCGGGCTAGCTCTGGCTCGCCTAGGGCTTGCTCTTAAAAATCCTTTCCCTGCAACCTAAAGCATAAAAATACATATTTACATATTATTTACAATGATCTAACATATTCTAGGTGGTCATGCAAAACCAACCATAGAATCTTAAGTTAGAGCCATTTCTAATGCCTCCACTCTGAACAATCCAGCAAGCTAGTCTTAGAGGAGGATTTAAGTTTCAATGCTTAAAAGAAAGCCAATAAACCAAAGTAAAGCTCTAATCTACTAAAAAAAACATAAAGTATCAAAATATGCAAAGGCTTTGCTCTGGTTCAATCCATGAGTTAGGATGACTAAGCTCTCTATTCAAATTCACACGAGTACAGTCACAACAGTGTTGAAAATCTAAAAGTACTCATAAAAAAAAACTAATGTCCAACCTTAGGTCTCAATAAAAACAAGCCATATATAGGCTTAGTCAACCTAGATTTGTCGGTTTGAGACCTAGAACTAACTCTCACACTCGGATAGGCTTAAGACAAATTGTTGTCATGACAACTTTATAAAATTGCAAAGTTGTCATGACAACTTTTACATTTTTCTTGACAACTTTGTCAAAGTTGTTCCATGAGGTCTAAAAAGACTCTCTAAAATATCCTAGGACTTCTAAGACCCATTCTCAACTTTATTTCACTCATTTAACTCATTTCCATAGACAAAACATACCTTTGACTGATTCACAACATCCAATGGCATACAAGCCATATCCTAGGGTCTTTAGTAGTTTGATGAGACCATCACTAGGACTTGATTCATCTACCTAAGAATCTATTGGAACTCAAACACACTCACTACACTAAGACATAAAACCAAAAGTCCTTAAAGGACAATGACTTGACCAAGGTCACTACAAGCCAAAACTAGGTGTCTAGGAGCTAGATTGGCCAAGAACCTAGGTGCTCCTGCACCATACTACCCTACAAAAAGAAACTAAGTCCCATTATGAGAAAAGAGTGACATATCAATTCCTAACTTCTTGAAGATGAGCTCTTCAATCCATTTAACCTCTGATTCAGGTAGAGACTTCCACTTCACAAGGTGCTCCATGTACACTCCGTGTCTAGTTTGTTTCTTGACCCTTGAGTCTAGAATCTTTTTAGCTTGAGGCTTCACTTGGACTGGTATTTTGTGGTCTTTAACATCAGCATGAACATCTATGTAATACCACAAAAATGGGCTATAAGTTCATTAACCTCCTATATCAACATATCAAACAAAATCGACATCGAAGTCCTAACCTAAGACACATCTGAACATCATCGAATCTTAATTGATTATCTCAAATTCTGTATTGGGGAATATTCCTAGTAATATTCCTAATTATCCTAATTATCTTTGATTTAATGATTATTTGATGATAAATCCAATTTATCCTAAAGTTTGATTAATTGAATATTCTCAATATTTAATTAATTAGATTTAATACTGCCGCTTAATTGTTTAATTGAAGTTAATTCTATTTATTCCTAAGTATTATTATTTAAATTTGACAATAAATCAAAATTCCTATCATTAATTAATTAAATTCTTATTTAATTAATTAAAGCAAGTTGTCATATTTGATGATATTATTTTTGAATAAAAGTTTGATTAAATGATTGATTAACCCATAAATCAATTGTTTTATTTTTCAAAAATCAGTTAAGTTGAGAATAAATCACTTTATTTATTTATTAATTCATAATTATCCATGTGCACAATCAAAGAGCAGTTAAACTCCAAATTAGAAAATCAATGCAAGTTATTCACTTTTTGGAACTCAACATCATTTTTGAGTTTTAAAGTTGATCTAAACTTCTAATTTGAGTTAAAAGTTGTTTTTGCATGATTTGCATGTTTTTGTGAGTTAATTATTCTTTATAATCAAATAACTCAAAAATCAAGTTGAGTTTATTTGAGTGATTTATGGCTTTCTTCCATGCATCCCTAAAGCCACATATTTCTATAAATTAAGGCTTCAGCTCATCTCAAATCATCTCATAATTTGCGAACTCATGTTGGTGAATTGCTATCTGGAGAATCAAAGCTTATTGTGAATCAAGGATATTGTGAGATCAATTTGGTTTTTACATTCATTTAGATTCATTTTCATATCATTGTTAGATCAATTCATTGCATATCAATTTCATCTTAGATTCTAGATTCATATCAAGTTTTCAACATATCATTGCATAGAAAATTTAAAAAAAATAGATTAATTGCATTCATATTTCATATCAGTTTTGCATTCAAATCCTTCATTTAGGTGTCGTCAAGGTCACTGATCTCGATAACAATCTGAGAACATCATACTCGCACCTATTAGAAGGCAATAAATCACCTGGTTAGTTTAGCTTTCAATTCATTGCATGATTTCAATTTCAACTAACCTCTAATGTTTTACTAAAGTGTTGTGTCTATAGATTAGGTACAATTTTCACACACACATTTTTGGTGCCCACCGTGGGGCAACCCACCTTTACATGCTGGTTTTGATTTTTTTTTTTGGAGCTAAAGCCCTAAAGTTTCAAAGATTTAAATTTATCTCTCAAATGGCTTGTATTTTTGCTCTAAATTTTTTTTTGTAGGTTGGACACATATCAGGGAAGCTACAGTAAAAAATTTAGAATTTTATGAGATGTTTTGAATTTTTAATAATTTTTTCTTGAAATTCCCAAAAAAATCAATATCTGATGCAAATCAGCATATTTTTTAGAAATTTTTTTATTTTTGGAAATCTCTTTAAATTATACAAGGGGTCCATTCTTTGTATTTTAAATTTGGATGCAATATAATAGCTGAAATAGTCAATTTACAAAAACTGGTCTGTTTTGGTAAAACGGGTCTCTAGGGCACAATGAAGAGATTTTTCTAAAAATTTTACATTTTTGGAAAGCTCTCTATTTTTTAGTAGGGGTCTCTATTGTGAATTTCTATTTTTGTGGCCAAAATCATATAAAAAAAAATAGATCTTGTTGACTAGGTCAAATGCAGCAAAAAAAATAAAATTTTGTGATGGGTATGCACTTATTTTTTTTACATGGTTCAATGAATGATATGAGTTGTCATTTGGGTTAATTGCTGGTTATTATTGCTGATAATAATTGATTTTTAGAGCTAACCCTAGGTTTTTCATAAGTTGAAGATACGTTGCATATCTTATTTGCTTATTTGCTTGTTTTCTTATCGGAGAGTTTTGTTGCTTGCTTGCGGGGGATTGCTTAACAAAGATAAAAATAAAGTAAATATCTACTAAATGTGTCACGAAGATCTTAGGTATTCTACTTGTTCTAATAATATTTTGATTTGGACTTAAAATAAATCTCTCATGTGTCTAGCTTGAGTGCTTCTTTTCATGCTTTTGTTTTACACACTTGCATAATTGATACTAGGTTGTGACACCTTAGGTATTCATTTAAGCAGTCTTAGATACTTATGATTGATCTATATTGCTATCTTGGGTTATTGGACTCGCTAATCCACTGGCCCCTCATTCCATCCCGTGGTTGCAATCTCAGCTCCATAAAGGGGAGGGGTTTAGAGGATAGAAGTGTTAATTGTTCCACCAGGCAACCCTTTTGTGCTTTTTAGAACTCACTTGTTTTCTAAGTTGTGGACTCATTTTTAGCTTGTGTGAGGGGTTAATTGTTCCACCTTGTGGACTCACCTCATATTCTCTTTAAGCGTTAAGTGTTCCTCTTTCTGCTTTTGGGTACTCTTGGTAGATTTACTTTCGAAAATATATTTGTGCTCACATAGTAATTAGGCCCTATGAACACTATTTGTGATTCTTTAGAGATTGGATTCCCAGTGAAATCCTTCTTGATGATGGAATCCTTGTAGGTAGGGAGGATACTTAGTGTGTCTCATGTTCTACTTGGTCTATGTGTCTTCCCTTATTGATTGATACATTCTCTCTCTGGAGAGTTTGATAGATCACGTGGGGTTGATATCATAGACCTTGGTGAGATAATCTTTGTCTTAGCGTGTCGGATTTATCTGCCTGCTTTGTCTGGGTTAAAAGTGAAAAGGTGTCAAACCCTTGGATCTGGAGCCAAGTCCCCTTGTGGTATACTATTGTGAGTCACCTTTAGAGAGGGTTAACCATAGCGGACACTCCCTTCACAGGGCAAACTGCATTGACGAAACCTCAAGCGGTAATAGCCATTTTTGCCGTGGTAGTGACAACTGCTATATAAATGTCCTTGTGGAAGAAATCTTCATAGGTGTGGTTCATTGTTGGGTTGTCAGATCTCCCTAGCAGCTCTTGATTGATTAAATTCTCAAACTGTGTCAAAACCCTGGTGTGTCAGGATTGGAGTTCACCCCTTTGGATCATAAAAGTTGCAGAGTCAAACCATTACTAAAAACCCTAGCGAGGCCAAATTTTTATTTTCTAGGGTATATGTGCATTATTGCAAAACATTTTTGGAACATACACAATTAGCGCTTCTGAGGATTAGAATGAATAAGTCACTTGATTGTTCATGCGCAACGTTGCTTTTACCCTTGTTCATTATTTTCAGACATGCTTGAAATCACTTGCTTGCTATTTTACGTGCTTGTTTATCTATCTGGTTATTGAAAATGAACAAATCTATTACAATCCTCAAATCTGGACATTGAAATTTGCAAACAATCTGAAATTGAAAACCGTAAGTTTGTAAAATCTGAAGTAAAATTCTTTTCTGGAGTCAAAAATCATCTCAAGATGTCAAAAAGTCATACGAGTTTCTATCAAGTGTCATTTCATTACTTCCCATCTGTCGTATGATATAGAACCCAGTGTCGTATGAGTCTTTCTACCAATCAAATTCAAAAATTCAAATCCTGCTAGCAACTATCGTATGATCCTTTCAACTGTCATTTCATAGCATACCCACTGTCGTGTGAGTTTTTCAACCATCGTATGATTTTTTCAACTGTCATTTCATAGTATACCCACTGTCGTATGAGTCTACAGAGTGTCATTTGGGAAATTTTTGAAAGTTGTTAGAATTACCAGATACTTAGATTTTTCAGCCTATTTCCATAACTTGTCGAACAAATCACTGTGTCAGGAACAGAGCAGTAGCTATTGAGAATCCTATCATTTTCCAAAAGTGGTCTTTTGAATCTGATTCAGCCTTCTGTTTAATCGATTTGAGTCTTTATCATCTTGCGTCAAAACCTTGTCATAACTATCAATCTTCTATCAAATCTTCAAAAATAGACTAAGTGTTGTGAACTCGTGTCTACTATCTTTTGGGCAATCTACCCATACATCCAGGGCACAGTATCCTTCACCCACGTCTAATCAAATCAATCAAACCTTGACAAGGTTGTGTCATCTGATCATCTTGATTCAATTCATTCTTCAGTCATCTAGATCTTATTCTTTGTTTCACTCAAAGTTGATGGTGGAAACCAGAGCTTCCTCACACAAGAAATTTGGAGAAGCATCCCAAACCTTACCTATAACCACTACCAGGGGTCCAACTCTTGAACAACTCATCAATTCTAGTCTTTACGAGGATGATGGTATTGGCAAATTTCGATTAAAAATTGGTTACATTCCTCCTCCATCAACTCATGGAGGTACCCAACAAACCCCACATCAATCTATTCTAGGGAGTCCACAAACTCCTACCATGTCTCAAGCAGGGACAAAATTTGGCTCTCAAGGAGCTCAATCTCAACATGGTGCAGATCAGGAACCCACACCTAAAGAAATTGCTCAATATCAAAACAATGATAACTTCAAACGAATGATGAAGCATTTCTTGAAAGAAGACAGAGAAGCATACTTTTTACAATTGGCTCATCAAGGAGCTAAGCTTCCTCCTAATTTTAATGTTGAAGCTATCATCACACATAAGGAAGAAACTCTAATAACAGCTATGATGAAACAGATACATGCTTTACAAGTCAAACTTAATAGCCTTGAGAAAGAAAAGGAACCCAAGGAGTTCTCCATGGAAGCTCTATGCCCTTTTCCTTTTGACAAAGACTTGTATATGCCACCATTTCTGAAAAGAGTGGAGATGCCAAAGTATGATAAGTATGATGGACACTCAGATCCTCAAGATCATGTCAGAGAATTCTATACACAATCCATGGAGTTCATGCATGAACTGACCTATCTGATGCGCCTCTTTCCTAGATCTCTGGGCAGAGCAGCCATCCACTGGTTCTCTAGATTGCCTTCTACTATCAATACTTTTGAGGAGTTGATCAAATTGTTTTATCAGTAATACTCCTACAATATTCAACATCCAGTCACCATGATTGATATATGTAATCTCAAGCAATATCCAGGAGAACCATTCCTAACATTTCTCAAGAGATGGAGGAAGAAGTTCTCTCTATATGCCAGACCTATTCCAGAAATAGAAAAATTGGAAATCTTCATCAATAACCTTGTTCCAGAAATCAATTATCCTCTACAAATGCAAGATCATACATCTTTTGATAAGATGGTGGATAATGCTATCAAAATAAAAAAAAGTGCTTGTGAAAAAAGGAGAAATCACACTTCAAAAAGATAAGTACGAATCAAGATCCAGTTCTAAAGACAAGAACAAAAATTGGAACAAGAACAAAGGCATTGTCATAGATGGCATTGTTGATACTATCCATGCCCCATCAAAGGCACTAGCCTACAATTTGACTCTTGGTTCCCAAGCCATAAAAGCTTCAGAACAAAAGTCATATGAACCATTCCAAAAGAAGCCAAAATACAAATCTTGGGATAAACATCGAAAGTTCACTCCTCTTGGAGAATCTTTAGAATCAGCTATGAAAACCCTACTAGCTAATAACATCATCTCTTTGCCAACAATCTAACCACTTGATTCTGAGCCTAAGCCAAAATGGTCAAGAGAAAACAAATTCTATGATTTCCATCGAGGTAAAGGTCACAAAATGAATAATTGCTTCCGGTTGAAACACACCATTCAAGATCTGATCGATAATGGAGACATCACAGTTGACAATCCTAAGAGAAATAATGATCATGTGGCATTTACAAAACCATTTCCACAACATGGTCAAGGAGTTTCAACTTCTCAGCCTAATATGGGGGCAAAAGTCAACTATGCATACCCTGGAAATAATGTTGTCATCAATATGGTTGAACCCTGTCTCTCAGAGCATTGCAGTGTCATCACAATTGTAAGAAGAGATAGACAAAATCAATCCACCAACGTAGTTACTTGATCACAAACCCAAGCACATCTAAAAGGACAAATCCTAGATTCATCAAATGTCCCTAAGGTTCCCTTCAATCTTTCATCTGCTTCTAAACAGAAGGTTGCTTCCAAATCTTCCAATTCTAAAGATACAAGGCCTACATCTTATAGCATTGTTCAACAACTCCAACACACTAATGCCAAAATCTCCATATTTGAGTTGCTTCAAATATCTCCAGCTCACAGAGCCATACTAGACAAAGCTTTGCTCGATTCCAATGTTCCTGATGACCTTGATTTAGATAGGTTTCAGACTATGGTTGGACATCTTACATCTCCGCAATATATCTCCTTTTCAGAGGAAGATGACAACTCCTTGAGTCACCCACATAATCAGCCTTTGTATATAGAAGTCTTGATCCAAAACCATAGATTCAAATGTGTGTTGATAGATGGGGGCGCTGGCCTAAACATTTTTTCTTACAGCTTGATCACACAATTGGGATTTTCAGAATTGGCTATTGATCCTAGAAAGAAAATAACTATCAAAGCCTATGATGAGCAAGAAAGATCTTCTAAAGGCACCATTGTCTTAACTATTAGAGTAGGTCCAATTATCAAAGATACCATCTGTCAAGTGCTTGATCTACCTTTGGCTTACAACATCCTCCTAGGGAGACCATGGATACATGAAATGCAAGCTATTCCTTCTACATACCATCAATGTTTGAAGTTTCCTTATGAAGGAGTAGAGGTTACTATCCCCACATATTTGAATACAACTTGCAATACATTGAAGGAAAGTGCTGATAAGCTTGTGCCTAATAACAAAGAATCTTCCATTGAATCAACTAAAGAAGCATCCACATCTAAAATGGAAGATCTTGCAAAAGAGGTTAATATCAAAGAAAATAGTATGGGAGAATATACTATGGAGCCAGTCTTATCTTTGACATCTCTCCCTATCTCACCTAAGTCTTATGGACAATCTTTGAAACAATCCAAGCTCGAACCTAAGGAACCTCTTGAAGCATATAAAAATAATTTTGTGGTATAACAAGTATCCAAGCAAGAGTTTGAAGAGGATGAAGCTGTGCTATCATGGCTATACAAAGATGAACCTGAATCCCACAATGTTCAAACTAGTGACTCTACAACACCACAGATCCATTCTAAATCATACAGTCTAGGAAATAAGTTGATAGCTAAGATGGGATATTCAGGTAAAGGACCTCTAGGAGTCAGAGGAAAAGGTCTTGTGACACCTCTCCCACATACTGGTAGAGAAAATAAGAATACTGTTGGCCTAGGCTTTAAGAAGAAACCCTATCAACTCAAGGGTAATTATTCTCATGTCATAGAGCATATCACACCAGGAGAACCTCTTCTTAAGAAAGAAGAAACAGAACCACCAGATAGTGATTTAGATAGCTCAGAACTCATCCCCTATGAAAAATTGCCTAAGGAGATCAAAGACCTTCTTGATGATAAAGATGATCCAATCAAAAGAATTAATGTAGTAGAAACATAAGAACCTACTATCAATCAAGAGATAGTTGCAACACAAGAACCAACTAATCTCGAAAATAATCAAGAGGAAGAAGGTGGTAGTTATTCTGAAACCGATTCCCATGAGTATGAATTCATATTAGAAACTAAGGGTAACCCCTCTTGGGGTATTCACCCTGACTTTAATCATGTTCGAAGATTTCCTAGAGATCCTAAATTAGAAGCTGAATCAAATGACTATGAATGGGGAGCCATTCCAGAACCAAATGAAGATGAGCTTATTACAGAGAAACATGTTGATGTTATTCACCAATATGCACCTAATCCCAACGTAAGTCTAGAATGAAATGATGAACCTATCGAGTCTTGATCCACCTATGGTGGAATTGGACTCCCACAATGACATTGAGCCTATTCATGAATTTAATGTCTTAAGTTGTAATATCACCTTTGAACTCGAGTGTTGGGTTAGGACCAATGATGACAGATCCATATCCGTAAACACTATCTCCCCATCTTTCCCTACTTTGACTATCCAATATCCAAAACTTATTGATCAAACCTCCACAAATCCAAGCCATGGTATTTATACCTTCCCGAATAACTATGCCCTTGCTTGTTACCTCAATGCAGTTGAGCCTATGAGGACTTCCATTAGTGAACTGAGTGTCAGCATGACCGATTCGGACATCAAATATCTTAGTCAAAAAAATAAGAATAAGAATAAAAAGAAAAAGAGTTCTGAGGGTGAAAACCACTTTGTGGCAGTCTCAGAACCTACAAAAGTAAAAATAAAAGATGTATCCAAAGGTGAAAACCTCTCCGAGGAACCTAATGATGAGATATTTGATGTCCTTCCGAGTCATTTACAGGATAGATCTCTAGTTCTAAATGAGCCCACTCAATCAATCAATTTGGGTACAACAGAGGAACCACAATTGGTACATGTAGCACAATCATTATTAGAAGAAGAGAAGCAAAATATTTCTACATTCCTAATAGAGAAGAAGATCAACTTTACATGGAAATACTCAGATATGCCAGGGTTGGATCCTAATCTTATCATGTACCATTTATCTATAGCTCCTAATATAAAACCTGTTAAGCAAAAATTGAGAAAGATGCATCCTCATGTTGCACTCTTGGTAAAAGTTGAAATAGAAAAGCTCCTAAAAGCTGGATTCATTTGAGTTATTGACTATGTAGAGTGGATCTCCAATATTGTACCTATTTCTAAACTAGATGGTTCAATCAGAGTGTGCACAAACTTTAGAGATGTGAATAGAGGATGCCCTAAGGATGATTTTCCACCACCTAACATTGATATGATAGTGGACATGACTGAGGGTTTCAAGATGTATTTCGTAATGGATGGTTTCTCTAGATATAACCAAATAAAAATTGCTCCAGAGGATCAAGAGAAAATTGCTTTCACATGTGCATGGGGTACCTTCTATTGGAATGTCATGCCATTTGGGCTTAAAAATGGTGGTGCTACATATCAAAGAGCAATGACATCTATTTTCCATGACATGATGCATTGAACCATGTAAGATTATGTTGATGACACATTAACAAAATCTATGATCAGAACTGAACATCTAAAGGACTTGAGCATGATCCTAGACAGAATGGAAAATTTTAGTCTCTGACTAAATCCTAAGAAGTGTGCTTTTGGTGTCACTTCTGGAAAGCTCTTAGGATACATAGTCTCAAAGAAGGATATTGAAGTTGATCCAACTAAAGTAAAGGCTATAATGGAAATGCAACCTCCAAAGAATATTAGTCAAATGAGGACCATGCAAGGAAGAGTTCAATCTATTAGAAGATTTATATCACAGCTTGCTGATATATCACAACCTTTTACGAAAACATTACATAAAGGTGTGACCTTTGCATGGAATGAAGAATGTGAAAAGAACTTTGACCATATCAAGAAATATCTATCAAATCCTCCTATCTTGATGCCTCCTATTCATGGGAAGCCATTGATCTTATATGTCTCTGCAACAGATACATCACTGGGGGCATTGCTAGCACAGCATGATGAGAACAAAAAGGAAAGAGCTATATACTATATCAGTAGGACATTGGTTGCATATGAAAAGAACTATTCAATGATTGAGAAAGCTTGTCTAGTTGTGATCTTTGTATCACAAAAATTGAGACATTACATGTTAGCTCATACCACATAATTGATAGCTAAGATTGACCCGCTCAAGTACCTCCTAAGCAAAGTTGCCCTCATAGGTAGATTAGTTAAATGGGTCATGCTCTTAAGTGAATTTGACATTGAATATGTGGAATGAAAAGCTATCAAAGGACAGGTTATTACTGATCAATTAGTAGATGCACCTATGATTGATGACACACCACTACAAATGGAATTTCTAGATTCCTCTATCATGCATCTTTCTTCTAGAGAATGGCAATTATTCTTTGATGGATCCTATACATAGAATGGATCCAGAGTAGGCATATTGTTCATAAATCCTCAAGGATACTCAATCCCAAAATCATTTAGATTAAAGTTTCCTTGCACAAACAATATTGTAGAATATGAAGCCCTTTTGAATGGTATGACACTAGCAATTGAGTGGAGAGTGAGAGAGCTACACATTCATGGAGACTCTCAACTTATTATTCATCAAGTCAATGATGTGTACCAAACTAAATATGAAAAGCTCATTCCTTACAAGAGAATGGTAGATGATTTAAAGAAGTATTTCATATCTATCACATTTGAGCAAATTCCTAGAATGGAGAACAAGGCTGCCGATGCAATGGCAACGCTATCTACTTTATTACAGCAGCCTGAACATGAGCTACGCTACGAGTTCCTAGTGGAAGCACTATCTTATCCTGCATATGACTCCCCCAAAACCTACATGATTTGCACCATTGTAGGTCATGATTCATCCAGATACAAAAACCTATTTTCCTATCTCCAAGACCAAATTATCCCTGATACCTTCAACCGCCATGAAAAGAGATACCTTATCTGAAATGCCTCCTGATATGTCATCATTGGTCATGATCTGTACAAATGAGGTCTAGATGGTACACTACTTAGATGTTTAGAATGGGAAGAGTCTCAATGTGCGTTAGAGGAAGTCCATGATGGTATTTGTGGGTCACACTTGAATAGTTTAACACTAGCTCGAAAACTTATTAGGGCTAGGTACTATTGGCCTGAAATGGAGAAAGAGTCTATCAAATTTGCTAAGAACTGTCAAAAATGCCAAGTGCATGGCAACTTAATTCATGCTCTAGGGAGAGATCTAATTCCCTTTACTACACAATGGTCTTTTCACCAATGGGCATTTGATCTTATAGGTGCTATACATCCTCATTCTTCTAATGGACATACCCATATAATCATAGCTACAAATTATTTTACAAAATGGGTAGAAGTAGTCCCTTTGACACAAGCAACTAGAAAGCAAATATCTATGTTCATATTGAACTATATCATATGCAGATATGGGATACCTCATTCCATAATCACAGATAATGGTGAACAATTCAAGAACAAAGACCTAGATGATCTATGTGCCAAATTCAAGATCACACAACATTGGTCATCTATCTACTATCCCCAAGGGAATGGACAAGCAGAGGCTTCTAACAAAAATCTATTGAAAATCTTACACTGAACAGTTAATAAAATAGGAAGAGACTGGCATCTCATGATCAATCCAACTCTCTGGGCCTACAGAACAAGTATCAGAACACCTACTAGGGCTACACCTTTTTCTTTAGTTTATGGGTCTGAAGTGGTACTACCTATTGAGGTCGAAATCCCATCACTAAGAATCAGAATGCATGGTCTAGTAATTGATGATGACTATAGAGTGTCTAGGTTGCAAGAACTTGAACTACTAGATGAGCACAGACAAGTAGCGTATGATCATCTCAGAGTATAT
Source organism: Chamaecyparis obtusa (assembly GCA_027943335.1). Classification (NCBI taxonomy): domain Eukaryota; kingdom Viridiplantae; phylum Streptophyta; class Pinopsida; order Cupressales; family Cupressaceae; genus Chamaecyparis; species Chamaecyparis obtusa. Next base: position 27,668 of record BSBK01000312.1, read on the forward strand.
CAGAAGAGAATGTCTAGAGGCTACAATAAGAAAGTTAGACACAGAGAATTTTAGGTTGGTGATCTAGTCTTGAGAGAAAATCTTAAAAATCAATCCCATCGAGAACGCAAGGGGAAGTTTGAACCCAATTGGTTGGGTCCCTTTGTAATCACTACTACTTTTAGCTCTGGTGCCTATCAACTCTCAATGACTGAAGGAGAATAGCTCTGAGAACCAATCAACGTTCTCCATCTGAAGAAATTCTACGCCTAAGGCATTTGGTCTATGGTAAAATGTCCTGAAAAAATCTTTAAAATTGGAAAATGTCCTGAGAAAGTGAACATCTTGGTGAAAACCTAGCAATAGGCACCTTGATGATTCACAAAAAAAAATAAAAAATCAAAAGTACATAAAAAAAATGAGAAAAAATGAGAAAAAAGAAAAAGTGCCTTGGTGAAAACCTGGAAACAGGTGCCTTGGTAGCAAAAATATAATCTCTACCAAGATGGTGAAAACCTGACAAACGAGTGCCACTTGTTTCAAAATGCTCCATCTATTAGTGCAATCTTGGTCTTTCCCAGCTTTTAGTCTTGCTTTAGTTTGTACATATCTCCTGGTTTGTTTATGCATTCTTATTCTCAATAAGTCAGTTTGTACACCAATCAGCTTAAGCGTATGTATCCTATCAATGTTTAACACTTGGGGGCAATCACAGTCATATCCTATGGCCTCCAATGTGTCTTAGACGTATCATATCTAGTCAGAGTCCTTTGAAGCTTCATGTGAGTGAGTCAGTTAGTCTTGTCTCCAGAAAGGATTTTGCATCAACAACGCAATCAAACATCAAAACTCAACTGAAAACAATCTATTCTTTTTACATGCTTTTATCTCCTTGTATGCTTACTGATTCACATTGAGATTTTTGCATATTGTGTCCCTTCGAGCTCTTCGATGATGTCCTTTATAGGATTTAGAGAGTGATGACTGGGGGCATAATCTTTTCTTTGTCTTCTGCTTGTATGTGAAAATCTAACAACTTTGGAAATTCTGGATTGAAATGGTGTCTGACTGTAAGAGCCTCTATCTTGAATTGGATGGCATGTGTACCTCGACCATTGATACCCAAAAAATTCAAGGAAGTTTGATCTAACTATTATCTTTTTGAGTGAGTTCTTTCTCCTATTGTGAATGCAATCTTACCTAAGGATGTGAATGATAAAGGGTCACTACGGGTAATTCACCTTGGATTTAGAATGATCTCTTGACTGCTTGATGTGTTTGTACACAAGGTGTATTTAGGTCATCATGACATTTATGTTTTGATGCTTATACAAATTGCTATATCAAAATGGACATGATATTTAGGTCATCCTGGTGTTTGTGCCTTGGTGCTTATATCTAATCCGACATTCTGAAAACAAAATCAATATTTATATGTCCATGGTTGCCTAGCCAGTGGGTGTTGTATTGATTCTTACGCATACAAATCGATATTCATATGTCTATGGTTTCATAGCTAGTGGGCATTGTATTGATTTATCCAGTTACCTAAAAGTTCAATGATGATAACAAATCGACATATGATCAGTGAGTAGGTCCTAGGTCTTAGGTTGCATTTTGCATTTCATTTTTCATCTTTGCATGATCTCACAATGATTAAATGAACTTCAATGCTTAAACGATTCTTCAAATTGCATCTTCAAATCTAACAAGAGCCGAATCTCACACGAAGGTTCCTCCAATGAAACAACAAGTAGAATCCTTTTTTGGGATCAAAATCAAAATCTGAGATTGTTTATATTATTAACTACTTGCATAATCAACCTTCAATCATAGTAGAAATCCATTTTTCAACTTAACTGATTATCTTCCATCAAACTATCAAAATTTTAACCATGGTCAACTCATGGTCAAACCTAGTCAAACTTGGTTGTCTAGACCTCTAAACGATGCAAAATGCATTCTCGGATGTGTTTAACCACTTCTCAAATTAATTAACATGCTTCTAAACTATCAACCCTGACTTTTCTTATCATATTTCAATTTTAATCCCAAAGGGGGCATGGTATTGCACATCATTCAAAGTCTGTAATCTAATTTGAAATAATATCTTTGCTGAAATCATATCTTTCCTCAGTAATCAAGACAACAACCACATCTAGTTACTAATTCATCAAAAAAAAAACCTCATCGCTTGGGGCAAATCAATCATCGCTCGGGGCATATCAGATTGATCGAGATCCATATTATTCTGGTATTCTCTTAATCTTGTAAATTGTATCAGTTTTTGCAACTATCGATTCAATTATGTTATTTCCTTGATTCTTTCATAACTGAAGGGTTCAAATGTGATACCTACGTGATTCTTCTAAGGACAATCAAGTCTGGAATCGATCACTCACTTCTTCGCAATCATAAGGTTCAGAATCAGGCATTTTGACACTTATTTGCAATCATTGGTTCATTACTTTTATAGTTTCCATTATCTTTGGTCATTCAGGACCTAATATCTTCGAATCTTTCAATCAATCTTTGTCTCATATCATAGTTTTTATTTCATATCAATTGCAATCTCATATCAGATCATTAGTTTCAAACATCATACACAGACTGTCTTTGAACCACTGCGCTTCACACAGTAATTCAAAGAGGGGCAAAATGTAATACCCCAAAAATGGGCTATAAGTTCATTAACCTCCTATATCGACATATCAAATGAAATCGACATCGAAGTCCTAACCTAAGGCACATCTGAACATCATCGAATCCTAATTGATTATCTCAAATTCTACATCAGGGAATATTCCTAGTAATATTCCTAATTATCCTAATTATCTTTGATTTAATGATTATTTGGCGATAAATCCAATTTATCCTAAAGTTTGATTAATTGAATATTCTCAATATTTAATTAATTAGATTTAATACTGTCACTTAATTATTTAATTGAAGTTAATTCTATTTATTCCTAAGTATTATTATTTAAATTTGACAATAAATCAAAATTCCTATCATTAATTAATTAAATTCTTATTTAATTAATTAAAGCAAGTTGTCATATTTGATGATATTATTTTTGAATAAAAGTTTGATTAAATGATTGACTAACCCATAAATCAATTGTTTTATTTTTCAAAAATCAATTAAGTTGAGAATAAATCACTTTATTTATTTATTAATTCATAATTATCCATGTGCACAATCAAAGAGGAGTTAAACTTCAAATCAGAAAATCAATGCAAGTTATTGACTTTTTGGAACTCAACATCATTTTTGAGTTTTAAAGTTGATCTAAACTTCTAATTTGAGTTAAAAAGTTGTTTTTGCATGATTTGCATGTTTTTGTGAGTTAATTATTCTTTATAATCAAATAACTCAAAAATCAAGTTGAGTTTATTTGAGTGATTTATGGCTTTCTTCCATGCATCCCCAAAGCCATAGATTTCTATAAATTAAGGCTTCAGCTCATCTCAAATCATCTCATAATTTGCGAACTCATGCTGGTGAATTGCTATTTGGAGAATCAAAGCTTATTGTGAATCAAGGCTATTGTGAGGTCAATTTGGTTTTTACATTCATTTAGATTCATTTTCATATCGTTGTTAGATCAATTCATTGCATATCAATTTCATCTTAGATTCTATATTCATATCAAGTTTTCATCATATCATTGCATAGAAAATTAAAAAAAAAGAAGATTAATTGCATTCATATTTCATATCAGTTTTGCATTCAAATCCTTCATTTAGGTGTCGTCAAGGTCACTGATCTCGATAACAATCTGAGAACATCATACTCACACCTATTAGAAGGCAGTAAATCACCTGGTTAGTTTAGCTTTCAATTCATTGCATGATTTTGATTTCAACTAACCTCTAATGTTTTACTGAAGTGTTGTGTCTACAGATCAGGTACAATTTTCACACACACAATCTGGGCTATGGTTTTCATCCTTCACATCAGGGCCTTTGTATTTTACCAAGTCTTGAACATTGAAAACCGATGAGATAGACAATTCACGAGGTAGGACTATATTGTATGCATTGGAGCCATATTTGGTTAGCACCTTACAAGGGCCAACTCTTATCATTTGCAGCTTGCTAGGTATGCCTTTCTTAAGCCATGATTTTTTTATATGTGCCATCACCCAATTTCCCACTTCAAATTGAATATCCTTCTTCCTTTCATCAACTTTAGCTTTCACCTTTTGATTGGCTTCCACCAATTTTCTTCTAACATGTTCATGGACCTCTTGCATGGATTGGGCAAAGTCTTTAGCATGTCCACTCACTCCCCCTTGATTTCCAAGTTCTCTAATCTCACACACACTTCTTGGGTGCATGTCATACACCACTTCAAATGGGCTCTTGCTGGTAGACCTGTTTATGCTATCATTATAAGCAAATTTAGCATGTGGTAGTACCTGGTCCCACACTTGTCCATACTCCTTGGTAAGACATCTTAAGAGGTTTCCCAATACCCTATTAACAACCTCTATTTGGCGATCCATTTATGGATGATAGGATGGCCCAAAAGCAAGGTTGGTTCCTAATCTCTTCCACAAAGTCTTCCAAAAATGCCCCATGAATTTGACATCCCTATCTGATACTATGATGATTGGTAGGCCATGAATCCTTACTACTTCCTTAAAGAATAGGTGTGCTATGTAGCTGGTAGCATGTGTGGTCTTGCATGGTATGAAATGGCTCATTTTGCTGAATTTTTCTACCACCACATAGACACTATAAAAACCAGTAGTTGTCTTAGGCAAACCAACTATAAAGTCCATACTTAGACACTCCCATGGCCTCTTAGGGATTGGTAAAGACTGATATAACCCTGCATTCAAAGTTGTGCCCTTAGCCTTTTGATAAACAATACATTTCTCTACATATCTTCTCACATCTCTTGGCATCTTGGGCCAATAGTAGAACCTTTTCACTAGGTCTAATATCTTGTTCAAGCCAAAGTGTCCACTAAGGCTGTCATTGTGCTTTTCTTGTATAAGGTTCTCTCTCATTGAACCTTTAGGTACACATAGCTGGTTACCCTTGAATGACAAACCATTCTGCAATGTGTAATCATCAAACTCACTATGAAAATTATTCTCAAAATCTTCACATACCTTGTAGGCTTTGGAGAAGTCCTCATCCTCCTTGTAGAGTTCTTTGAATCCTTCCACACCAATGCTTTGAAGCTGGATTTCTTGGACAGTCAACAACCTATGACTTAAGGCATCAGCTACCTTTTTGTTAAGGCCTTTCTTATGCTTGATGGTGAAGGTATAGGCTTGGAGGAAATCAATCCACTTGATGTGCCTATGACTCAACTTATCTTGAGTGTTAATGTAGCTTAATGCTTGATTGTTTGTATAGACTACAAACTCCTTTGGTAATAGGTAGTGCCTCCACTTTTTAAGTGCTGGAATCAATGCATAGAGCTCTAAATCATATGAGGAATACTTTGACTTAGCCTCATTCAACCTCTCACTAAAAAATGCAACCAACCTCCCTTCTTGATTCAAGACTTCTCCCACTGCTATGTTTCTTGCATCACATTCAACAATAAAAAACTTTTCAAAGCTTGGTAATATCAAAATAGGCTGAGTTTCTACTCTTTCCTTCAATTTCTCAAACCCTTCTTGAGCTGCCTTGGTCCACACAAATTTGGTTTGAGCTCTACCTTTGATAGTGTTTAGCATAGGTGCACATATCTCACTGAATCCTCTTATGAACTTCCTATAGAATTGAGCTAATCCATGGAAGCTCCTCACTTTAGTCCCTATTTTAGGGGTGGGCCAACTCACTATGGATTTCACTTTTCTTGGATCCATCTTACAATCACCTTTAGACACCATAAAACCTAGGTACACTAGTTCTTGTTTAAGGAACTCACTCTTCTCTATGTTGATGGCTAGTTTCTCCTCATGTAGTCTTCTTAGGACAACCTCTAGGTGCTGCATGTGTTCCTCCTTGGTCTTGATAAAGATGAGAATGTCATCTAGGTACACCACAAAAAACCTACCAATATAGTCTTTTAGGACCTCATTCATTAACCTCATGAATGTACTAGGTGCATTTGTAAGCCCAAAGGACATGACTAACAATTCATAAAGACCCTCATTAGTTTTGAAGGCTGACTTCTAATCATCCCCTTCTTTCATCCTAATTTGGTGGTACCCACTTTTAAGATCAATTTTGGAAAAATATTGAGACCCCACAAGACAATCCATAAGGTCTTCTATTCTAGGGATAGGAAACCTATATCTAATGGTAATCCTATTTATTGCCATAGAATTAGTATATAACCTCCACTTACCTCCCTTCTTTAGTGCCAAAACCATAGGGACAACACATGGACTAATACTTTTTCTTATCAGCCCTTGATCAAGAAGTTCTTGAATTTGCCTTGAAATCTCCTTGTTCTGGTCTAGGGTCACTTTATAGGCTGCTTTGTTAGGCAAAAATGATCTAGGTACAAAGTCAATTTGATGACTAATTTCTCTTTGAGGAGGAAAAGTGGCTAGTGTCCCATCACTTATAATGTCCTTAAACTGATTCAACAATTGTTGCACTTCCTTTGGCAATGTAGAGTGTAGAACCTTGGTCTCCTCCTTGGGTTTCACGACTATGGCTAGTCCTCCTTCTTCTTCCTTGAGTTCATGAAAGAACTCCTTCCCACTCATCAAGAGCACATTAGGCTCAACTGAACTTGCAACTCCTTCCTCCACAAGTGACTAAATTTTATAAGTCACTCCATCTTTCTTGAAGTTATACACATTTATCTTTCCATGGTAAACAACGTCTCGGTCATATTGCCATGGTCTTCCTAGTAGAAAATGGAAAGAATCCATTGGTAGGATGTCACATAGCATCTTGTCTTGGTAGCCACCTATCATGAAGTCTACCCATGCTTGTTCATTCACTAGAACATTATGCCCCTTGTTTAGCCAAGGAACCTTATAAGGATGAGTGCGAGGTATCCTTTCAAGCTTAAGTTTTTGGATTTCTTCCTCTGATATGATGTTATCAGTTGAGATTGAATCAATGATAACTTTACCAAGGATCTTACATTTTATCCTAAAAAGAGCCCTCCTATGCTTCAGTTCTTCTTTGACAGGTTCCTTGAGTAGAACTCTCCTAAACATGAGGTTCTCTCTATGTTCTGAATCCAAGTTCACTTCAAGTGACTTCAAACTACTTTCTTCCTCTTGAGCATATGCTATCTTCTTCTCTCCTTGAGAATTAGAAGCCTTATCAAGACATCTATAGGCAGGATGGCCTAGATGTCCACAATTGTAACACTTCATGCTTGCAAACTGTGATCCCCTGCTGAATCCACTTGATCTTCCTCTACCACTTTGGAATCCTCTACCTCTACCATAATTCCCTCTTGCACTTGGTTCACTAATTTATTCTACCAACTTTGAGTCTCCCTAATTTCTAGGTTCATTACTCCTACCACCATAGCCACCTCTATGTCCTTTAGAGTCTCTCCCTCTAACTCTACCTTTCAAGTTAGAGTCTTGCTTCTTTTTGTTCTTTTCTTCTACTTTGAGTGCTAATTGGAAGCACTTGTGGATAGTAGTAGGATTCAAAAGACTAATTTCTTCTTGGATACTCCACCTTAAATCACCCAAGTATCTAGCAACATGGATACTCTCCTCTTCTTGTACCTTGGACCGTAGATAGAGTTTTTGAAACTCCTCCGTATATGAAGCCACATCCATCTCTTTTTGCTTGAGATTTTTCCTCTTCTTATGCATTTGGATCTCATGATCATCTGGCAGATAATTCTCCTTAATCTTGGTGACCATAGCTATCCAATTTGTAATGGGTCTTTTCCCTTCTCTTTCCCTCTCTTCTTGAAGGAAATTCCACCACATCAGGGTTGGTCCCCTTAGCCTTGATTTGGCCACCTTCACTCTTTGTGCCTTTGAGACACCTTCACATTCAAAGTGATTCTCCATCCCTTCAATCCACTCCATCTCCAACTCTGAATCCATCTTACTGGTGAACAGGGGTATCCCTTATAAAGCTTTGCCTCCCAATGCCTTAATGACTTTTAGAAAAGGTTCTTCTTGGATAGGTGGATTAGGTTCAAGAACATAATCTTCATCAGCTAATTCTTTGCCTTTCTCATCTTCAATTTCCATCTTCTCTTGCATTCTACCAGCGGTCACTGCCACTTCACCAAACTTGTCTTTCAAAGCTTCCACAGTCTCCTCTAGGATCTTGTTTCTTTCTTTTTGTTCAACCACTTCTTTGGCCAATTCAACATTATGGTGAGACAAATTATTGTCTCAATTTTGTTATAATATTCATACTTTGTTGACACTCTTTATGCTCTGATAGAAATTTCCAAAACAATTATGACTTATACCTATGTGAACTTATGCTAAGTACAACTAAAGCCACAAGTCTATGGGTAGCTATAATGACATGTTTTTCTAACTATTATAAATATAATGTAGTACTTCATATAGTTATTTTAAGCTATGTTTTAACATTTAAGTAGGAGCTGAAATGTTGACTTGAGTATATATATATATGTACACCAAATGCTACTAACCTTTTAGGTAAACAAGGAGCAGTACAAAGAGTGGTGCGACTGCATTAAAGAAGGAGCGTTAGAAGGCCAGCCATGGTGGAAGAATCCAACATGGTTCGAAAGGATATGCCACACTGAGAAGAAGTTTTTGTTCCAGAGAATATAGGAAATAAGTCCTCCTATATTTCCTCAGAGTTGTTATTCTGTTATCTACAGTAATTGTAATATGTCATGGTTGTTTTACCGCCTCCTTATTTGGTGAGGTTTAATCAAACATTTATGTTATGTTTTCAATAAGCATCAATCCTCTTTATAAAGGGATTTGATCAACTTAGTTAAGAAGGAGAAAACATAGAGTGATGTATTCAGTATAGAAAAAGTTACTCTTTTATGTTCTTCATGAGTTGTTCAATTGTTATGTAACCAATTAAGAAGAATTTAATGGAAGAGTGATTTTGGATTATTTTATGTGTTAGTAGTTAGAAGAAGCCAACCAAGGGGGCCCACTTAGGAGGTGGATTAGATTAAGTTAGAGTAGATTTTATTCCTACATTTTCCGTACTTTCAAGTAGAGTTATTGTTTTACTCCTATAGCATTACTACTATGAATGTTCCTACAACACTTGCAGAGATAGACATAGTGAATGTTTTGGGTTGTTAGATAGGCTTAGATTCATTTCACAAGCTTTATATCATAATTCCATTAAGTAGTCAAGTGCATTTACTTTCCTACAACAATAGCATATATTCCTTTCATGCATTTTATCTTCCTGCAGCATAGGTGTTATGACTCTTAGAGGAACTTAGTGCACAAACTGTGTTGTCCCATTTCAAGTTTACGTCCCTGGGTTGATAATATAAAGGAATTTCATGATGGGAAAAGTAATCCTCAGCATAAATATATTATTCCTAAGAGAGATAATGGCATGATTATTATTACCTATTGTGAGACTGTTCATTTTTGGCACTGCTGCCGAGGATGGTGTCAAACTAGGAACCTTAATGAGTCATTTATTTTTTTAGATTAGTTTCCTATTTTTAGTCAATATAGATTAGTTGTGAGATTTCTTCACAAGTCATCAACTTACTTTCATGCATCGAAGAAGGCGAGATGTTCATGGCAGATTTCTTGCAAAAGAACCTGTTAAACTGAAAGAAGAATTTGAAGGAACTTGAGTTACCATTTCTTGACACAAGTCCTAAGTTTGTTGCATCATCTTCAATAGAAGAAGACACTCATGAAACATTTGACCTTTGTCCTTTTGTAGAAATATTAGCCAGTTTCCATAATAATCCTAATCCAGGACCACCCGTTGTCCAGAACCTTCCAGTCAACAATACTTTCCAGCCACAATTTCAATATCCAACACCTCTAGTAATAGAAGCTCCTACATTTCCATTTCCTATTCCAAGTCTTATCAAAAATCCTAACCTCAAGAACATGCCTACTTCAGTGCTTCCAAAGTTCTATGGCCTTATTACAGAAGATCCTGACACCTTTTTGTTCAAGTTTGATATACTGTGTCAAATTTTTGACTATAATACTGACAGTCATAAGCTTAAGCTGTTTCCAGCAACACTGAAGGAGTCAGCTCTCAAATGGTTCATGAGCTTAGGGGAAAATGAAGTAGCTAATTGGGATGGAATGATAGATTTATTTCTAATGAAGTATAAGGAATACTACAAGGGAGGTGATTCAAAATGAGATGACATCTTCCGTATGTCATAGAAAGAAGAAGAGACATTGGAGGACTATATATCATGCTTCCTATATAACTTGCAAAAGACCCCTCAACATGCATTACAAGAGGATTCATAGAAGCTGATTTTTCTAAGAGGAGTGAATGATAACTACTTCAAAGTATTCGACCTCATGGATGGAGGAGATATATCTTAGTCTTCCTAGGATGACCTTTAGAATATTTGTTTAAACTATTCTAGAGCAGCAGTGAAGAAAGGAAGGGGATTTCACTCAACACTAGCCAAAGGAAGTGGCTCTAGTATTTCAAAGATGGAGATTTCAAACTTGTTGTCAGACTTCAAAGAAAGACATCATAAATGATGTCACTACACACCTGGACATGATGACTACCAAGAAGAAACATGCAGACACCGAGGTGTAGCTAGCTAAATATTGTCCCCATTACCGCAAACAAAAGAAGGATTGTCATTGAAAATTGGTTGCAAACCTGGAAAATCAACATCTTCCAACTGAATACTTAAAGATAGAAGGAGAGGATGAGCAAGTATTCTTTGTTTCTCAATGTCGGCCATGGGCCATGAGACAAGGTATGCCTCAAGACCCATTACAAATTTCAAATCCTTATAATAGTCAATGGAAAAATTGGAATGTCCAAAGTCCTCCACAGTATAATCAACCCACTTGGAATAATGCTTGGCCAAATAATCAATAGAATCAATGGTATCCTCCACAACAACCCCAATGGCCATAATTTCCAAACCAATGGAAATAACCACAAGGAAATTGGAATCCCACTAACCAGTGGAGAGGACCTCAACAATGACCTAATCCAAATCTTGGATATCCACCTTTACCACCTCCAACAAATATACCTGCAATAATGCCACCACTTGCAAATACAGGTCCTCAAAAGCAAACATAGTTACCTGCTCAACTACAACCGAATCCCAATAGTCAACAACCACAGTAGCAAATGTATGCTACCGATGCTTAGCAGTACCCTACCTATGTACTTAACATAGTTGATATACATTTAAGATTAGGTACTACTTTGCCTGCACCTGAACCACCTCTTATCACTGAAGTACCAGACCTTCCTGCAACATTAGTATCGATTCCAGAGAATGCTTTGCCAAATATTGCTGCCCCAAAAAATGATTCCAATTTAGCTAATGTTCATACATCAATTAAACCACCTTTTCCTCAGAGGCTCGGCATGGACAAGCCTATACCAAAAGAAGACCAACCATTTGATATAATTGACTAGATAAAGAACATGCATGTCTAGATTCCCCTATTTCAAGCAATAAAGGATGTCTTAGTTTATGGAAAAGAAATAAAAGAAGCTTGCCTTAAGAAGCCTAGAAGAAAGAAAAAGGATCCTACAATAGTTCATGTTATAGGACAATTGGTTGATATCATGTTAGGAAAACTAGTAATTCCAAAATATTTAGATCCAAGGAGTCCAGTTGTGAACATCATCATTAATGGTTAGTCTGTCAAAAATTCATTAATAGACTTAGGTGCTACCATTAATGTAATGACTAAGGATACTGTGAAAAAAATGAGCATTGAAGGGTTAAGAGCTACTCCAACAATATTGCAATTAGAAGACAACTCTACTATCACCCCTGATGGAATGATAGAAGACATAATAATTGCCTTAGATTCTTGGGAGTACTCTACTGATTTCATGATTCTATTACCAAAGGTCAATATTCCTGGTTACCCTGTTATCCTAGGACATCCATGGTTGGCAACAACTGATGCAAACATTAGTTGTAGATAAGAGAACATGACAATTTTAGATGGGAAAGCCACTAAGAAACTAACACTATATCCTCTAGCTCAACCGCAACTAGATTTAAGTACACCTATATGGCTAGATTTAGGAGATGGGGAAGAAGAATTGAATTCTATTGTTCAGCTCATGATGTTACATAGGCAATCTTTTCTAAAGCTACAAGAGGAAGATGAAGTCATTCAGAGCATTCTTAATAATGACTATGTTGTAATCAAAGATATATCTGAAAGTTTTGTGTTAAAATTAACTACATATGAAGATAATTTTGAGAACTGTGTATTACCTTCAGAGCCCAATATTATCCATCAGTTGATACCTAGTGAAGTAAACACAAGTCCTATCCCTGAAGTGTCCATGCTTGACCTTACAACTATTGTTGAGCTTTCTAAAGGTCATAATCTCTGTGTGAATAAGTTTCCTTCACAACAGATGGAGCAACTAACCAAACTATTGCAAATACATGAGAAATCCTTTGCATGGGACTATGGGGACATGAAAGGATTAATCCCTACACTATGTACTCACAAGCTTTATATCAATGAAGGAAGCCTACCACTCCATCAACCCCAAAGGAGGATAAATCCAACATTAAGGGAGATAGTCAAAATAGAATTATAAAAGTTATTAGATGTTGACTTTATATATCCTATATCTAATAGTAAATGGGTATCACCTTTGGTTATAGTGCCCAAAAAGGGGGGTAAATGGAGAATCTATGTGGATTACAAGGAGTTAAACAAAGCTACTAAGAAAGATCACTTCCCATTACCATTCATTGACCAAGTACTTGATACTTTAGCCGGTAAGAAGTATTTTTCCTTTCTTGATGGATATAGTGGATACAATCAGATAACTATTTTTCCAAAAGACCAGGAGAAGACTACATTCCAAGTCCATGGGGGACATATGCATATTCAGTCCTACCTTTTGGGTTATGCAATGCTCCAGCAACATTCTAGAGGGTTGTAATTAGTATTTTTGCTGATATATCATGTGATTTTATGGAGATATATATGGATGACTTTACAACATTTGGAGTGACATTTGAAGAGGCTTTCAAGAATCTTGAAAAGGTGCCAATCCATTGTAAGGAACATAATCTATCCCTTAATAGTGAGAAATGGTTTATGATGATGTAGGAAGGAGTGGTACTTGGGCATTTTATTTTAGCATCAGGAATTCAAGTGGACCCAACTAAAGTTGAGGTAATACTCACATTACCTACCCCTACTAAGAAAAAAAATGTAAGATCTTTCTTAGGACATGTTGGATACTATAGACACTTTATTCAAAATTTAAGTCAAATTGCTAGTCCTTTGTACACATTGCTTACAAAAGAAGCTAAATTTATATGGACACAAGCATGTGATGAGTCCTTCCTATAGATAAAGAAACTTCTAACAACTGCACCAGTCCTCAAAGGACTGGATTGGTCTATTCCATTCCACATCCATACAAATGCATCAGATTATGCCATAGGAGTTGTACTAGGACAAAAGCCTACTAACCTTGAGAATGCAATTTATTATATCAATAAGAGCCTCCATGGACCTGAATTAAACTACATAGTTACTGAAAAGGAACTCCTAGCTATAGTTTATGCATTGAACAAATTCTAACACTATGTAACAGGCTATCCTATTTTTGTTCACACTGATCACTCAGCAATAAAAATATCTGATGAACAAACTTGCTATAACAGGCAGATTGGCAAGATGGCTTTTACTATTACAGGAATTTGATATAACAATTGTTGATAAGCCAGGGAAGGCAAATGTAGTTGTTGACTACTTGTCTAGACTTCAAAATGCTGATGAAAACACCACTCAAGTTGAAGATATATTTCCTGATGAACACCTATTCCACATAGCAATCAAAAACCCATGGTATGTTGACATAGCCAATTATCTTGTAGCAAATAAGATGCCCCCACATTTTTCTCAGAAGGACAAGAAAAATCTTGCAGAGAAAATCTTTCAATTTTCATGGATAGATAATAATCTATATTACACTAGTCCATATCAGATCATGAGGAGGTGTGTGAGAGAAGATGAAATATATGATATACTCCATGCTTGTCATGATGAGAGATGTGGAGGTCACTTTGTAGGAAAGAGAACAACCCTGAAAATATTAACAACGAGCTATTATTGGCCAACATTACACAAAGATGCAGCTAGTCATACAAAAAAATGTGACAAATGCCAAAGGATGGGTCATCCAACAAAATCAAATGAGATGCCACTTAATCCACAAGTGGTGATGACACCCTTTGATAAATGGGGTATGGACTTCATAGGACCAATTGATCCTCCATCAAATGGAAAATCTTACATCCTGGTATGCACGGATTACCTAACAAAGTGGGTGGAAGTGAAAGCAATGCAGAATGCCAGAGATAAAAAAGTGGCCAAATTCTTGTATGAGGACATTTTTACCCGTTATGGAGTTCCAAGAGAATTAGTAATAGACCAAGGAGCATAGTTCACTTCAAATTTGATCGGTGAGCTAATGAAGGAGTATATCATAAGGCATTGAAAGTATAGCCCTTACCATCTGCAGGAAAATGGATAGGTAGAGATGACAAATAGAGAAATAAAGGTCGTATTAACAAAGACAGTGCAATTGCATCGCAGGGATTGGAGTAGTCAGTTAATTGAAGCAGTCTGGGCTTATCATACAAAATGGAAGACTACAATAGGGTTCACGCCATTTGAATTAGTGTATGGAAAGGCAACAATGTTGCCCATAGAATTTTAACACAAAACATTGCGCACAACTCTGGAGTTGAACATCAATCTTTCTGTAGCACAAACAGAGCACCTACTCCACCTCAACTCCTTAGATGAAATACAAAAATTGGCATTGGAGAGAATAGAGATAATCCAAAACCAAAGAAAGAGGTGGCATGATTCACATATCAAGAATAAGCACTTTCAAGTAGGTGATTGGGCTCTATTGTATGATTCTCGATTCAATGAAATTCCAGGAAAGTTGCAGACCAGATGGCTGGGACCATATGAAATTCAATATGTCTTTGATAATGGAGCAGTTCAACTGACCACACTTGATCTAGTCCAATTTAAACTACTTGTCAATGGACACCTCTTGCACCTATATCACAAGCCTCAAACCAAGGAAGAATTCTTGCAGCAATTCAGCACGCAAAGTTTAATAGCCCCTCAGGAAATAGTTCTTGCAGTAGAAGGTGAAAGCCTTCCTCCTACAGCCTCACCATAACATGCCTTCAAAAAAACCCATAATAAAAATTCATTTAATATGAGGTATACTTCTTCATTCACTTTTCTCTCTTCTTCTTCTCACCAACTCATCTCATCTCTCTCTTTACCACCCACTCAAACTCCATGTCACCCATAATTTCTATTTTAATGCTTTAAATAAATACCACGTCAGCACTCTCATGCGGTCGTCAACATTGACACTCTCCTCAGCTTGCATTCATGTGTATGGTAACTAATCACCATGTACAACTTCTTAACTCCTTACTCACTTTTAGCACACATGTTTGAATAATTATATCTAGTATTGCATTACATGTATAATATAGGCGTTACACCAGTTTCCCATTGTCATGCTAAATTTATCAAGTGAGGACACTTGTTAATATTTCGTAGGGGGAAGGGGAAATGTAATAAATTCTAAGTGTTATTCCTTAGCCACCCTAGTCACATCCTTGTCACATCAATGTTGTACTTAGGCTATGTTCTATTAATTCTTTTAATCCTACATATTTGTCGTACTTTCAAATTCTGATTTTATGAGCTTGATATGACTTGAAAGGACCATAATTAAAGTTGTGATGTCCTCTGTAATCAATGTCATTATTATTGTTCATGTCAAGCATAATGGAGGTAATGTAAGCGAAAAAATTGGTATTTTCAAGAATAGCAATTGGGATTTCAAGAAGAAGGTATTTGCAGAGTGTACGAAGACCAAATATAAGCAGTAAATTGGAGAGTAGAAAATTGAAGATTGGGCATTACTAAGATGGGTGGACAATTACAGAGACATGAACCAATTCACCGTGGTATTTTGCTGGTAGATGTTGAAGTAGTCCATAGATTTAATGCATGCGGCTGGTTGGGGTATTTCCTTTAGTTGATGGAATTTAATGAGGAGGTTGTAGTAGAATTTATGGGCACTTTTGAAGAAGGACAAGGAACTGTGTGGGGTTTAATAGTTGTTGCTACCGAGGAAAGAATTGCAGAGGCCACTGGATTACTAGTCATTGGAGAGCACTATCCTAACGAGCATGATGCCAGGTCATCTCGAGCTCAATTCTCCCGACTGAGTGATCCTCTGCTTGAAATCACTAAGCAGGGATGTAAGAGATTGTCTCTTCCACCACCATTTATAGAATTGGCTACCCACATTATTAGGTATTTAACTTGTGAAGGAAGATTCTCAAACCTGCATGCCCACCATTTCAAATTGCTTAGTTGTATAAGGCATAATCTTCATGTCAATGTTCCTAATTTTCTCTATAATATGTTAAGCATTAGTGCCAAAGAAACACAGAAGGGTAATGCAAATTCCATAAGCCACCATGCCCTAATAAAGCTTTTGGTTGAAAAATCCCTTAGAGATGTCTCTCCCATGTCCTGGGTAGAATTTGTTCAGTTTAAATCTTTGCAACCCCAAGTTAACCCTATTGCTCAACCTCTAGGGAATGAAATAGAGTCTTCTGGGCCTAGTGAAGAAATAGCTGAAAAAGAACCAAAGTTGTCCCCAGGAAACAATTCTTCTGAGCCCACTCCAGAGAGTAATATACCTACTTCTTCCACAAAGAAAGGTGAACAAAAAGTTGAAAAAGAAATCCCTAACCTAGAAGGTGAAATTCAAAACCCTACAGTTCAAATAAATAAGAGAAAAAGGTCTAGTCCTGCAGCACAAAAGCCAAAAAGATCCCGCCAAACTAAAACTGCAGTGGTTGAAGAGGCAACTGTGCATAGAAGCCCTCACATGTGAGGACAAGTGTCTCTACCTTCCCTTGGAAATCCAAATGTTCCAGCACCAAAACCTGCTCCAAAACCCTTTGTTGAGTACATTCCTGATGACTCCCCCAAGCATGCATAACCCCAAAATATGGAGGAATCTCAAAATGTGCAAGAACCTGATAGTAGCATGTCATAGGATGATCAGGGAATGCCTGAGCCAAGCCTTGATGTAGTACAAGATAGTATTCCTATGAATGTTCAACCTACTCCTTTGCAGAGCCCTGTATATTCCAATGTCTCCATGGTGTATGATAAGCTCCAAGGCTTGTTTTCACACCCTCCAAGAGACTTCACTTGCCTCCTAGTATCCTATTCCTCTATAGGATCTTCCAATAGGCTTAGATCATTAACTAAGACCTATTCAAACTCTGCTATAAGAGTCAATCTCTGAAAACTTCACCTTGAATGATCAACACCCTAGTTTTGATTCACTTCTCCACACTCACTTAGAAGGCTCTAAGTGCCAAATCTCCATAAACATGCTCCAACATTGCAAGGGTCTTCTCCATCATGAAAAAAATATTTTTCTTTCCCATTTGATCCATCTTGGAAGGGTCTTCAATCATCTTCTAATAGGATTCCATGAATCATCATGAATTGACCTTAAAAATAGGCCTATTCTAGTAGCCTTCACTAGTCCGTTTTTCCCCTTTTTGGAAAATTTTTCCCAAACAAATCAGAAAAATAAAACCTGTTTCAGATAGCCTTTTGGAAGTTTTAAAACTTTCATAAAGGTTCTAGGTCTGAAAGTGATCGTACAGGTGCTTCCTATAAACAAGGACAAGAGGCCTAATAGGCCTAATTTCTAGGACTGAACTGTGGTTTTGATATAGCAAACTTGATCAAACCGAATCCTAAACAATTGGTATGGCTTCTATCTTCACAAAATGGTTAGATATGATGTTTACTGTAGACACGTAAAATTGGACAAGTACTTTAAAATTGCAAAAATCAATTAAATGGTTCAAAAATCATTAAAATGGCTTAAAAGGGGATAAAATACATTCAAAATGGACATAATTAAATAAAGTTGAACAAAATTAATTAAAATAAAGGAAAAATTAAATAATGAGGTTAAATAATTAAATGAAGCATAAAAAGGGGCAAAAGCACTATATAATTGATTTTAATCAATTAGTTGTATATTTGTTTTAATTAAAAATCAAAATGAACCCATTACCCATGCATTGTAATAATCTCTCCGATAATTATACTTGGACTCTTTGATTTGGACATTACATTATGATGGTTAGAGCTATGTATTCACATTTATGTTTATGATGATGATATGCTTATCAGATATTTAGACATACTCAGTTATAATTATTGTTTATTGTTTATGAAATTGGAAATCATTTATCTTGTATATGCTTATGAAGATTTAAAGAGCTAACCCAAGGATTTGGAAGCTAACCATTATATATATGTGATTCCTCATGTTTTATGTATATGTGATTGATGTGTTTCATGACTCAGGATGAAGTCGTAGTTACTCACTTAGTTGAGGTCCACACGATGTATCGATCCTGGTCATCTATTTGCAAATGCCTTATTGTATATATCTATGCGCATGTATCTCTTCTCAGTGATGCAGGCTTGCAGGTACCAGGCATCGTCTCCACTTGGTCCCACAGGTCTGAGCGAGCCCTCAAAATCCTCGATCGTTGTTGTTGTTATGGAGATATCACCAAGGTTCCATGAGAAGGAACTCAACCTCTAACCCTTTTGACCTTTAGGCGGGGAGTTCTTGAGTCAATCCCTTGTGTTGTTGATATATCATTGTGTATAACAGTTTGTTAGATTATGGTGATCTTGTTTCTTATTCTTGTCCCTTTCATTTTAGGAGACTAAGGTTTGGATATGGTAGCTTTAATTGTTCTTAATAATATGCTTGATTGTTGCTCGTAGATAATTTATCTCATGCGAGTATTGAATGTTGTGCTTAATTTCACTAATCTTGTTAGACCATCTTGTGTTAGTGATCACCACATATATATAAATATATATATCCTGATTTTACTTTGTATGGAATATGATTTATTATTTGATTGGATAATAATATTTTATAATACCATAATAATAAGATTTTTATGATATTAATAATAACATTGTTTTTAATAATATGATATTAATAATATTATAATAATATATATACACATAAGCATATGGGTGCACACATATGCCTATGGTTGCATATATATATTTAATAAATATTAGTGTGTGAAAGTAATTGTATTTTAAATTATAATAATAAATAAATTATTTACTTAAAGGATTAATTATTATATGGTAAAACTTTTACCATAGCTTTAGTAAATATGGTGATAAGTAATAATAGTAATAAATTATTTCCTTTTCCTTAAATAAAGAAAAATAACATTAGTTTATTAATATTTATGAGGCTCTCATATTAGATTTTATTATTAATAATATTGAATTAGCTATTCCCTTCCCGTGAATGGCTTTAATGAATAAATTAAATCCTAAACTATAAACTATCTTTTGGTTGGGATGGTTACAACGGTTGATTTTCCCGTGCAACCAATCATTTCATCATTTGCACCATAATTTGCATGCTTGTATATTCTATTTTCCATGAATTTCTTGTAGGAAACAGGTAAAGTCACGCTTACAGGAGATTCACTCACGGCTGCAGTCATTTTACTGTTGCTTATGATCTCTATCTTGATACCTGTGAGATAAAGTTATCTGGCCTTTGCCTAGAAAAGTCACGCCTATGAGTTAAGAAGTGTTGCATAGCTGTAATCTGTTATCGCCTGTCATCAGCCTTTGCTATGCAATTTATCGAAACAATCACGCGTGCAAGCATTTCAGTCATGCGTACAAGCATTTCAGTCACGTGTACAAGCATTTCAGTCATGCATACAAGCATTTCAGTCACGCATACAAGCATTTCAGTCACGCGTACAAGCATTTCAGTCATGCGTACAAGAATTTCAGTCACGTGTACAAGCATTTCAATCATGCGTAAAAAAACATTTCAGTCACGCGTATTAGCTGGACAATGTCGCCTGCTATATGTTGCCTTTATTTATTGTTAAATTGATTAAATCATTTGTCTAACTTTTTGTTTATATGATTTGACAGTCAATGAGCAACCATAGGAAAGTACAGAAGCCAAAAAGAAGATTTAACAAAGAAGGAAAGGCTCTAGCAAAGAAGATTAAGAAGGAGAATTTTGAGCACATCAAGGTTGTTCTTGCAACAACACAAGATAGAGAAAATTAGGTATTTCAACACTACCTTATAATTGTTGAAGCATACAAAAAGAAGTTTGTCTCTTTGAATTGGATTTTTGAGCCTTAGATCAAGCTTTCCTTCCAAAAATTTGCAAATAAGACGTCTAAAGTTCATGCATAAATCTTGGCTTTTTCAATTTGATTTGGTTTCCCCTCACTTTGATTGTTAGTGTTGACTAACTTGTTGGAGTACAAGCACATGGAAAGGATTTATTGCCAAGGTGAGTAAAAGAATGTCAAAAACCTTTCAAAAATGCCCCTAGCTTTGTGCTAGCTACAAGGAAGGGTATTTCTCTATTCAAGCTTGCACTTGATTAGATTATGGCATTCAATTTCAAACATAGCTTAATTAAAATGGGAAAATGAACCAAAACACTTCAATTTTTAAGAATCTCCTTGTTAAGAGATTGGGAAAGAACCATTTCATGTTTGAGTGTTGGGAATAAGGAAAGGCAATAGGGATATGCTCTTCACTTTTTAAGTGAATCAAATTCCCAAACTTGTCCTACCAAGTTCATTTCTTGCTTTCCATGAACATGCTAGAGATTTAGTGGGCTTGCCTCCTGAGTTTGCCTTAGCAAGGCCAGTGAGAGGGACAACCCAAAGTGGGATACACTTGCTATTACCACAAGAATCCAACCCACTCTAAAATTAAATGCATGTATCCTTAATGGGGTGCATGACAAAAGGGTTTTAATTTCTTGAACTTCCTCTAGTAGTCCTTACGGATTGCATGAAATCATACTTCAGTGTGTGTGGGAAGCCCCTTAATATACTTGGGGGATGAGAGATTTTAATCCATTTTGAATGGAATACTTACTGAATCCTGGTAAAATAGAAAAGCCACCTTGTAGAGCCATGTTTACAAGCCAAAATTGACTTTAGGTAGGCTATTTGGAATTCTTTATTGTGATATACTTGTGAAAAAACATCGGAGAACATACACGTTAGAATGTTTTTAGGGACATGATGACAAAGTGATGTGTGTGTTGTGCTTGTTTTTCTATTTTCAAACACATAAATTTCCAAAGACTGATCTTACACATTTTAAAAATTTAAAATCTTATACCCTGGTCAGAGAAGTGTCACCTGTGCACAAAACACACTCACCTATCAGAGGTTCAGTCATGCTTGTGACTTGTTTAAACACGCGTAGACATACTCAAGGCACACTTAGAAAAATTTCAAACACGCCTGGAAAAATTGGAAACCCGCTTAGTAATAGCAAAGTGTCACCTGAGAACCTACAGTGTGTCGCCTAACAACAAACCAGTGCACGCGTACAAAATTTTTGGTCACGCCTAAACTCAGGCCAGTGATGCCCAGAAACACAAAAGGGCAAACAGAGGGTATTTCCCGAGGGTTTGGAAAATTTTTGAAATCACTTTTGGATACCCTTTTCGGAGATATTCTTTATTAGTGCAACAAATAGATCATATCCTTGAAAAACATTTATAATGATGAGTCTATTTGAGAAACAAATCAATCCTATTATGGAGCATAATTATCGAAATCAAGATCAAGATCTCCATATGAATCAAAATGATGAGGTGTCTGAAGAGGAAGTTTCTGAAGCAATCCAAGATCCTATGTTTATGGAAATGGTGCAATTAGTTTTGGAGAGGAATAAAGAAGCATATTTCATGAAGTTCGTTCAAGTAGGAGCTAAGCTTCCTTGTGATTTTGACACATCAACCTTGATAGAGAAGGACAAAAAACAAAAAGAGACATCATCTAAAAATTCATTGTTAAGATCAAGGTGTCCTTTTCTTTATAATGATGGGCCAGTCGTATCTCCATCTTCCTCACAAAAAGAAGCATTCAAGAGCAACAAACTTATCTTGGATCAAAGGAAATTTCATGATAAATCTAGTTGTGATCAAGATAATAAAGAGTATGAAGAGAAAGGTACCACTCTCAAGCAAGATATCATGCACAAACCTCCATATAGCAAGAATAATCCATTCATCCTTCATCCATCTCATGAACCTCCATCTTCCAAAGTTGCCCAAATCCCTCCATTAAAGAATGAGCCCATAGCTAGTACTCCTTTCATCTTTTGGTCATCTCACAAAGATTCACAACTATCCAAAATTCCTCCATCAAAGCGTGAGCCTAATGATGACACTTGTCAAGTTGACTATGTTTACCCTCAAGGGCTACCTCTAAAAGAAACCCAAGCTAACTTACACCTTGCAACAGATTGTTTCCATGCTTCAAAGATCTTGGACCCCAAGGCTTCATGTGCTTCAATTCCTATTATACCCATTCGAGAGGATCCTACACCATTCTTCCAAACATCCACCACACATATCCAAGCAACTACCTTGTCCTTAGAAGTGGTTTCATGTCAAGAGGATAATCCAAAGAGAAAAGAAACAAATGTCGATAAAGATCAAGATCATGATTATATACAATCCCCTCCCATATTTGATGAAGGTCCCATATCCATAGAACCTTGTGATGATCCCCTTGCATCCTTTCATGTCTTTCAAGATGATGTCCTTTCATTCCAAGAACAAGGTACCCTTCCAAGTTCCATATTTTCTCCACTTCCCAAGCAAGATCAAGATATCCCTTCCATAATTTCCAATGAGCATATTGAAAATCAAGAGCAAGATAACCTTTCTATACTATTCGAAGATCCTTGTCAAGATCAAATTATCCCATCATTTCCTTGTCATATTCCTCCATGTTCACCTCAAGAAACCATCATTCTTCCAAATCCCTTGCATGACAATAAATCCCTTCAAGATTCATTTGATCCTATCAAATGTGTTCCTATCAAAGCTACTCATGAGCCTATTGGTATAAAGATAAATCTTGAAGATGCTAACTTTGGCAATGCAGCTCCTTCCAAAGATATTGATATCCCTTTCACACCTTATATCCCTCCATTCAAACGCAACCACATACCTCCACTATCCTCTAAATCCATTTTGGGTTCCTATGTCCACAAACAAAATTCTTCATCCCTTCCATCCATATTAGGTCCATATATTCCTCCATCCTCTATTCCTATCATCCCTAGCTATCCATTCACTTACCCTACCATGTATCAAGATCAACAAAGACACACATACTTGAAGAATGTCCAAACACCAATCCATATGAACCCTCCATATTATTCCTATTCATCCACAATTCCTAAGTCTTTTGGAAGCAATGTTGATATGCAACATAAAAATAATAAATCCAAGAATCCATATGGGTATACAAATCACATTGTCTGATCTAATTGAAATGTGAATGAAAAGAAAAATGAAATATCCAAAAGGCCGCAAAGGTCCACCAAGAAAAAAGAAAAAAAAAATGTGGGTTCCTAAATCCCTCATTGAAGAGGTGCATTCAAAAGCATCACAAAAGGAAGAAAAATCAAAGACTATGTGGATTCCCAAGTCATTGTTGAAAGACTTGCACACAAAATAAAAATCAAAAGTGACATTCAAACTTCCAAAGGCTTCCATTCCATCTCCTTCCAAACATCCTTCATCTTCTTACATCCCAAAATCCACTACCTCAAAAGGATCCTTACCTCCATCATCTATCATTCCTCCATCATTTCACCACTCTTCAAAGTGTGTGTCAAAGTTGATCTTGCCAACATTCCCATCTGCAACATACCTTCTTCTTATCCTCACATTTATTTTCCAATGCATACTTTCCATACTTCCATCCCTCTTAACAATATCTTTGAGCATCCTAGTCATACCCATGGTTTATTATAGCATATCTTTCAGAGGAGCATTGTCCAAAGATTCCGCTATTGGGAAAATATCAAAAAATACAAAAAAAGAAAAAAAAAGAAAAGAAAAAAGAGAGATAAAAAGTGCCGTGGTGAAAACCTAGCAATAGGCACCTTGGTGGCAAAATTAAAGAGAAACAAATATGTATACTATGATGAAAACCTGGCAAACATGCATCATGCATAATTCTTCCTTCTTTCACTCTACACTTGGGGGCAAGTTTCATCCATGCCATCCTTCAGCTTCCTATCATTTATCTCACTTTCATCCATACTTCCTCTATCACCTTAATCTTGACAAGGTTGAACACATCCATGAGCATTAAGTATCTTGACATCTGTTATCCTTGCCATCAGCTTATGTACTTGTTGCATCCATGTTACCCTATCATGATCTTGCTTATCCCAAATTCACCTTCATTATTCCTTGATAGCTTTTCCATAATCCCAAAACATCCCTTCATGACCTCCATCATCCCTTTATTCTAGATTGTGTTATCTTATCCACATCTTACCCAAATTGATCCCTTGGTCTTGATAAAAAATGAAGAACTTAAAGTAAAAAAATTGTTATCAAGAACTTCTTGACATGTCCACTTATTTTGGATCCTACATTTTCATGGCAGCAGATTGTTATCCTATAGGCTACCTAGCACTACATCATTGTCTTTCATGGCTTATCCAAAAACATGCTTCGCATTGCTATATCATTTTTCCTTAGCTTGGGTAATCTTGAGGAGATGGTCCTACGGGTCACATTCGCATTGCTTCATCCATCATGGCCTTTCCATCTCTAAGCCATCAACTTGAAAAATACATCATTCATATCCTCTATCTTGCTAGACATTGGGGGCAAACCAATGTGATCTTGTTTGAGAGCTGGTAAAAAGGAAAGCATAAAGTGTTTTGAGCTACATCTTTCATGAACCGAGTTTTTGGTAATATCTTGGAAGTTTTCTCAAGTCCAACATTTTTCCTATCTAATCAGGGGCATTTGATCTTAATCAATAGATTTCAATGAATGACATTAATTCACATGAAGCAAGGCATTAAACTCAAATGGATTCAATAGTGCTACAGTCGGTCACATATCAGAAAGAGACTTATCAGAGTTTCTGAAGAGTGGAAAGTTTATTGAACCTTTGATGGATATCATTGTTCACACCCAAGTATTTTGATCCTACAACTTGATCCTATGAGCCTTCATTGATTTTATTATTCGGGATTAAAAATTGACAAAACACCTTAAAGATCAGAATGCTTGGAAATACTTTTTGAAAATCATGAAACATTGTAGAACACTTGAAGCTTTCTTTTGATGATCTATATTGAATTGATTTTTATCACATCTTTTTAGCTAATCGATGATGTTTCGACTAGATTGGCGATGATGAAGACATGATATTTTTCTTGCTTTTGAGTGCCTATCTTGAGGAAGATCCAACACCTTATGTGAATTTTTCTAACGACATGGTCATCAAAGAACCATCGAGGACTCTCATACAGGGTGGAGGGTTGACCTTTGATTGTTTAAGAAAATGGATTGGTATTCATACTCCCATAGTTTGGTCATCCAACTAGTGAGGGTTGTACCAGGTTCAAAATGAGGTTACCAAAAAGTGATAAAAAGTGGTATTCATATCATCATGATATGGTCAGTGATGATTGTACTTGCTTTCCGGTCCCAAAATGCTCAATGATGAAAATTATCCTCGGGGCATTTCTTTGCCAAAAAGCTAGTGACACTTAACTACATTGCATTGCATTATCATATTAGATTGCATTGCATTATCATATTAGATTAATTGCATTTATCATGGTTAGATTAAGTGCATTGGTTTGTAGTTATTTTTCCAAGGGAAAAGGGGGTTCAGTTATCAATCTTGATCAATCAAAGAGGGAAAATCAAGGAAAAGTCCATATCATCATAAAAGTGTCCATCAACATCAATGATCCAATAATTTGTATATCAAGATACAATGTCAATGAAAAAATGATACATCAAAGTCTTGATCCAATTTGCCAACTATTTTCATGCCTTTCTACAATGTTCGCACTACCTAAATCTAATACCTAAGAAGCTAGGGACCATATGTATAACTTACAGAAATGTGCCTGTTTTGCAAATCAAGGGAATCATATCAGTATTCTATATCAATGAATTATCTCAAGTCAATCAATGCTATCAAGAGTATCAAGCAATCCAACCCAGTACCATTTGTTCGTGTCTCTGTATCCTGAGAACGAAGCAAGCAGTATCGATCATATCAGTTTTCACACTGATTGATTTATCCTATTAGTTATCCCATTATCAGTTTTACTATCCCATCAGATTAACAAATCACATTCATTGGTACCATTATCCTGATATCCTAATCACTTGTTTTGCTTAACTACGACAGACCTATCTATCTTGGACATATCAAATCAACCAGGGTAAATTCTTAAATCATGGCATCTCATCAAATAGTCAGAAATGAAAACATATTCGATTAATCACACATCAAATCAAATGTCATCATAGCAAGAAATTCATATGTTTTAATTTTTGAGGGGGCATAAGGGTATCAAATCGACATCGCAATCAAACATCATGAAATTAGTGGGGCATCATAAAATTTTTGTATCAAAGTATCAACATCAAGAATCAGTATCATATCACATCAGAGGTAGCAATCAATCACTTCGAAGGAATATCAGGAATCAATCAGCAATCATGATGTAAAGGATCTTTGAATCAATGTTCTTCACACATTAATTCAAAGAGGGGCATTTGTAGACACGTAAAATTGGACAAGTACTTTAAAATTGCAAAAATCAATTAAATGGTTCAAAAATCATTAAAATGGCTTAAAAAGGGATAAAATACATTCAAAATGGACATAATTAAATAAAGTTGATCAAAATTAATTAAAATAAAGGAAAAATTAAATAATGAGGTTAAATAATTAAATGAAGCATTAAAAGGGGCAAAAGCACTATATAATTGATTTTAATCAATTAGTTGTATATTTGTTTTAATTAAAAATCAAAATGAACCCATTACCCATGCATGGCTAAATTTAATTAAATAATTGAATTAATAATCCTTATTTTCTCTCAACAAAGTGATTAACCAATAAGAATTGAGAACATAAAGACAATAATCACTCACATTTGCAAATTGTCCAAGCATTTGAAACCATTTAAAGGCTTGTCCCCTCATTTGTCCCCCCATTTATGAACAATGCAAAGTTTTTGACTCAACCATGAGATAACCATGATTACTTCACTCTACCCCCTACCCTTGGGAAATTACTATAAGTATGAGGCATTTTGGAGAGCATTTCCATCTTAGAATTTCAATTGAAAAGCATTGTTACTATAGTCAATTGAGATCATTTCTAAGAGCATTTGAGTAATTTGAGCATTTTAGAGCATTTTAGCATTGCAATTTATCAAATGGAGCTAGATTAAGCATCAATTCATCATAGAATAATCATTTAGAAGCATCATAGCAGCATTATTCTCATTTTAGAGGTGTCACTAGTGAGGATTTGCAGCTGAGAGCTCACTTACCACTTCTTTCTAGAGATCCATGGGATAATATAGATTATAGTTGCAAGTTTAAATTAGATTTCCTTTGTATTTAGTTTAAATTGTTGCTATCTTATCTTAATTCCATGAAGGTGAATAATATCATCACACATTTACCTTCATGTAAAATTCTTGGAGCAGTATGGATCCGTACAACCATGCAATGTTTCTTAACTCTTTTAACGTCTAGACCTCTAACCGGGCTGCACAAACTCACCTAGGGCCTAGCATATAAAATAGTTCTTCATGCTTTCACGACTCATAAATACTAAAACTATGTACAAAAATGACTCCTCTTCCATTTCCATCTATCATGAATGATTATCCATGGTTAGATTTCATGGAGGAGCCATGACTCTTTAAACTACTCAAAACAAGCTGAAAATAGACTCCTTGAACTAAAATGCCCAAAACCAGTACTTAGATGAACTCAAAATGACCTTCTATTCAAATAAAAAAGTTCATAAAAAACCTATAGAACACTAATCCAGCATTAGATTTGGTTTTTTAGACTATTAAGTATGACTGTCAACACAAAATAGCAGAAAAATCACTGTAAAATGCTTGCAGAGCTCTATTAACTTTCTCTAAACTATTAAAATGCATAATGAAACTTGGTGTTTGAGTCTTAGGTATCATTATATTCCATTTCCTTCATTTTAGGTCCTATTGTCTATAGCATAACTATCCTATAACTTAGGGAATCCAAAGATACCCGAATGGCATGCACTTTTTTGCAATAATTGCAAAATTGAAGACAACTTCTTCTCAACACTTGGAAACTTTGTCATGTGCCTCAATCCTATATTCTAGGAGTCATAACCTCCTATTTTTTGAGGATCCAAGGCCATTTATGACCTTATGGTATCTTTACATTAACAATTATGTGTTTAGAACACATTAAAGACTCTCACCTAAGCTAAGCTTCTAGCTTAAGAAATTAAATAAACAACTAACAAAGGCTATTCTTGTGACCTTAGTCATAATGACTAACTCACCTAGCCAACATATAAAAATACCTTCTAAGGTCCTAAAACAAATTAAACTAAGCTCTTGACTTGTCTAGAGTCAAGTACAAGCCAAAATTTACTAACCAATGGAGGCTAGCCTAGGTGCTCCTGCACCATCCTCCCCAAAATTAAGAACTTCAATCCACCCTTGGATTGATGATGGTAGGATCAATGCCCATCCTTTTGAATTCTGATTCCTTGATCCAAATTGCATCAACAACACTTTTCCCATACCTCTGAATGAGGTGTTCTTTATACTCTGTGAGTCTAGTCTTTTTGTAGACTCTAGTGTCTAGTACACTATTTGGTCTTGTATTTGTAGTAGTAGGGAGTTGTAAGTCTTCTACATCCTTGATCACTTCATGTATCATCTGGTCCATGTCTTCTTGAGGCCCTTTATAATGGACAAGGTCTGCTACATTGAAAATATTTGACAGTCCACTATCATCTGGCAAATCTACTTTGTAAGCATTGTCACCATACCTTGCCAATATAGGACAAGGTCCTATCCTCCTCATTTGTAGCTTATGAGGTACTCCTTTGGTCAATCTAGATTTGTTTAAGTGTACCATGACCAGATCACCAATTTTGAACTCCACTTTCTTTCTACTTTCATCCACCTTGGCTTTGTGCTTGTTGGTGTTGTCCACTAGTGTCTTCCTTACTGTTTCATGAACTTCTTGCATAGCAAATGCAAAGTCATCAAAATATGCACTGGCCTTGACTCCATCTTTCAAATCCCTTAATTCATAGACACCTCTAGGATGTAGGCCATAGACAATTTCAAATGGACTCTTCCCAGTTGATCTATTTATGGTGTCATTATAGGCATATTCAGCTTGCCCAATCAAATGATCCCATTGCTAACCATACTCCTTAGTTAGGCATCTTAGAAGGTTTCCAAGGCTCCTATTAACAACCTCAGTTTGACCATCAGTTTGGGGATGGTAGGCTAACCCAAAAGATAAGTTGGTGCCCAATCTTTTCCAAAGAGTCTTCCAAAAATGACTCATAAATTTTGTGTCTCTGTCTGATATAATGTTGATAGGAAATCCATGGATTCTCATTATCTCATTGAAGAATAGAGATGCTATTTGACTTGCATCATTTTTTTTCTTGCATGGCACAAAGTGAGCCATCTTACTAAACCTATCAACAAAAACATAAACACTATCCATCCCTTGTCTTGTCTTGGGTAACCCAACTACAAAATCCATGCTTAAGCATTCCCATGGCCTAGTAGGAATTGGTAGAGGTTGGTAAAGACTAGCATTTATTGAAGTACCCTTGGCCTTTTGACATACTACACAACTCTCCACATACCTCCTAACATCAACATTCATTCTAGGCCAAAAGTAAAACCTTGAAACAAGGTCTTAAGTCTTAGTGATCCCAAACTCACCACTCAAAGCACCATTATGCTTTTCTTGAATCAAATTCTCTCTAATAGAGCTTCTAGGAACACACAATTGATTCCCTTTGAAAAGGAGATCACTTTGCAAAGTATAATCAACATATTTACTATGAAAATGATTCTTGTATTCAGCACGTACCTTGTAAATGTTTAGCAAAGTCCTCATCATCTGCATATAGATCCTTAAAATGATATATCCCCATACTTTTCAATTGAATTTCTTTTAGTGTGAGGGCTCTTCTTGACAATGCATCAGCCACCTTGTTTAGTACACCTTCTTGTGCTTGATATTGAAGGTATAGGCTTGTAGGTACTCAACCCACTTCATGTGCTTGTGACTCAACTTCTCTTGTGAATTCAGGAAGCTAAGTGCTTGATTGTCTGAATACACAATGAACTCCTTGGGAAGCAAGTAGTGCCTCCACTTTCTTAGAGCTTGGACCAATGCATACATCTCTAAGTCATATGAGGAGTACTTCCTCTTAGCCTCACTTAACTTCTCAGAATGGAAAGCCACCGGTCTACCCTCTTGGCTTAGAACAACCCCAATTGCTACATTGCTAGCATCAAATTCAATGGTGGATAGCTTCTCAAAGCTTGGTAGCACCAAAATAGGTTGGGTAGCTATCCTCTCCTTCAACAACTCAAAGCTCTTGTTAGCATCTTCATTCCACACAAACTTGGTTTTCATTCCTCCTTTGATAGTATCTAACATAGGGGCACAAATTGCACTAAATTGTCTTATGAACTTCCTATAGTATTGTGCAAGGCCATGAAAACTCCTTACCTCGATTGCTGACCTTGGAGTAGGCCAATTCATGATAGCCTCCACCTTGCTCTTATTCATTTTCAGATTTCCATGTGATAAGACAAACCCAAGGTACACTAATTCTGATTTGATGAACTCACACTTCTCCAATTTGATCATCAACTTCTCCTCATGTAGCTTCTTGAAGATAATATCAAGATGTTTCAAATGCTCACTCTTTGTCTTGCTAAAAATCAGTATATCATCTAGATATACAACTACAAACTTGCCTATGTTGTCCTTGAGTACTTCATTCATGAGCCTCATGAATGTAGAGGGGGCATTTGACAATCCAAATGGCATGACAAGCCATTCATATAGCCTTTCATTAGTCTTGAAGGCTGTCTTCTACTCATCTCCTTCATGGATTCTTATTTGTTGATAGCCACTCTTCAAGTCTATCTTGCTATAGTACCTTGCTTCACCTAAACAGTCCATTAAGTCTTCAATCCTAGGGATAGGGAACCTATACCTTATGGTTATCCTATTGATAGCCATTGAGTTAGTACATAGCCTCCAAGTTCCTCCTTTCTTAGGTGCAAGTACAGTGGGTACAACACATGGACTAATACTCTTTCTAATTAGGCCTTGGTCTAAGAGCTCTTGTATTTGCCTTGCTATTTCCTCATTTTGTTGAGGGGTCATCTTATAGGCTGCTTTGTTGGGTAGGGTAGCTCTTAGGATAAGGTCTATCCTATGACTTATGGCTCTTTGAGGGGGTAAGGCTGAAGTTTTTCCATCACTTACAATGCCTTGGTAAGTCTGCAACATACCTTGAATCTCCCTTGGTAATTCAGTCTTCTTAGTCATGTTGCCTTCATCTCCCTCTCTTGGTTTCAATACCAATGCATAGCCTATGCCTTCTCTCTCTTCCATGGTTTGTAGGAACTCCTTTTCACCTACCATAAGAACATTTGGACCTGCTGTCTTTACTTCAACATCCTCCAACAATGACTAAATTTTGAAGGTTACATTGTCCTTCTTGAAGGAATAAGAATTTTTTCCTGCATCATGTATGGCTTGGTGGTCAAATTGCCATGGTCTACCTAGGAGAAAATGACATACATCCATAGGCAACACATCACATAAAACTTTGTCTTTGTACCTTCCAATGGAGAACTCCACCCATGCTTGCTCATTCACTAACACATGTTGACCCTTATTGAGAAAAGTGACCTTGTAAGGATTTGTATGGGATATCCTTTTCAATTTGAGCTTGCTAACTACTTCCTCTGACACTATGTTATCAGTAGAGCCTGAATCAATGATGACCCTACATACTTTCCCCATTATCTTGCATTTGATTCTAAACAAAGATCTCCTTTGGCTTGGCTCCTCCTTCATCGGTTCCTTGATTAGAGTCCTCCTCATCATAAGGTTCTCTCCTTCCTCTGAATTTAATGGAATCTCATAATGTTTATCTGCTGCATTTGTTTCTTCATGAACAAGGTTATCTCTCTTATCACCTCCTTGTGATTTTCTTAGGGCATCTATAAGCAAGGTGCCCCATTTGATTGCAATGGTAGTATTTCATATTGGCAAAATAATTGCCTCTTCCTCCTTGTGATGAACCTCGACTTCTTCCTCTAAAGCTAGAGTTAGAATTTCTTCCTCTACCACCTCTACTTGAACTTCCTTCTTTCTACTCACTGAATTTTACCTCACCTTGAGCTCTTGAATCAGAACCTCTTCCACCATAGCCACCTCTTTGACCTTTGGTATCTTTGCTTTTGCCTTTGCCTTTGGAGCTTTCTTGTTTTCTCTTGCTTTTCTCTTGTATCTTCAAGGCCATTTGATAGCATTGCCTAATGGATTTGAAGTTCACTAGGCTCATCTCCTGTTGAATAGACCATTTGAGGCCATTCAAATACCTTGCTAGCTTGATGCTCTCATCTTCAACTACCTTGGACCTCAAACACAATTTTTGAAACTCCTCGGTATATGATTGGACATCCAAATCTTTTTGCCTAAGATTGTGTCTCCTTCTATGCATTTGGACTTCATAGTCATTAGGAAGGTAGGTTTTCTTGACTTTGGATACCATACCCTTCCATGTCACAATAGGACCTTTTCCATCCTTCTATCTCTCGGTTTGCACAAAGTTCCACCAAGTAAGAGTTGAACCTCTTAGTCTAGACTTGGCCACCATTACCTTTTGTGCTTCAGAGATACCATCACATTCAAAATGGTTCTCTATGCTATCAATCCAATCCACAACTGAATATGGATCCATTTGTCCACTAAAGAGTGGGACACCTTCTAAAGCCTTGCCACTCAATGCCTTCAATGCTTTTAAGAATGGTTCTTCAGGAAGAAAAGGGTCAGTAGTTGGTGCTTCTTCTTCCAACTCTAATTCATTCTCCTTTTCTTTAGCTTCTTCTTTAAGGTCAATCTTCTTTTTGACCCTATCAGCATTGTCTTGGACTTCACCCAAGAGCTGCTCCATTTGAGCTAGTCTTTGCCTTAACAATTTGTTATCCTCTTCTTGTTCCTCAACCTTCTTTGCTAGTTTAGAATTGGTCACCATGGCTCTATCTGGTGTATTCTCTCCTGCTGATTCAAAAGATTTAAACATTAACCACAAGCTTGATCAACCAAGCTCTGATACCAATATGGTGTATGATAAGCTCCAAGGCTTGTTTTCACACCCTCCAAGAGACTTCACTTGCCTCCTAGTATCCTATTCCTCTATAGGATCTTCTAATAGGCTTATATCATTAACTAAGACCTATTCAAACTCTGCTATAAGAGTCAATCTCTGAAAACTTCACCTTGAATGATCAACACCCTAGTTTTGATTTACTTCTCCACACACACTTAGAAGGCTCTAAGAGCCAAATCTCCATAAACATGCTCCAACATTGCAGGGGTCTTCTCCATCATGAAAAAATTATTTTTCTTTCCATTTGATCCATCTTGGAAGGGTATTCAATCATCTTCTAATCGGATTCCATGAATCATCATGAATTGACCTTAAAAATAGTCCTATTCTAGTAGCCTTCACCAGTCCATTTTTCACCTTTTTGGAAAATTTTTCCCAAACAACTTAGAAAAATAAAACTTGTTTCAGATACCCTTTTGGAAGTTTTAAAAATTTCATAAATGTTCTAGGTCTGAAAGTGACCGTACAGGTGCTTCCTATAAACAAGGACAAGAGGCCTAATAGGCCTAATTTCTAGGACTGAACTGTGGTTTTGATAGAAAACTTGCTCAAACAAAATCTTAAATGATTGGAATGGCTTCTATATTAAAAAAATGGTTAGATATGATGTTTACCTTCATGAAAAATTCCTGGAGCAGTACGGAACCATACAACCATGCAATGTTTCTTCACTCTTTTAACCTCTAGACCTCTAACCGGGCTGCACAAACTCGCCTAGGGCCTAGCATATAAAATAGTTCTTCATGATTTCATGAATCCTAACTCCTAAAAATATGTAAAAAAATGACTCCTCTTCCATTTAAATCTATCATGAATGATTATCCATGGTTAGATTTCATGGAGGAGCATTGACTTTTTAAACTACTCAAAACAAGCTGAAAATAGACTCCCTGAACTAAAACGCCCAAAACTAGTACTTAGATGAACTCAAAATGACCTTCTATTCAAATGAAAAAGTTCATAAACAACCTATAGAACACTAATCCAGCATTATATTTAGGTGTTCAGTCTAGTAAGTATGATTGTCAACACAAAACAACAGAAAATTCACTGTAAAATGCTTGCAGAGCTCTATTAACTTTCTCTAAACTATTACAATACATAATGAAACTTGGTGTTCAAGTCTTAGGTATCATTAGATGCCATTTCCTTAATTTTAGGGCCTTTTTTCCATAGTATAACTATCCTATAACTTAGGGAATCCAAAGATACCCGAATGGCATGCACTCTTTTGCAATAATTGCAAAATTGAAGACAACTTCTCAACACTTGGAAAATTTGTCATGTGCCTCAATCATATATTCTAGGACTCATAACCTCCTATGTTTCAAGGATCCAAGGCCATTTATGACCTTATGGCATCTTCACATTAACAATTATGTGTTTAGCACACATTAAAGACTCTCACCTAAGCTAAGCTTCTAACTTAAGAAATTAAATAAACAACTAACAAAGGCTATTATTGTGACCTTATTCCTAATGAATAACTCACCTAGCCAACATAGAAAGAGACATTCTAAGGTCCTAAAACAAATTAAACTAAGCTCTTGACTTGGCTAGAGTCAAGTACAAGCCAAAATTTACTAACCAATGGAGGCTAGCCTAGGTGCTCCTGCACCACTCCATTATGCCCTGCAGATCCACATGGTTCACCGAGTATTTTCAGCAAGTCACCAAAGAAAAGAAAAAGGAAGCTTTGGTGCAAGAATTTCCCTCGCCAATAATTCAATTTTTACTCTTTAATCTATA
Organism: Chamaecyparis obtusa; assembly: GCA_027943335.1. Classification (NCBI taxonomy): domain Eukaryota; kingdom Viridiplantae; phylum Streptophyta; class Pinopsida; order Cupressales; family Cupressaceae; genus Chamaecyparis; species Chamaecyparis obtusa. The sequence continues at coordinate 62,945 of BSBK01000312.1, forward strand.
AAATCATTTTGTTTTTTAGAAGACCTGGTGGAGACAGGAAAGAGATCAAATGCAGAAAGAGATATTTGATAAGGATGAGGAAATTGAAGCTCTCAAGGAGTAGCTAAAGAAACAAAGAAAACAAATGGACAAAGCCCTAAAACTAGTCGATCAAGTCTAGCTTGTAGACCACCACCCAGGGTATATGCTATTTGTTTAAAAGAACAATTTCTTTTGTTTCAACTTATGATGACCATAAAGAGTATTGATTGTGAGTTCAAGTCAACCCAAGATTTTTATGGAATATATCAAACTCTTCCCCCATGGAGGCAAAATTTATTATGTGAGCTATATTTTCATAAATTTTTCATCCCACATGAAACAGAGTGGAATCCTTTGCTCTATATAGGGGATATTCACTTAAGGGCTCTGATGTCATAGATGCATAATGAAGCAAACTATGATAGGTAGCTGGATATTTAAAAAGATCTCAAGAAATATGAACCCTTACCATTAAGGGCTGAGTCACATAAGCCTGATGTCCTTTTGAGGGATTGGCTCAATTTGACTTATGGAAAACAAAAGCCAAAAATTAGGGAGAAAGTCTTTGCATTAAGAGATAGGGTCTACAGGGAATACGAGGGACTGCCATACTTTTCATTTTAGAGAGGTCTTGCAGGGGTAAGGAGCCGGTGGAACAGATTATTAGAGGCCTTTAAGAAAATAGAGCCACACAACCCAATCAACTTTGAGGTAGCAACCAACAAAGCAACCAGATATATGCAGTTAGGGTGACAGGTCAGAAGGGAATTATGGATGCCTTTGTCTTTCCAACCGCCTACACTCCTATGGACCCTATATGACATCAATACTACTAGGTTGGATCACTTGCAGGAGGATCATGGAGGAGATTACCTAGAAAGAACAAGAGGATTTTACTACACTTTCAGGAGTGGAAAGAAAGGGAAGACAACTATCAGTGACTTTAGGTCTATAGCCAAGAAATGCAATGCTTGAGGACAAGCATTATGTTCAGTAGGGGGCAGATGATGAGACAAATTATTGTCTCAATTTTGTTATAATCTTCATACTTTATTGACACTCTTTATGCTCTAATAGACATTTCCAAAACAATTATGACTTATACCTATGTGAACTTATGCTAAGTACAACTAAAGCCACAAAGTCTATGGGTAGCTAGAATGACATGTTTTGCTGACTATTATAAATATAAAGCAGTACTTCATATAGTTATTTTAAGCTGTGTTTTAACATTTGAGTAGGAGTTGAAATGTTGACTTGAGTATATATATATATGTACACCAAATGCTACTAACCTTTCAGGTAAACAAGGAGTAGTATAAAGAGTGGTGCAGTCACATTAAAGGAGTGTTAGAAGACCAGCCATGGCGGAAGAATCCAACACAGTTCTGAAGGATATGCCGCTACTGAGAAGAAGCTATTGTTCCAAAGAATATAGGAAATAAGTCCTATATTTCCTCAGAGTTGTTATTCTGTTATCTACAATAATTGTAATATGTCGTGGTTATTTTACCACCTCCTTATTTGGCAAGGTTTAATCAAACTTTTCAATTATGTTTTCAATAAGCGTCAATCCTCAAGTTATAAAGGGATTTGATTGACTTAGTTAAAAAAGAGAAAATATAGAATGATGTATTCAGTATAGCAGAAGTTTCTCTTTTATGTTCTTCATGAGTTGTTCAATTGTTATGTAACTAGTTAAGAAGAATTTAATGGAAGAGTGATTTTGGATTATTTTATGTGTTAGTAGTTAGAAGAAGCCAACCAAGGGGGCCCACTTGGGAGGTGGATTAGATTAAGTTAGAGTAGATTTGCTTCCTACATTTTCCCTACTTTCAAGTAGAGTTACTATTTTACTCCTGCAGCATTACTATTGTGAATATTCATGCAGCACTTGCAGAGATAGACATAGTGAATGTTTTGGGTTGTTAGACAGGCTTAGATTCACTTCACAAGCTTTCTATCATAATTCCATTAAGTAGTCAAGTGTTTTTACTTTCCCAAAATAATAGCATAGATTCCTTTCATGCATTTTATCTTCCTGCAATATAGGTGTTATGACTCTTAGAGGAACTTAGTGCACAAACTGTGCTGTCCCATTTCAAGTCTACATCCTTGGGTTGACAATCTAAATGCATTTCATGATGGGAAAAGTAATCCTTAGCATAAATGTATTATTCCTAAGAGATACAATGGCATGATTATTATTGCCTATTTTGAGACTGTTCACATTGGTCACCATTGTGTTATCTCCAATGGATTCTTTTCTTTCTGACATACAACTTTACCCAAGCCTTTCAATGGCTCTGATACCAATTTGATAGGGAGATCTTCTTCAAACTAGCCCTACTTCCTCTAGGACTTACCTAGGTCTTCTCTTGACCTATATTAGGGTTCTTTAGACCCTTTACACTGAGGGATTCTTCCTAATCTCCTCTACTCCTCAAGATCTCACTACCAAGGGTTTTAACTCACTCTTGATCCCACAACTCTTCATATGAATTCAACAAAGGAATTCATCCCTTCACTCCAATTCTTAATTCCAGGTAATACACATGAGAGAGGGCTTGATTTTTCTTAGTTTGACTCAATTTTTGGTGTTCCACCATATAGAAACTTCCTCCTACAAGTCGATCTCCTAAACTTAGTCCAAAAGGCTACTAAGTCCTTGTAGGTCTTCCAACTCACAATTCAGGGCTTAACTTTTAAACTTTCTTCACAAGTGGTCAAAAATATCATATATCCTAATACCCTTTTTGAAGATACAAAGGATTCCAAAACCTTTATGTCTCCAAGCTCTCCGTACATCCCTTTCCTATCTTTTAGCCTTGTTTTTAGGCCTCACTATTTTTCAGTGAGGGTTTGATATTTCCACCCCTTTCCAAATTGATAAAGAGATCTCCTTCATAGGATAGAGTCTCTAATCATCATATAACACTTCTCTATAGTTTTATTGGCTTTCCCAATCGTTGAGCTCTCTCCCATTTGCTGGATCAATAGCAAGCTTCCTAGTCGGGCTAGCTCTGGCTCACCTAGGGCTTGCTCTTAAAAATCCTTTCCCTACAACCTAAAGCATAAAAATACATATTTACATATTATTTATAGTGATCTAACATATTCCATGTGTTTTTGCAAAACCAACCATAGAACCCTAAGTTAGAACAATTTTTAATGCCTCCACTTTGAACAATCTAGCAAGCTGGTTTTAGAGGAGGATTTAAGTTTCAATGCTTAAAAGAAAGATAATAAACCAAAGTAAAGCTCTAATCTAATAAATAGAACATAAAGTATCAACATATGTAAAGGCTTTTCTCTGGTTCAATCCATGAGTTAAGATGACCAAGATCTCTATTCAAGTCCACATGGGTACAGTCACAACAGTGCTGAAAATCTGAAATTACTCATAAGAAAAACTAATGTCCAGCCTTAGGTCTCGATAAAAACAAGCCATATATAGGCTTAGTAAACCTAGCTTGGTCAATTTGAGACCTATAACTAACTCTCACACTCAGACATGCTTAATACAAATTGTTTTCATGACAACTTTTACATTTTTCTTGACAACTTTGTCAAAGTTGTGCCATGAGGTCTAAAAAGACTCTCTAGACTATCCTAGGACTTCTAAGACCCATTATCAACTTTATTTCACTCATTTAACTCATTTCCACAGTCAAAACACACCTTTGACTGATCCACAACATCCAATGGCATACAAGCCATATCCCTAGGGTCTTTACTAGTCCAATGGGACCATCACTAGGAATTGATTCATCTACCTAAGAATCTATTGGAACTCAAACACACTCACTACTCTAAGACACAAAACCAAAATTCCTTAAAGGACAGTGACTTGGACAAGGTCACTACAAGCCAAAACTAGGTGTCTAGGAGCTAGGTTGGCGAAGAACCTAGGTGCTCCTACACCATTGTTGAGGCTCTTTTGGTTGAAAATTGTTGGCAAGATTCTTTCATGGTAGGTTGTATGAGGGAGAAGATTTATTGAGGAATTCATTATATTTTAATATTATATATGTGGGAGAATTATAGAGAAGCTCCCCATCACTACAAGCCAAAACTAGGTGTCTAGGAGCTAGGTTGGCGAAGAACCTAGGTGCTCCTACACCATTGTTGAGGCTCTTTTGGTTGAAAATTGTTGGCAAGATTCTTTCATGGTAGGTTGTATGAGGGAGAAGATTTATTGAGGAATTCATTATATTTTAATATTATATATGTGGGAGAATTATAGAGAAGCTCCCCATCACACAATGCTCACCCTTGTCATTAACTTTATCAATGACCATACTTGTAGCCCTGGTGAGAGTCTTTTATTGGTTGTGATATGTAAAGGCCTTTTAAGACTATTTTATGATCTTATTTCATAGATATTATGATGTTATCAAAAAATATAATATAAAATTTGTATAAACTAAGGATTAGCAAAGTGAGAAATGATATATTTAGCTTAATATTGGATCTATTCACCAGATATTGAAATTTATAGGTACCAACATCAAGAGTGATGTTAGGATACATTTGGTTATGTTGTAGGGAAAAAGTTCTATGTATTAGTACATTTTCTTGTGACATTAGATCCCATATTAGTGTGTTGGATGGTACTACCTTGCATGATGTTGTTGCTAGATGAAGATATGGTAATGATGCAAAATAATAATAGACTATGAAATTGGAAAAGAAAGTTCCATTGTATAAGGGTTTACTTTTAAATTTTAGAAATGCTTAAACCATGGTAAAACATATCCTTGTCAAGTATTATCATTATATTTCCACATTATAAGAGATTAAAGTTTTGAAATTTATCCAATGAACTAAATAAGATATCAACATTGGAACTTTGGGCCTAGGTTGGGTGACTTCTAGGAGGAAGTTCATGCATGGGGGGGAGGATGTGAGGCCTCACCCCAAACCCATCATAGCTTTTCTATTTATCATTTTGATAGACCTGGTAATTGGCTTAATGTTTTGATGAATTAAGAAATTTTAACCTCTTGACAAGGATTTCATTTCACTAGATGATGAGACTTTATATTTTATGATGCTTTCCATACTCACAATGTTGACCTTATGATACATTATGATGATTGATTTGGATGAATACTAAGATGTTGCAATTTAGGTATACATGTTGTTATGAGTTGTCTAGGAAGATGACCATAGAGGTTTAAATTATGTTGAGATGTAAATTTCATTAAAGGTTAAAGGATAGGTGGTGAAATGTTGTTGATTTTCAGGACATTATTATGATCATTACTTGAGGGTTTGGTTACTTGATTATAGGCCATTGGGATGATTTTAGAATTGATAAAATTAATGCTTATGTAATTTAGATAAAACTACATTATGATTGATATAGCTAAGGAATGATTAGTGTGACATGTGAGTTATTGAGATCATGTTCTTATGATTCAATTTAGAAATGTCCGTTTGTAAGTTAATAATTAAATTTATGGTGAATGCTTATAGAGACTACAAGGATGTAATTCATGTGTTAGGGAATCTAAATGATAATCCTTATTCTACATTTTAAATTTTGATGATTATACTTCTTTAGGTTACTGATGTTTAAATTGAGTGTGCATGATCATGGCCATGAAATTTTATCGGAGAATCATGACTAACCCCTATGTGAATTCTATAAAGCCAAGGTTGCATCTATTGAAATACAAAACCTCATTGTAATGTAATTTCTTTCGTATAGTGTATGGTGTGAATTTTATTTGCATTGCATCCATTAAATTGTGTAATTAACAAGTGGACTTGTCAAGTGTGTTGTGATGTGTATTGTAGTGTAAATTGACACACTTGTTGTGAAAGAGATGTGACATGGCATGTCCACTTGGAAAGTTTGAGAACCGACCTTAACCACTTGGTACCTAGTTATGTTTCCCCATAAGGACCACTTGGTCTGTGAGCCCAAAGAGAAGTCAAATCCATTGGAACCCGTAGGTTAACTTAGTTGGAGTTTTTTAGGGGTCATATGGTCACCTAGGGTTGAGTTTAACCCATTTTTTACTAGTCTACTTCATATACCTATGCGTAGAGGGATTTTTTTACCATAGGACACCTTATTTTGACCTTGGGAGGCCTCCAAAAAGTTTATTTTCCAAGATGGCCGAAAATCATCTTTTGTAAGCATGGTCTTGGGAAGACTACCTTCCATTTGGAGGACAAAGCTTGTCCACTTTTTATGCCACCATTTAAGGAACCCATTTTTAGTAATGTGTAAGGGTTGGGAAAGAGTGACCAATAGGAGCTCACATTTCTTCCAAGGACTTGGAGAATGTGAGGATTTTGAATTTAGAGGGGAAATTGGAGAGAGTTTCTCTCAATCACCAACTCTCTAACTTTAGAGACCACTAAGAGGATTTGGAGAGAAGGAAGCTAAAACAAAAGGGAAGGATTCTACTTCAACATTCATTCCATAACTTCTATTTGCAAGGTTGGTGGCTCTCGAGCTTATTTCTTCTTCATTATGGTGTCTTGGTTATGGCTTCCATGAATGAATGAAGGAAGTGTTTCCATTTTTGTGTTGCATAGTATTATTATATTTTTTAATGTTTAATGTTGATTGTGAAGTAAAAATCTGCATTTGTTTTTTTACCATTTTGTGTTGTTTAAGGGAGTGTGCAAGGCCAAACTCACCCTTGGGAGGGTAGAGTAGCCTTGTAGGTGAAGGGATTTGTGACAACCCTCTTGGTGTAGAGTCTCTCTCCTTGGAGAGAGAGATGCACCATGGATTATGGGGTCCATAGTAGGCTTGTAGCATTGATATGCTTGGGGGTCATAAGGGTTTTTGGCCATTTTGGTTGAGTATGTTTTGGGCGTTGTGAAGAGAAGTTTGTTGGAAACTGCAATTGAAGCAATTGTTGTATTGTCATTGATGTCAAACCTTAATTAGTAAGACTATTGTTATTTAAGAGAGTACTATATCTATTTGAGTGTTTCCAAGGGGATAGGAAAGGTTGGTAACAACATTACCTAAGGAAAGGTTAAGTTATCTTGATACTTCAATGAATACTTGATTATGTGGCACAATGATAAGACAATGTACTGTTTATCTTAGTAAGAATGAAGACTAAACTGGTAGGCTTAACCAAGCATAAGTGAAGAAATCTTGTTTAAGTCGAGTGTTGTTTGTATTGACCGAGCTAGTGAATGCCGAGTAAAATCAGTGTTGACCGAACACCAATTAATTACCGAGGAAGACAGTGTTAGCTGAGGAAACAATTTATGTGGTGACCGAGATTTCTAGAGAAGACCGAGAAGTTGGACATAGTATTGACTGAGCATTAGTATTTTGCATTTGTTGAAGAATTCAGATTTCTAGCTGACATCGTTGAATTCTTGAATTATGTAAAATGTGTTGACTTTATTTATTGATTGTATGAAAGCATTTAATGCACTGTAAAACATTTTATTGTAAATCTTTAAGAGATTCAAGATATTTCAAAGATAAGCCGAAGAACATAATGTAGGATGGATTCAATGAATTTGACCTAACCCTAAGATCTACGAAGGTGATTAAGTGGCAAAAGATGTATTGACCTAATAGAGGTAGTATTAAGGAAACATAAGCGAGAGATTGAATGTGTAGAGAGAAAGAAGTGAATGTTGAAAGTATTGTTGATGTTATTGACTGTCTAAGCAGAAAATGTTGAAGGAGAAGAGTTATGATTGCTTGAAGGGTTCCAAGCATATCAGTGATGGAGATGGAAAAGGTTCACAGTTAGTAAGCCAGCATATGTGTACGAAATTAGATCTGATATTTGCAAAGTGAGTTGTATGTTTCTCAGATCAATATTACTGCTACTTTCTAACCATTGTAACAGTCAAAATCCTTTTAATAGAGGTTGACCTAACAGTCATAGGTATAAATCCTTTGAACAAGGTTGCATTCTAATGGAGTGTATGTAAGTCCTATAACAAGGCACACTTTTAACAGAGTGGTTGAAATCCTTTAACCGGGTCACACCTGACAGTGTGTTTGTAACCTTTGACAGGGTTTGCTTTTCACCGAGCTCACTTCAAAAGAGTGAACATAATAGTAACATGTTACAAAGTGGTTTTTCCCAAATTGGGTTTCCACTATAAATCCTGGTGTTGATACTTGTGTGAATGTTTTGGTTTGAAATTTTTTGTGTTTTACAAGTTAGATGCTATTGGATAAGTGGACTGTGTTGAGATTGTTGACTTGGTGGTCAGCACCTCCTTGGAGATTCGTGACATGGCTTAACCGCCTCCCGTGGATTGGGTTAAATTTGGCATTTGTATCGGGCATTGATAGTTTGAGATTTTGGTGCAACGGCAAATGATTCCAACAATTGGTATCAGAGCCTTGGGTCACGGGTTCGAGTCTCCCTTCAGTTGGGGCTAAAGGCTCAGTCGGTGCTAAGGGGGAGATTGTTGAGATTGTTGACTTGGTGGTCAGCACCTCTTTGGAGATTCGTGACATGGCTTAACCACCTCCCGTGGATTGGGTTAAATCTGGCATTTGTATCGGGCATTGATAGTTCGAGATTTTGGTGCAATGGCAAATGATTCCAATAGACTACACTATTATATGTTTATGTTATGCAATCAGTAATGGCCGAGTAGGTGTTGGTTATTAGATCTGATTTGTTGAATAGTTTAAAAGTTTATTTTATACATCTGGACCCAAGAACAACTGATTCACCCCCCCCTCTTTGTTGTTCTAAATCATATTAACAAAGTTATCTTGTTGTTGTATGGAATAAATGAGGAGAAGTTATGTTTCTTTTGTATGGAAGAATTTTTGCCTTATTGAAGGCTTGTATTTTATCTCTAGTCTTGTCTCCCATTGGGTACTTGGTCCACCTTCACCCTTAAGAAGTTTTACTTCAAGTTCCTTGTGTTAGCCATCAGAGGGTGTAACTTTGTATGTAATATGTTTGTATTTGATTCTAATTTGGCTTTATGCATTTTCAGGTTAACATTGGTTCTCCTAGCTCAGGGGTGGCCTTGTAAAGGCCTAGGTTGGGAGGTGAGCCTCCATGGCCAAGAAAGTTCTTTTGAATGCAGGTTCACATAGCAAGAAAGGATAGAGAAAGGAAATATTTTGTTGAAGAAAAGTCTCATTTTCATATGCATTTTCTTGCAAACCCTTATTGGAAAATAATGTTATTGGCAATATATGTACTTGTTCTGATTGCAAAAGATGAAATTTTCATTTTAGGATAAAGAAGAAAATACTTGTAGATTTCTTGTCATCTATTAAAAAGTTGTAGAGGAATTCAAAATTATGTAATGAATGAGTAACTATTTTGGATACATTATACTTGTTGCTTTAACTATAAATGTTGTACCATTCTTCCTTGTGTTTTAAATAAGATTACTGCTATTTTTTAAAAAAAAGGATCATGTTTTATGTAGTTTATAAAAAAAAAAAAAGAGAAATTCTATTTACATGTGAAAGAAATAGAGGTGTAAATTTGTTTCCTTTTAAGAAAGAATCTTCAGTAAAAACTTCCTATTTGATTACTAGATGTTCATTTGAAATTTGTAAAAAAAAATAAAAAGTCCTTTGAAGATAAATTCTATTTAGTATTATTGGTTGGATAAAAGAGTGTGAAAGGAGCATGTTGTTGAGCTTTTATATTTATGTATAAAAAGATAGAAACAAATTTATTTTGACTACTTACAAAATATCATATCAAAAAGATATAAAGCTTAAGTAGTAAATAGTCTTTCCTTTTCAAAAAAAAATCTTAGAATATTTCTCTTTCTATTTAATTCTTATGCAAAGAGATGTAGCATGAAAATCTTGTATATATTGTACACGTATATATGCCAACATGTATATTTATATATAAAATGCTATATACATTTGTGAATATATATGTAACTAGTTTATCTTTTTGAAAATGAATGTATGATTATAGTATTATATGTATATATACATATGTGTGTGTGTGTGTGTGTTAAAAAATATATATACACATAAACATAAATACATATTTAAAATTTATATATCATTAGTTGCACGTATATACAACTAATCCTTTAATTCTTTTGCTTCATATATTTACTTTGTTTTTAAAAAGAACATTATTAAACTAACAAAAAAAATTATATTATTATATTATTATTTTGGGTGACTGCCGAAACCCTAAGGGTTGTGGTAACCACCCACGAGTGGCTACAGTGGACACAACCACCGTAGTCCCCAATGGGGAGCTGTGAGTGGCCAAGCCACCGCAGTCCCCCAAAGGGGAGCTGCGGGTAGTCGAGCCACCGCAATCCCCCAAAGGGGAGTTGTGGGTAGCTGAGCCATCGTAGTCCCCCAAAGGGGAGTTGCGGGTAGTTGAGCCACCACAGTCCCCCAAAGGGGAGTTGCAGGTAGCCGAGCCACCACAGTCCCCCCAAAGGGGAGCTACGGGTGGCCAAGCCACCACAGTCCCCCCCCCCCCCCCAAAGGGGAGTTGCGGGAGGTTGTACCACCACGGTCCCCATGAGGACTGCATGTGGCTGCTGCCAACCCCCCTTCCAAAAACTCTTTGGGTTTAAAAAGAGAGATTTTTATTTATTAAAAACAAAAAAACTAAAACATTGAAATACAAACTTCTTTTAAAATATATATAGAGAGAGAGATTTAAAACAGTAATAACAAGATACAAAAAAAGGAGATCTACAACAACAAAAAAAATTTAAACCTCCATGCTTGTTGTAGCAAATCTGAACTTATATACACATATATATTTATAAACATATATATAAATATATACAAAAATGAATATATATATATATATATATATATATATATTTCTTGATCTTTATCTTTTGAATGCTCTATACCTACACAAAATCAATAGGAAGAAGGAAAGCATGGAAGAAGAGAAAGAAAAAAAGAAAACCCATCTAGGGTTTGGAGGAGAGAGAGAGAGAGGGAGAATAAAAGAAATGAAAGAAAATGATTTTGGGGTGTTTCTATTTTCACCCTAACCCTAATTTCAAATTAGGGTTAAGGCAAAAGTCAACCCCTTGGCTTTTTAAACTTTTCCTTTCCCTCTCTTTCCTTAAGTGGGATTTTGTTTTTTCTTTTATCTAAAATTATATTCATTAGTAGGATGACTTTATTCTATACTTTGGTGAGGGAAATTTAACTTAGCAAAATTATTTTTAAATTTTTAGTGGGTTAGATTAATTAATTAGATACATTATTGGGATAAGAATTAAAATGTGCAACCATTAAAATCGATGGGAAGAGTATTTTTCTACAATATCAATGAACTAATTATTTTGAGATTTTAAATTAAGTTGAAGAGATTAAACAAAATAAATTTTTAGAAAGATTATTATTAAGAAGAGTTCTGATTAAATTATTCATTAATAATTGAATATTGGTAGAGGAAATTTTATGACAATTTAATTACCTGAAAACTAAGAAGGGTTTTATAAATCGTATAGACTTATTATATATTGAATTAAATAATTTTTAAGAGGGAAACATGATTTTTGTCAATTGGGAAAATATGATTTAGTTGATTAGATTAAATTTTTATTAGGGGAATATAACCCTAGATGTATTTAAATCTAGTCAAACATTTAAATTATGAAAACGAGTAACATTAGTTGATTAATTATGCCCTTTAAAAAAAAAGTTGGTGTGTTTTACCCCTAAAATTCGGGCATGACATCGCATAAGTTCATCAATATCTTCTCCATAACATTTTCATCAGTGATATTACCACCTTGATTCTTGACTTCATTTACTGCAATCTTGACTCTCTAAAAATAAGTTGTGATATCCTCTTCTTTCATTTTCAAGTTCTCATAATGATGCTTAGTTGTTAGCTTCTTAGACAACTTGACTCTATCATTGCCTTCATAGATCTCTTTTAATTTTTTCCAAACTTCATTGGAAGTCTTCAATGAAATAACTTTAGTTAACTTGGTTTTTGATAAACCACTAAAAATTGCATACATTGCTTTCTCATTCTCCTCATAGGCTGAAATTTTATCTTGAGTAGTAGGGTCATTCTAAGGTGCAATATATAATGCTTTTGCATTCTTCCAAGTAGTGTAACCAATCAAAATTAAAGAGATTACCGAGTATAACAGTTATCGAGTACACAAGATTAACGAGCACCAGTAAAACACCAAGACCGAGAGACAACATTTACCGAGTAATCCAAAGTTCACATAAAAGTTTGGAATGACACAGTTCAAGGTGAACAACTTTTTGCTAATCAAGAAAATCATTTACCAAGATCGAGGTGAATATTTATTGCAGATGTAATCATTTAATGAATGATTATTCCTATGTAATGATGATCTAGGATAATTTTATGAACCATTGATCTTAGGTTTTATAAGATAAATGTAAAACCCTAATTAGTTCAAGATTAGTTTGATATAAAATTTGTAAGGATGTCATTTTGACATGTATCATCAAGAAGTAGCCACACTGAAGGACATCTGAAGATTAGATAGGGTTTTGAAAAAAGAATTTCAATAGAAGTATTCAGTTTAATAAAATAGTTATAAGGCTACCAAGCAATTCAGAAGGATATAATCATCACAAAAAGGTGATATCTTTATTATATTTAAAGGATCTGATATCAACAATTTGAGTTGTATTTCATTTAGGTCATATATCATTGTTACTCTCTAGCAATCATAGCAAACTCAAAATCTCCTAGCAAAGTGAACTTAACCGTTCTTAGTTAAATCTCTTAACAGAGTGCACACATGTATTATGTTGCTAAAATCCTTTAACCAGGTAGATCTAGCTAATCTTATTGTTACTCCTAACAGGGTAAGATCACCAGAAGTGATCAATCTTTGTAAGCCTTAACCGACAACTTTAAATCTGCAAAAGTGAAGCTTTGTGGGTTCCATCCCCACCGTAGTTTTTACCTTCTAACAAGGGTTTATGCGATACAAAAATACATGTGTCATGTGTATTTAAGTTTCATGTATGTTTTATTGATTTAATTACATGCATTTGCATTTCAATTATGGTATTGAATTTTTGGTGATACACAATCGGTTATTGAAGATAATGTTTACAAGGATTAGTTTGAAAAGTTTTAAGGTTACTGATTCACCCCTCCCCTCTCAGTATACACCTTTCCATAATTCCAATAGAAAATATGCAGGAAAAGAAGAATCAGGTTTCTAGGATCAAGCATAATGAACATTAGATCTTGAAATCACCAAAATGAGGCCAAATACAACATTCAATTATGGGTGCTAACTTTTAAAAATGGTATAACTATAATGCATAAAATAAAATAGGGTGGAGATAACTCTAATTACACTTTGTACCATCCTAAAAATTAGGCACTTACTTTTATACACTTTTTGGGACCATTTTAGCCCTCCTCAGTGTGTTTTCATCATTAGGACCTCCTATTGCCTTTAATTATATACATAATTTAAATCAAGGCCACTTTTCCTCTTCCAATCTTGCACAAAACTCTAGGTTGGCTCTCCAATCATAAAATTAATTTTCCTCTTAGACCCTATTCAAGATTTAAATGCATTTTTTACTAATTTTCCCACACATTTCACCACATTTCCTTCAACCCCCTCAATACTTGTTGAGATTTGGGACATTTGTCTAGATTTTTGCACCTCTAGGTACATGTCAACATCAACTTGTACCTGATACATGATGAACTTGACCTGTACTCAAGGGGGTGAACTTTGATTGGCCCCTAATCCCAATCCAAAGTATTGGCCTTTTCCCACCTTGTGCAGTCAACCCTTTTGATTTTGATGCCTAAAATCAGTATAAAAGGAGGCCTTCTCACTTCATTTGATGATCCATGAATTCAAACATGCATACACATAAGTAATTAATTCTCAATGAATCAATTGAAAGCATTCCAAGTCTTTTGGTGATTTCAAGCAAGAAGTCATTCATTCAATCAATAAACCATGCATTTCCTTCTATAGATCTACAATTTTTGGAGACAAAGGAGTTGGCCATCAAGATAGGAGATCTACATCCTACATCAATTCAAGTCATCTCCATCATTGAGGTGAATTTTAAGTATCCACTTCATGAGGTTTGTCTTACATGATTTCCTTTTGGATTTTGTGTTGAGTCAAAGCTATTGCATTAACATACTTGATCACATATCTAGCATAATTACATCTACATGGTATTATATACTCCATTGTTTAGATTTAATATTTTCTACATGCTTTCATTTCCTTTATTTCAATTCTAGGTTAATTCCTAAACCAGGGCTTGACTCAGGCAAGCCCCTCCCCACCAAATAAATTTCCCCTTTCTTGTGTGCAGGAGTAGATTTACAAGTTTTCATGATCAAAATTCGCGGATCTAGGATTACAATTTCTGTTAGACATTCGGATCTCATATTTTTAGAAAGTGTAGGTACAGGTCAACCTTGACCTGTACACAATTTTTCCTATGCATATACAGTTGACATGTTCCTGGGGCCACCAAATTTTCATACTTTACAAGTTCTAGCCTCCTGATCTCAATTCCAGCTCTGTTTTGGTTTCTAACTCAGTCTGATAGCTTGTTATTGATGTAAATTTTCAAGGTGAGTACTTTTTCCCTTTGTCATTTCATAACACTTATTTATATAGATCATATTGTATTCTATTTACAATTCCTTCTCTTAGGGAAAGGAATAACAAAACCCAAGACCCCACATTTATAAAATCACACATTAGTACTTTTCTTTATGCTAAACAGATTTCCCTTGTGGTTGAGCCTTGGTCTTCTTCCTAAACATACATTTTGGAAAGTGATCTATCCAACTTGATTTCTCACCATTTTGTACATTACATTTTGGTGAACCCGGTGCTTTCACGCTTCATCCCCTTTGATTCAGAAGTTAGATCTTCTTTGCATGTTGTTACATTTTCTTTATATTTGCATCTTATCTTTAGATTTGGTGTTGTATTTGTTAACATGGAACTCTCTAAGATGGACTGGCGTTGAATTACTTATGTAATTATATTTTTTTCTTACTTCTCTTTATCAAACACATAGAGTGAATCAAAGTTTTTTGTAATTTTTTATATTTGTATTCCTTCATGGTCTTCTTTCATATAGATTAATGCTGATAACTAATATAACTTTTCACTATAAGGCTTATCCTAAGAATGCTATCAATATTTCATGTACTTTTCTTCTCAACATCCTAGCTAAATGCATATAATATATAGATCACATAAGAGCCTTTATTGATGATTCTAATAATCCTCTTCCCAATGTTATTCCTCCCAGTCTAGATCCTAGTAATCCTTTGGACAATAATTCATGTGATTCTTATCCAAACATCCAAAGTATTATTCATGATCTAGATATTATAAATTTCCTATATGTTTTCTCTCCTAGGGTTTTGGATAATCCTTCTTCTTCACTACTTAAAAAGGATGAGAATACTAATCTTTCTGAGACTACTATTTCTCCTTATACTACACATGCTCATTCACATCAAGATGCATCACCTTGTTAGGAATAACAGTCCACAGTACAATTGAGATGGGGGGGTGAATCAGTTGTATAGAAGATTATTAATCTTTAAACTTTAAGCAGTAGCAATATCAGATCCAATGAACACAACACAATAACACAATATTTTGGTCTTGGGGAAACCCTGTTAAAGGTTAAAAAACCTGGTGGAATTAGCACCCACAAATGATGTACTGAGAGTATAGTTATCCTTGTTAGAAGATATAGCCCTGTTAGGAGCTTATTGAAACATTACAGTACATAGTCCTTTTTAGAGGACATACCCTGTTAGGAGTCAAGAAGAAAGGAAGAGCTCATTGCCCAAGGCTCACTACCCAAAGAAGGTTAAATCCACCTTCAGAACTCATTGTTCGCAACACAAGTGTATATGAGGAAATACACAATCCTTTTTGAATTGTTTGCCAGCAACTGTCTTTTCTTGATCAGTTCCAATGAAATCCACCAACAAACCTCTACTCTACATACAACAGACACAATCTCACAGCTTTCACAAACTCTCTATATCATCTTTTTTCTCTTACATGTCTTTTCCAAAGAAAATAACTTTCATTTATACCCTATTACAATTCTCATGAACAGGTCAACCCATAAGGCTTTCCTAATTATAAACAATTACATAAACCCTTGCTAAGATACACACAGTATCTAAAACAAGTAGACAATTATTACATTACAAAAATTAAGGACCAAAATCCTTAATTTAAGTTCAACATCCATCATACACGCTACAGCTTTGTAGTTGGCTTCCAAATAGGTCACCTCCAGAACACGCGCCATAGCTGACATCATAGAGTGTTTTGTACCTTGCGCTAACTGGTGAGCATCCTTTACTACCTTTTCTATCATCCCTCAAGCTTGCATGCCTTGAATCTATATCATTTGAAAGATATACCAAAAATACAGAGACTGACTCTGGCATTTCTCACTGTCACAGTCCAGTGACCAGTCTTAACTAAAACATCTGTAACTCATCCAATATGAAATAGTACATGATGCAATCTTAGATAGAAGATCAAAACACCTTCCTAAACTCTCATTTGACTTCGTAGCATCTGAAACATCCATACAGTGTTCATGCACTATGGTAACTAGCTCAATCTCCTTACAGAAACATATGTTGACATCAGTGACAAAACATAGATGACAATAGTATGAGTGCCCATTTAGTAACGTAGTGATTAAACATATTAAATGTCTCAATCACCTTCCCATGCATTAGAAATATCCAACAATCTCCCCCTTTGGCATTGTTGTCAACATATGGGAAAATCTATCATCCCCAAAGTTATATCAATCCAAAGTTCTACAACCAAACAATGCTACATACAATCTCCCCATACAGTAGGGATTTTCTCATAGGAACACTCCCCCTTTGACAACAATGGCAAAGGGTGCCATGAGTCATCAACTGCTTTCACAAATAAACTTTCTTCCATGATCACTCCCCCTGAGGAGTAGATCCCTACATCCAGTCCAGATTATGATAAGGTTTTGAAAACCTCTAGATGGATGCAACTCTGCATCATTTAATTCTATCTAGGAGGGGCCTAAACCCCAAGCATACTTCTGAGATATTCAAAGGTATCTTTTGGCAATGGCTTTGTGAAGATGTCTACAATCTTCTCTTTTGTACTGATATATTCTAATTTGATTTCCTTTTCTACCACCTTGTCTCTCAAGAAGTGATACTTGATAGAAATATGTTTAGTTTTATAGTGCATCACCGGATTCTTTGACATATTCACTGTACTGGTGTTATCACAATGGATAACCACAGGCTCACCAAAAGTTATTCCAATGTCTGTCAACATTTTTTTCATCCAAACAATTTGAGTGCAATTTATGGTAGCAACAACATACTCTGATTCAGCAGTAGATTGTGCTATACAATCTTATTTCTTACTTAGCCAAGAAACCAACTTTTTCCCAAGGAAAAATGCACCACCACTAGTACTCTTTCTGTCATCAATATTTCTTGCTCAATCAACATCAGTATAAGCATGAAGTTCAAAGCTATCATTTCTGTCATACCATAAGCCATAGTCTATGGTTCCTCTCAGATACCTCAGTATCCTTTTCACAATAGCTAGATGTGTTTCTTTAGGTTTTGCCTGATATCTAGCCACAATTCCAACAATATTAGCAATATCTGGTCTGGTGTGGGTCAAATATTGTAGTCCTCCAACCATTGATTTGTACAAGGTCTAAAAAACACACTTTGATTCATCATCAATTGTTAGCTTATTACCAGTCACCATAGGTGTTCCTACTGGTTTACAGTCTTCCATTCGAAACTTCTTTAGCAATTCTTTGAGATACTTAGTCTAAGAAATAAAGATACCATTCTCATTTTGAGTTATTTGCAGTCCAAGAAATAATTTCATTTCACCTATCATGGACATCTCAAATTCACTTTCCATTTCCTTAGAAAATTTCTTACATAGATCCTCATTACCTCCAAAGATAATATCATCAACAAAGAATTCTATTATCAAGATTCCATCTTCACTAATTCTTAAATACAGATTACTGTCAGCATTACCTTTTCTAAATCCAAGCCGAAGTAGGTACTTGTCTAGCCTTGCATACCAAGCTCTTTGAGCTTGCTTCAGCCCATACAGAGCTTTCTTCAACTTTCACACCATGTCTCTATCTTCACATAGAGGAAATCCATCAGGTTGTTCTATATATACTTCTTCTTCAAGATCCCCATTCAGAAATGCAGATTTCACATCCATGTGATATACCTTGAAGTTCTTATGTGCAGCAAAAGCCAAGAACAATCTTACTGCCTCTATTCTAGCAACAAGAGAAAATGTCTCTTTAAAGTCTTTGTCTTCTTACTGTGAGTATCCCTTACACACTAGTCTTGCTTTGTTTCTTACAACACTTCCTTCTTCATCCATTTTGTCTGTAAAAGCCCATTTTGTTCCTATTACATTTTTGTTTTTAGGTCTAGGAACCAGTTACCAAGTATTATTATTCTTTTTCTGATCTAAATCTTCTTTCATAGCATTTATCCAAGATTCATCTCTACATGCTTCATCTGTAGTTTTTGGTTCAACTTGAGAAATCAAACAAATTTCTTCACTAACCTTTGATCTAGTTAATACTCCTTGATTGGAATTGCCAATAATTTGATTTTCAGGATGGTTATTCTTTACATACCTCAGTGTTTTAGGAGCCTCAGTATCCTCACTTGTGTCAACACCACAAGTCTCTTTTTCACATTCTGTCTCAACAAGTTCTTCTTCTGCAGCAGTAGCTTCTTTGATCTATGTAACCTGATTACTGTCAAACATTATTTCTTGTATCTGAAACTTTTCATCTATCCTTACATTGTCACTTTCAATAATTTTCCTCAATCTTAGATTGAAACATTTGTAAGGCTTTCTTTTAATAGAGTAACCAAGAAAGATTCCTTCATCACTTCTAGCATCAAAATTTCCTATCTCATCATCTCTCTTGATATAACACTTACTACCAAATATTCTAAAATATTTTACAATAGGAGTATGATCAAACCATAATTCATAAGGAGTCTTACTTGTACCTTCTTTGATTTGAATTATGTTTAATGTATACATTGTTGCTCCAACAATCTCTATCTAATGTACATGAGATACATTTCCTTCAAGCAACATTGTCCTAGTAGCATCAAGTATAGTTTTGTTCCTTCGCTCTGCTATCCCATTCTGTTGTGGAGTCCTAGGAGAAGATGTTTGTCTCTTTATTCCATGCTCTTCGTAGTATGAATTGAATAAGTCTGAAGTAAACTCTCCACCTTTGTCTGACCTCAAACACTTGATCTTTAAACCTGATTCATTCTCTACTTTTTCTTTGAACAACTTGAATTTATCAAATGCTTCTGATTTTTCCTTCAAATAAGTAGCCCACATCATTCTAGAGAAGTCATTAACATAGAGTATGAAATGCCTTTCACCATAGTATTTTGTCCTTGTAGGTCCACATAGGTCTGTATGTACCAGCTCTAACTTCTCTCTTGATGTATATGCTTTGCTCTTGTAACTGCTTCTAGTCTATTTTCCCATGACACACTCTCTGTAAATAGTGTTAGACGGTTTCACAATCTTTGGTAGATCTCTTGCTGCATTTGTCATAGTTGCCTTTACAATGTTATCAAAATTAACATGACAAAATCTCCTATGCCATAACCAACTGTCATCAACCTTTGCAACAAAACATGAGGCTCTAGATGTATTTAATTCAAATACATTACCTCTAGATTTGGTACCTATTGCAATCAGCTTACCTTCCTTACTTCTGATGAAACATTTTCCATTAACAAAATTTGATTGAAACTCTTTATCCATTAACTATAAAACACTCAACAAGTTATGTTTCAATCCTTCAACAAGAAGTACATTATCTATATTAGTCTTTCCATCCAGAGTAATAGATCCTATTCCTATGATAGATTTAGGAAGATTGTCTCCAAACCTTACAACACCACCATCATACTTTACTAACTTAACAAACTTGTTTTTATCTCCAGTCATATGATGAGAACAACCACTGTCTATTATCCATTCAACTTTCTTGTCAACATGAGATACTAAAGCTTTTTCCTCATGTACTGGCTCATCTCTAATAGAAACAAATCTGATCTCTTCATAATCTAAATCATCATCATCAAAAATTTCTTCACTAGCATAATAACATTCTTTGTCCCTTTTAATCTTGGCTTAGTTAGGTTTGTACTTAGGAACTCTTGTAGCACATCTAGATGCAAAATAACCTACTTTATTACATGAAAAACATTTCAAAGGTAACTTTCCTTCAAATTTTCCCTTACCTCTCTTTTCTCTTCTAGCAATCAGTGCAACAAGTTCATCCAACTTTCTTTCTTCTACCATTATCTATTCCCATTCCTCAGCATATTCACCAAGCTCTTCTTTAAGGTCTTCACTATTGGTGCTCAGAAGTGCAGATATTTTCTTGTGTGCAAATGCCTTAAATGCAGATTCAACTTTTAGTATAGATTCTCCTAGTTCTGTAGCTTCAAAAGTAGTTAGCTTTGCAATCAACATCTCTCTGTTAAAGTTAGGAGTCAAAGGTATAGTTTCCTGAATAGACATAGTCTTGAACTTGTAAGTAGGTGTCAATGATGTAAGGATCTTTGCAATAAATTCATCTTCATCATAAGTGCCTCCATAGTTTATGATTCCAACTATAGCTTCTGTAATCCTTTGAACATAATCCCTAATGATTTCATCCTCATTCATTTGTAGCTTCTCCATCTTTGTCTTCCAATTCTATAACTTCACCTTTTTGGTATACTTTTCTCCTTCATATAGTGCTTCTAATCTTTCCTAAATCAGGTATGCCGAATCCAAGTCTTTAACTTCACTAGACTCTCCTTCAGAGAGTGCGTTGATCAATGCTTCTCTTACAATCATGTTAAGTGAAAATATCTTCTTTTCATCCTCAGTAGTTGTTGGTAGCTCATCTTCAGACTTTATATCTACCTTGTTCCTTGTGATCAACCAATAGTCAATGCCTAAGAAAAATAGGTGAATCCTCATCTTGTTCTTCTAACTGCCAAAATTCTTAGCATCAAATTTCAGACTATCCTTCCTATAGAATGCCATCTCCAAGATCACCTCAAGCTGTTAAGCTTTCTCTCTAAGGACCAGTAGCTCTAATACCAACTGTTAGGAATAATAGTCCACAATACAACTAAGAGGGGGGTGAATCAGTTGTATAGAAGATTATTAATCTTTAAACTTTAAGCAGCAACAATATCGGATCCAATGAACACAACACAATAACATAATATTTTGGTCTCGGAGAAACCCTGTTAAAGGTAAAAACCCCAGTGGGAATTAGCACCCACAAATGATGTATTGAGAGTATAGTTATCCTTGTTAGAAGATATAGCCCTGTTAGGAGCTTATTGAAACATTACAGTACATAGTCCTTACTAGAGGACAGACCCTATTAGGAGTCAAGAAGAAAGGAAGGGCTCACTACCCAAGGCTCACTACCCAGAGAAGGTTAAATCTAGCTTCAGAACTCATTGTTCGCAACACAAGTGTATATGAGTAAATACACAATCCTTTTTGAACTATTTGCCAGCAATTATCTTTGCTTGATAAGTTCCAATGAAATCCACCAACAACCTCTGCTCTACATACAACAGACACAATCTCACAGCTTTCACAAACTCTCTATATCATCTTTTTTTCTCTTACATGTCTTTTCCAATGAAAAGAACTTTCATTTATACCCTATTACAATTCTCATGAACAGGTCGGCCCATAAGGCTTTCCTAATTATAAAAAATTACATAAACCCTTGCTAAGATACACATGGTATCTAAAACAAGTATACAATTATTACATTACAACAATTAAGGACTGACATCCTTAATTTAAGTTCATCATCCATCATACACGCTACAACTCTGTAGTCAGCTTCCAAATAGGTCACCTCTAGAACACATGTCATAGTTGATGTCACAAAGCGTTCCATACCTTGCACTAACTAGTGAACATCCTTTAGTACCTTGTCTGACGTCCCTCAAGCTCACATGCCTTGAATCCATATCGTCTGAAAGATATACCGGAAACACAGAGACTGACTCTGTCATTTCTCACTGTCACAGTCTAGTGACCAATCTTCACCAAAACATTTGTAACTCATCCAATATGAAATAGTACATGATGCAATCTTAGATAGAAGATCACAACACCTTCCTAAACTCTCATCTGACTTCACAACATCTGAAACATTCGTATAGTATTTCTACACTATGGTAACCAACCTGATCTCCTCACATAAACATATGTTGACATTAGTGACAAAACATAGATGACAACAGTATGAGTTCCCATTCAGTAACATAGTGATTAAACACATTAAATGTCACAATCACCTTCCCATGCATTAGCAATATC
Organism: Chamaecyparis obtusa; assembly: GCA_027943335.1. NCBI lineage: Eukaryota > Viridiplantae > Streptophyta > Pinopsida > Cupressales > Cupressaceae > Chamaecyparis > Chamaecyparis obtusa. The sequence goes on from BSBK01000312.1 coordinate 85,382, forward strand.
CAACACCTTCTCCTTCCACACTTGAAGCCACTTATACCACAGGATATAATATCACTAATCAACAAGGCTACAAAGGTTTAGGACTTGGTATCAATGAGAAAGGCATTAATGTTCCTATTAATCCTCCTAAAAAAATTCATAAATGTGGTCTAGGTTTCAATCCTTAAAATTTTAATGTCATATCTTCTCTATCTAGACCTCCGCTCCACCTTCTTTTACCAACTCCATCTATGTTCCCTTCTGATACCCATGAAGCTTTAGCCAAGAGAGTGTATATCCATCTTATGACTGATCCTAAAATAAGATTTAAACCTTATGTGAAAGATTATCTCAATAAATTTTCATGTCCCTTTCATTATAAAAACTTACACTTCCTTTTTTATTGTGATGATTTTATTTTATATGTTCATGATAAGGTGGAATGAGGATTACTTCCTTACACACTAGATATTTTACATCTTCTTTATACTAAAAATTATCATCATTGATCCTTATTGGGTTGCTCTCCACTATGTTACATAATGAGTTTGAGTAAACTCAATAGGGCTTTCTCCTTGTTTCTCTTAACTATGGGGCAAGGTTCATCTTTTGCATTTTAGTGTTCTTAGGGATCTATTTTCTCCCTTTATTTGCATGTTTCTTTATATAGTATATTTCCTAGTGTACATTGTGGTTTTCCATTACCTTATGTTTCCTACAAGGTATAAGAAATTATTTTGGGAGCTTAATATGTCATCCCCTTTCTTCTTTTATCATTCATCTTCCTTGGTGGATTTGCATATTTTTTATAGCATAATGTCAACTATACATGTATGTTGTAATAAATCTATCCTTTGGGACTTCTTTTGGATTTTTCTCTTCTTTAGGATCCATTATCTCTATGTGGTGCATCTCTTTTCTACTTTTATATGTTTTTGTTTTGTGGCTGAGGATCTTTCTACTTGATGAGATTAGTATCCCTTTCACAAGTCTCTCCTTACTTAGGAGAGCATATCTTTTGTACAGGGAATGCCCCTTTAGGTGGCATAATATAGAACCTTTCCTTACTTTCTTTCATCTTTCTATGGTTTGACATTATTTAATGATACATTCCTTTTTGGCATGAGATACATTGTTACGAGAAAGATCCTAACATCTTTTCTTAGCAATCATTTTTATGTCATAAAAAGGCACGTTGGTCATTCAATTAATAGTATCATTCTTTCTTTTATTTCCTTAATGTTTAGCTTACTTTATATGTAATGTCTTCTCTAGCATATTTGTCTTTTTTATGAGATTTCTCTAGCATGCAGCTTATTTTTCTTGGAATTGTATATCTTTTATGAAGTAACTATCATTGAACGTTTGTTATATATTATATCTTTCCTTCATACCTGGGGGGCAAGGTTGTTTGTACATTCTTCCTCTTTTTTCTAAGGATCTACTTTCCTTAGTATAGTGGCATTTGTTTATTATGTGACATTGTTTTCCTATAGGGAATGGTTGTCTTGATTGGGATTCTCTCTTATACAAGAGGTGAATATCCTTGATCATCACCTCTTCTTTATTTGCAAAAATATGTTCATTATAAACATCTTCCCTTACTATGTGTTTCAAATTTTTTAATCCTTCATCAAGAACCCTTCTTTCACCTAGAAATAGGGGGCTAAATGGGTGCATTATTGTTCTTCTCCCCCACTTTGTCTTGAAGATGTTATATTTTTTCAAGTGCTCCTCTTAAAGGTATATGTCTTAAAAATAAGATCTCTTCCTTTCAAGGGTCTCTTCTCATAAGTGAAATGCCCTTTCATAATTATCTATTTTCCTAGCCTATAAGAGTCAATGCTCTGAGCTAAGGTTGTGGAATACATTGTTTTTTTATGATATATCCTTGTTGATGGAAGTAGGTATCCTTGATTTTCTTCCTTATAATGTCTACTATGTAGACATAATAAGGAGGGGGGGCATACATGCGACTTCCCTTGTACAATATTGATACATTTTATTTTATTTTTGCAACCAATGCTTAACAAGTATAAGTGATCCTTATCCATCCTTGGGATACACATTTACATACACTTATCTCTATGGATAATGGACCCTAATCCATTCATGGAGACCAAAATCATAATCAAACCCCATGGTGACATACCGATTGATCTGTGAAGTGCACACACAAACATTTCTCATAGATAATAGACCCTGATCCATTCATGAGGAGAACATACACATGTAGGTAAGCCACCACAAGCAGCAAGGTTGTTTATAGGATTGACTAGAATGACACACAAACCTGCTAGACCATTTAATTCTATCTTTTGTGTGGTTCATAGTAAGACAAAAAAATATTACCGGGCAAGGTAATCACATCCCTCTCTTTTTCTCTTTTTCCCTCATGCTAGTTAGATTAGATCATGTAGTTTGCATAATTATTGGTGGTGCTCTTGCTCTTCTTATGTGATCATTTATATTGTTGCAATACTTTCTAGACATGATATTAGTGGATAAGACATTTCAAGCCAACTTCTTTTTCACTAGTTGGTTTGGATTTTGTTTTAGTACTAACCCCTTTTGTGTCTTTATTGTATTTTTGCTTTGTTTTCATTCCCTTGTGCATGGATGTCGAGTTAGGATCCTTAGTTTGGGGGATTATGCCATTATACTTAGTGATGTCTTATCTCTTTGCAATTTGTTGCAATCATCTCATTTCTTCTTTCTCTTTGTTTACCGTGAGTATGAGCTTACCTCATACTCCTGCTAAAGTGGGGGATAAATGTACCATCCTAAAAAGTAAGCACTTACTTTTATACACTTTTTGGGACTATTTTAGCCCTCCTTAGTGTGTTTTCATCATTAGGACCTCATATTGCATTTAATTATATACATAATTTAAATGAAGGTCCTTTTTCCTCTTCCATCTTTCACAAAACTCTAGGTTGGCTCTCCAATCATAAAATTCATTTTCCTCTTAGACCCTATACAATATTTAAATGCATTTTTGATTAATTCTCCCTCACATTTCACCATATTTCCTTTGACCCCTCAAGACTTCTTGAGATTTAGGATATTTGTCTAGAGTTTTGCATCTCCAAGTACAAGTTGACCTCGACCTATACTCGAGGGGGTGAATTTTGATTGGCCCCTAATCCCGATGAAAAGTATTGGCCTTTTCCCACCTTGTACAGTCGGTCCTTTTGATTTTGATGCTTGAAAATTGGTAATAATATATCTAACACAATTGCATCTACATGGTATGATATACTCCATTGTTTAGATTTAATCTTTACTAAATGCTAGTATTTTTTTTATTTAATGCAAGTTTAATTCATAAACCGAGGCTTGATTGAGGTAAGCCCCTCCCCACAAAATAAATTTTCCCTTTCTTGTGTGTAGGAGCAGATTTACATGTTTTCAGGATTAGAATTGGCACATCTAGGGTTACAATTTCTCTCAGACATTCAAATCTCATATTTTTTTACAATGCAGGTACAGGTCAACCTCGACCTATACCCAAGTTGACATGTACCTAAGAAGTCAACCTATTTTTGGGGGCCACCAGATTTTCATAGTTTACAGGTTCCAACCTTCAAATCTCAATTCCAGCTCTGTTCTGATTTCTAACTCAGTTTGATAGCCTATTTATGATCTAAATTTTTAAGGTCAGTACTTTTCCCCTTTGTCATTTCATAGCACTTGTTTCTATAGATCAAATTCCATTAGATTTATGATTCCTTCTCTTAGGGAAAGGAAAAACAAAACCCAAGACCCCATATTGAGAAGATCACACATTAGTACTTTTCAGGTTGTGCTAAATGGATTTCCCTCATGGTTGAGTCTTGGTCTTCTTCCTAAACATACATTTTTGTGAGTGATATAGCCAACTTGATTGCTCACCATTTTGTACGTTATACACTTAATATTAGAAAATAAGTTGATTAACATTGATTCTATTCATGAAACCATCTTGATAGGATACAATTGTTCATAATTTACTATAGTAATGATATATTATCAAAAATAATGTTCATCATTACTATATATTAAGATAAAGGGGTAAATGATAGGATGATGAAGGAATATGTGCGAGATCCACCTTTTTCTAATTGCACAATAGGAAAGTAGATGATCCAATAGGCTCAAGTAGGACTTAAGCACTAAGCGAGTCAATGATAATTTGAAGTAATGAGTTAGGATGCATCATATTTGATGGAAAGTGGCTGAACAATGCAAGATAAGGGGTTAAATGAGATAAATAACAACTTTCAAGAGAAATAGACAGATGAATATTAGACAAAAACTTGTAATGAACATAAATGAAAACTACACTGCAACACTAACTTGGGATTTAATTTTGAAGTTGTTTTGGAGGGTATAGATCACCATGGTATCCCTTACTTTGGTATAGGTTATTTTCCCCTCCTGTACCTTACACTTTTTCTCAAAACTTTTAGAGATCATCCATCAGATTTTGTACTTCCCAAATCTACAACTGTAGGTTATCCATTTGTTCCTCTACACAAAAAATGGGAAATTGTTGGGTAAAAATGGTTTTGCCTTGGTCAAACCCCTTTTTAATAATCTAACTTGAAATGTAAATGAAATTGCATAAAAGGAAAGTATGTAAATGTAAAGGCAAATGTTAGATCTACCCTATAAATATATACATTCATAAATGAATATTGAGATCACCCATATTTATGAAGATACTTGTATGGTGCTTGAATGTATTTGTTGAACTTTGGAATGTAGGAAGGAATCAAGGATGTCTTTCATAAATTCAAGGATGTCTTTCATAAATTCATGCATTTATGAATTTCACTCCAAGATCTTCAATATTGTATGTTTCATAAAATCTTGCCTTGAAGAATGAATGAAATGCATGTACATGGAAAAAAAGATCTTCTTGCTTGATTGAGAACTTTTCTACTTAGCCATCATGGGAGTGAAGCTTGCTATAATAGAGAAGATTGCCTGAAAAATTTCCTTGGATGCTTGGAGAATGATTGAAACTTTATCTTGAAGACATGGATGTGAAATCATAGGAGAGCACTTGAAAGATTGATCACGGTTCTTCAAAATGAGGAGAGTTAGGCCACTTATATACCTTTCACAAAATTTTGGGAGTTAAAACTAACACAAACCGACTACATTTCTAGAAACCCTACTAAAACATTATAATGGGCCACCCATTCAAATTTGGGTCCAAATGTCAGGGTATAGGTTGCATAGGCATCCTATACCTAGGTATAGGTCACCTAGATACATTCTATACCTATAAAAATAGGATCATATTTTAAAGGGGATTCGAGAATAAAGAGAAGATGCTAAAAGAAAAGGAGCCAAGTTGCTGGATCAAGCATAACAAACATAAAATCTCAAAAATTGCCAAAATGGGGCCCAATAGAGCATCTAATTATAGGTTCTAACTTTTTAGGACAATACAATTATATTCATGTGAAGGCTGTAATATATAGAGATCACAAGGTTGAAAGATTCAACCACACATGTGTGTACTGTCCCTCAATCTAGGGGAAGATTTACTATCAATAATAAAAACATTCTTACAAGAAAGAGTCTTACTATAATTACAACTCATAGATCATTTATGAACATATTATCTAATTCTACACTTATCATTTAGAAGTAATAAATCATTATCTTCCACTAATAGAATTTAGAATAAGTCTTCAAGGTTCTTCTTCAATAAATAGGTTGACAATGATATTTTGAGTTCAAAATATTATGTCAACTCTTGACTAGCCATCAAATGCACAAAGTTACACAACTTTTTGTCACAGGAACTGCGCCAATCCACTCCATCATATGTTGTAAAACCTAGCAAGAAATAAAACAACCATACATATAACATACGAAAATACCAAGTTTTGATCATAAAAGACATAAACATAGTGACCAAAATATTCTAAGACATGACTAAAAAGTTATATAAATTGTACCCAAAAACCCACTCATCACACATAACACTATAGGTTCATAAAAGCACAATAATGTAGCTATGATGTAATTGAAGGAGGTGGTCTCACAAGTAGTCTCTAGGGTTGGGCCTTTATCGGGTAGGTCACTATACTTTTGAAAATCTCTACCATCTAGGTCAACTCTTTTGTCTAATTCAATTCATAAATGAACCATTCAATCTTTTACTTCTCTATTAGGGGTTCTTCCAATTTTCTATATGCCTCTTTAAATTTCCTATCATATTATTTAATATATGTGTTGTCCTATGTTAGGATTCTCATTTTTGTCACAATTTTATTAGGGACTAAGGTGTCCCAAAGTTTATTAATAATTATACCTTGACTTTGTCCCATGGGACTACATGTTGGTGGTAATGTTTGACATATCATCATTACTCTTATTACCACAGGGACCCCACAAAGCCCAACAATCTTTCCTTGTTTATAATGTTTCTCATCTTCTCCCATATAAATTCAAACAATGAAGCAATTTTCTCTTTCATTAGTAGTGTTAATTACAAAGATCACAATGTAATGATTGTTCCTATTGTACTAGAGTTTCTTCCAGGGTTGTGTAGTATTTTTTAAGCGTTTACAAGTTTTCTCATTGTTTTTGTAGTTGCAAGTTTCCTTCCTCTCTTATAATTTTAGAATTCATCTTCTCTACCTTATATATTTCTAACTTGATGTCGAAGTATTCTTCTCCTAAGATCTCACTCCATTGTATCTCTTATTTTTTTCTTGTTTTTTGTTTCCTCTCATTTTCTCTCTTTCCTTTCTTCTTTCTTTTCTCCTTGCTATGGTGTCTTTTATATCTCAAATCTCTTGCTTTTGTACCTGGTTGTGAAGTTTTGGTCTGGGGGTTGTGATCTTTCAAGACTCATCTTGACTCCTTGATTTGTAAAAGACATGTTACTTGGTCATGCCTCTTCATTCAATATTTGGTTATATTTATCTTCTCAATATTCTTATGCTTAAATTAACTATTTTTTTTACCAAAATATTTGTCAATTAGAGATGGAGTTATTTCTAGAGTTTGTCATAATTCCATGAACATGTAATCTAACCAAACTATGATATTAGTAAAATCCTTCACGGTAGATTGTGGTAGTTAACAATATTAGATTTCCACAATCCATTAATATATTTACTTTCCATTCTTGCACTTTCGCATCCCAATGATGGATCACCGAGTGTGATCTGAAATGTTGATGCTAAAAAACACACACAATCGAATCCAGAAACTTACTTAGTAAGATTGCGGTTGGGTAGGAACCATATTACTATGACTTGAACCTAACAACAATTTCCTATTTTCTTCTTTCAAAGGTTGTTTGTATGCTTCTTACCAACCCATACATTTTCTTATATTGCAAATTTATATCCTCCAAGGTATCTTCTTCTCTGATTCTATTTATTTTTTCTCTTCTTGCGACAACACCCATAATGACGCATTCAACATCACCCTCGCTAGCCCACTCATTCCTTCTTGTAAGTCTTTCTTCCCTTATTTTTACTTATATTTGTCTTATTCTCTCTCTAGTTAAGAGTATGAATTTGAGTCCATTTTTCTCATAAGTTTTGGACTCAGCCAAAAATGCAAAATACATTGACAAAAACAAGATCATGTTATGCATCGATTTCTTAAGCGTAAATTTATAAAATGAAGCCTCATTATTTTTAAAATAAGATCTCGTTATTTAAAAAATAAGATCCTATTATTTAAAATTTATTTTCATTAAAAAATTTTAAAATGGTAAAAAATTAAACAAGATCCCGTTCTAAGAACATTTGAAAAACCAGATCCCATTTTTTTTGAAAATTGGATCCCGTTTCAGGAAATTTAAATTTCTAGCCCAATTGTATTAGTGGCTTTTGGTTTGAAAAGAGGCTTGAGAAACTGAACTATAGCTTTGGATGTAGTTTTACCTGCAACTTAAAAGTCTTGTCAGTGTCCATACGAAATAGTGAATTTAGACATATTTGAAGACATTTTGTGTAGATTTTTTAACAAAATTAAAACCCATTATTAATGATATTGCATAGATTTCAAATATGTTATTTTTCGGTGATATATGTGATTTTATTAATATCAAAATAGTTTTTACACATAGTGTCACTTGGATTGGCATATTAAACTTTGACCTCCTATATTCTATCCACATTCAGCTATAGATTTCTTATTTTTGAGCCTCAGGGGAAAATACAAAACATTACTCCATTACCATACTCCAGACCTTATACTAGCATATTCACTAACCTTACTGATCAACCATACTACCATTACATCACAAACACACTGACTTGAACATGCCCATACTGGCGAAATTGGGCAGACCAAACCAATACATTGACATTACAAAACAAAATTTGAAACAGAACGGCTCACCCAAGCCATGTCTTCATCACTTCTTCCTTCGATTCATTGGGAATGAAAGTACCACCACAGGTCACGTCCACTTTGCATTTTTTTCCTTTCCTCACCAACTTGACTACTACCTCGCCACCACCTTCTGGCCTCAACTTTGCAACTGATTTCCTTGGGGTATTCTTCATCTTCCTGTACCTCTCTGTCTCGATCCTTTCCATCTGCTCCTCTACATCTTGGATATACAACAATAACCCAATCCATCCCTCCCGTGTAGCTTCAATTTGTTTTTCTTTTGGTTTAGATGAGATCCATATGAGAAAAGATTGAAAATCTCTAGAATCTCCCTCCACGACCCGCCAAGGGCCATCTCCTGTAATCAACCCATCCCCTGGCCCGACTCGACCATTAACTGGAATAGTCCCTCCAACCTGTTCTAGTTTAACACAAAGGCAGATAGCTTTTAACGGCTCTTTGCAATTACCTAATTAGAGTGCCCATGGAAGAAAAAGAGAGGTAATGTCCAAGTTTGTTCGCAACCTTATATCAATTTTCATGTATTTGTCGTCCAAAAACTGTATTATGCGACCCCAAAACCTCTCGTCATCAAAATTCAAAATTCCTTGCAGCTTTCTAACAATAATTTCTCTTCTAAAATATGGCAGTTGTTTTGGTGAGTTAAGAGATAAATTCGCTTCTATTTTCTGCTTTGTCACTATCTCCACTCGTTAGCAATCATTTTCTATAATTTTTTCTACTCCCAACATAAAATTAAAAGGTCCCTATCTATAATGGAATGCACCATTGATCAAATTTGAAAAATCCGAAAACACAACAGATTTTTTGAAAATTTCAGCATCTATTCTTCATGATCTCCTTGTTTTGAATCGAAAACAAACAAAAAAAATTCGAGAAAAAACTCCGCATTTTTACAGATCTGAATTTTTTTTTTTTGTGGTGCATTCTATCGGGAGGATAGCTGCCGCCATCTATAATAGTCCAAACACCTCTTGATGCTTACCTCATCCCTAGTTCATGACATGAGGGAGATTAATTGATTATGACACTAGCATTAATTGATAGGCAGTTAAAAGAAAAATATAAAGGCTATCAAAAATGTTTTAAGGCACCCCATCTCACCATTAACTGTCGAGGACCCCATCCGTCTCATTCCTAGTGTTAGTTCAACTCCCTTTATCATGCCATAAACATTTTTCTTCATGCAAATCCTTTCACTTTTACATTGATTCCTCAACTTGCACACCCCTGAGATCTTCTGAAATTCATCCTCAATCTAGTCTGAAAGTGTCACTCCCAAGTTTGATAATTTGTATGCTACATTGTTCACCTCCCACAATACATGAGTAACTTTAAAATCATCAAAAGTCTCTAACAACATCTTAATCCTTGAATGTGTTTATTCAAGTATCATGTTTCTGATTCCCCTTTGATTATTCTATTGATGATAATTTGTGAATCCCCTTCTAGTGTAGTTTCCTCCCAATATTTTTGCCATTTTAATCACATACATCACTGCCAGGCTCTCATCTTCATTGTTTGTGCCTACCGGGAGCCTCTTGGCTCCAATCATCTATACATGACCTCCTTCATCTCTTACCACATAACTTACCCCAGGTGAACCCATGTTGCCCTTAGAGGCCCCATCAAAATTTACCTTAATCCATCCTATTTTTGGAGGTCTCCAAATCCCCTTATTCCCAATGGTTGATTAAGGTTGAACCCTCAAAGACCCATAAATAGGCCTTAACTTGATCAAAAGCCAATTTGTCTACATCCTACTATCATTTTAATTGAAAGGGATCTTACTAACATTAATCTACACCACATTATTGCTAACTAATTCAGATATTGCCTTTTCTAATCTCATTACGAATCTAGTAATACTCTCTTTATTTTCTTGAAAAACCCTTTTGTTCTGCTCCTTTCAAATCTCCCACAATGTAGTTGATGGAGACAAATGTCAAATAGAAGAGAATGTCGATTTATCCTTTGGGATAAACCATGATGATAGTCGATCCCAAATAGTTTGAGGTATTGGTCCTTGCCACCCCAATCGTCGCAAGACAAAATTCCAACAAGTTTGTGATAATTCATAATTGAGAAGAAGATGATATAAGGTCTCCTCATCTTTATTACATAGGAAACATTTAAATGGCCCAACAAATCCAATATTTTTTAATCTATCTCTAGTCAAAAAATTTCCTCTACCAACTAATGAGGTGAATGCACCAGCCCTTGGTAAGTAATATTTATTACAACAGACTCTCTTAGCCCATTCCTCATGCCTTGCCTCATTCTCCAATAAAAGATATCCCACTTTCGGTGAATATTGTCGACCTTTAGATCCGCACCACATAATTTCATCTAAGTTATTAGTAAGTGCCACAATAATCTATCTTAGAATTTCTCTAAGCTAATTTAACTCACCTTTGTTCAGCCCCAAATGCTTTGGATTCTTCCATTTACAATCCTCCCCCAATACCTCTCCCTCAAAATCTATGAAGTCACAAACCTTACTCTCTCATTTTTATTCTATTGTCAAGATAATCGACTGCATTATATTTTCCTACTGCAAGGTTGACTTCTCATCCCATGAATCTAACCAACAATTAGCCTGATTACCTCTTCCTATTTGCCATGTCAAGTGGTTTGTGATAACATGTCTACAACTAATTATAATTTTCCAAAGAGTTGAGCCTCTTGGCAGATTATCAATAGTCAAAATTATTTCTCGTTCTCCACTGTCTAAACATTTTTCTTGCAATATTTTGACCCACCTATGATTCAATTTTTGATACATTTTCCATACCAACTTAGCCCCCATTGCTTCATTTGTCAGCTTCCAATTCTTGAGTCTTGTTCCATTGTAACTCTTTGGCTTGCAAATCTGATCCCAAGCAAGGAGATAGATCTTATCTTGCTCCCGATTTCCATTCCGGAAGAGCTTTCTCATGTGTTTCTCAATCACTTTGATTACCTTAGCTGGGATATTTAAATATGCCAGTAAATAAAGTGGAATTGCAAAAATCACTATCTTTAGCATTAAAAACATTCTTGCCAACGTGAGACATCGACTCTTCCACCCTTCCATCTTTCCAAGACATCCATCTATCAAATATTTCCATAAAAAAGAGTTATTTGCACCTCCAAAAAGTGGTATACGAAGAAACTTACCTAGATGTTTTCCAATCCACACACCAAAGACCCTGGCAATGTCTCTTTGAGAATTTGCTTTTGTATTAAAAAATAAGATTTTTTATTTTTGCCAGTTTATGCATTGGCCTGAAGCCTAATTATATGTCTCTAAAATTCTCTTCATCAATCTCTCTTCCCTCATGGATTCCTCTCCCATTAGGAAAGTTTTATTTGCAAACTATGAATGAGAATTTGGCTCTGTGCATCTTGAAATTTCCATGCCCTTCCATTGTCCCTAAATTCATTATGTCATAATAATTCTGCCTAAACCTTCAGCCAACAGTATGAAAAGAAATGCTGAGATTGGATCAAGTTGATGAAGTCCCCTTGAGGTTGTGAAGAAACCCTATGGGCTACCATTAACTAGGATAGATGATCAATATTCCATTGTCATTCCTTTCATTCACTCAATCCATGCATCAAAAAATCCAAACTTCTTCATAACCTTGTAAAAAAAACTTATATCTACCCCATCATATGCTTTTCTTATATCTAATTTCACAAACATTTTCCTCATCTTACCTGTTCTGATAGAGTGTATTGCTTCATGCACAATTATGATACCATCCATAATTGATCTATTGGGTGTAAATTCGCTTTGTTCTGGGGATATCAATATATCCATAAACCTCTTCAATCTATTTTTTGCCACTTTCATAAGGATTTTATAGCTCCTATTACACAAGGAAATAGGGCGGTATTCCTCAAAGGTTTCTTCTTTCTCCTTCATGGGAATCAAGGCTACAAGGGTCTTATTAAAATCCTTCAAAACAAAACCTTTGAATCTTGACTCCTCAACAACTCCTAGAAGGTCATCTTTTAGTACATCCCAAAAAATTTGGTAGAAGAAGGCTTTAAATCCATCAGATCCTAGTGCTTTTTCCCTCTCAAGTACAAAAAAAACAACCTTCAATTCCTTCAATTTAATTGGTTCTTGCAACATTTTATTATCCTCCTCTGATACTAGTGAAGGGATCACATCGAAAACCTCATCATGAATTGCATCTTAGGAACTTTCATTTTCTAACCACAAGTTTGAATAAAAACTTACCACTTCTCTATTAATAACCTCCTGATCCATGGACATTGACCCATCCACCAACTTGATAGAAGGAATTTTGTTATCTAACCTTCTTGCCTTCACTAAGCTATGGAAAAACTTTGTATTTTGATTTCCTTCTTTCATCCAACTCTCCCTTGATTTTGCCTCCAATACACCTCTTCATGCAATAAGATTTCATCATATTGCAACTTTAGATCTTTGTCAATCAAGAGGTCTATCTCATCCATTCCCTCATTGATCACTTTACTACTTAAAGCTTCTAATTGACCCTCAAAAGTCATTTTTTCTACAAAGATATCCTTAAAGTGTTCCCTATTCCACCTTTTTAAATTATGTTTGATGAATTGTAGCCTTTTAAAAAACTAAAATCTTGTATTTCCATCGACCTTTAGAGCATTTTGCCACCAATCTGACACCATTTCACAAAAAAACACTTTCTTTAAAGCACATTTTATCCATTTTGAAAGGGCTTCTAATAGGGATTTTGTCCTTCTGCAAAATCATAGCCACTAGAAAATTATCAGACCCAATGATGGGAAAAATTTATACCTTAAAAATCATAGGAAGGGCTCCCCATTCCCTAGCTAAGAAAAAATTATCCAACCATTTTGCAGTGATGGAGAAACCTAGGCATCTATTCGTCTAGGTAAAAGTTTATTTTTTTGTCTTAACTTCCCACAAATCATTATTTATCACAAAATTCTAAAAATAAGATTGAACCCTATTCATTCTCCCTATCCCACCTATCTTATCAGATATTTCCAATGTAACATTAAAATCTCTAGCAATAATAGAAACCCCCAAATCTAATCCACCTAGAATTGTAGATATGTTGTTCTAAACCTCTTTATTTTCCTCAGTTTTGGTGGGTCCATAGATATTAAACAAAAAGATTAAAATCTGCAATGAGAGAGAACTTACTTTGACTAGTTGTCAATACCTTGCTTGAGAAATGGCATCCACTTAAACTGTTGTAGGGTTCCATAGAATTCCTAAATCGCCAGTAGAACCTTCAGAGCTCACAAAGCATATTGACTATATTTTCCTTACACCTAAAAATATCATTGTAGCCTCTTGATCAAACTTAGTTTCCTATTAGAAAACAACATTTGGTTTCGCCTGATCAAAGCCTCTTTTGATTAGGTATCTCTTGTTAGGGGCATTACGGACCTTAACGTTCCATGTTAGAAACTTCATTGCTTCCCAAGAGAGAACAAGTCTCTCCCAGATCTAAGCTTTCTCTATCTCTTCTTGTTATCTGCATCCTCCAATAACTCTTGCACTATTTTCTTGCCTTTAGATCTTTGTCACCCTGTATTTGCCTTCTGGATTCTAGACCTAGTTTTCTTTATAGTTCTATTTTCTAGAATGCCTTCACCATCCGTAAGACCCAACTAATCCTCTATGATTTCATGAAATAAATCCCCATATTCCTCTTCACACACATCCTCTTTGATATTAGTCACATCTGAGCTAGGGACATGTGGATATCTTTGAAGATTTCTTCAATAACTCTATTGTCCACCAGTCTAGAAGTCACTATCATATTAATTATGCTTTCTAATCTTGTCTCTTATGTAGATTTTAAATTATCTTGATTGGTTTCCTTGCAATTCTATTTCACCATTTCTTCAGCCTAAGGCAAATATATTTGCGATGATTATGAGACCTTCAAAACCTCATTATTGCATAGTCTCGTCTCTACTATGTCCTACAATATGAGATTAGCTTGCCCTACTATTGCCCCATCTTGCAGATCTTAGTCAAATGAATCTAAGACAACATCTAGATCCTACATTAACATCTCCACTTCAGGAGGCTTTCTCTATTCACCTACAACCATTTCCCTCATCCCATTCCCTACTTCCTTGTTCCCTACTATTACACCTTGGCCTTCCTCCAATGTCTCTAAACTTTGGTTAGGATCACCTTTTAGCTTGTTTGTGTTTCTATTTCCCCGTTCCTTTATAATTTCCACATTTTATCCTTTGCCTTGCTCATCTCAGTTCTACAAATTCTTTGTAACCATTGTAGCCTCTTCATTCACTCCATTGCTCGGGTTCTTTGATAGTTTTGCTAATCTTGTTTCCAATCGGTCACTTTCTAGGCCCTTCCCTTTCTTATTAGTCATACATTCTTCCATTGGATGACCCCATTCTTTACACTTGTTTCATTTATCCATAATTTCTTCTACCTCTATTTCCTACCACTAGTAACCTTCAATAGTTCTTATTTCAATCGCATGAGGCATGGGTGGATGCAGTCTCTAGGCTATACAGATTCTAGTGTACATGCTAAAATCCTATTTCTTTGTCGCTTCATTCTCTTTAATGAGTTTACCTTATTTTTTCCCAAGGGTTTTTAAAATTTCTTCATTCTATTATTTGTGCAACAAGTTGTACAACTTTACCCAAATAGGTACTTCCTCTATGGTGACTTGCTTTGGATTAAAATTGGGGATCCAATCCTTTATGTAAAACCCTACTCCTCCCATCATGAAAGGGTCGTTAAACATTACCCACCATTTCTCCCTGACATTACTAGTCATAACCAATAAAAAACCATTTGGTAAGGATTTCAAAGAGAAATGCCTACCTCATTTATTATCTACCCACTTTCAAATTATAGGGT
This sequence comes from Chamaecyparis obtusa, assembly GCA_027943335.1. Taxonomy (NCBI): domain Eukaryota; kingdom Viridiplantae; phylum Streptophyta; class Pinopsida; order Cupressales; family Cupressaceae; genus Chamaecyparis; species Chamaecyparis obtusa. The sequence goes on from BSBK01000312.1 coordinate 100,614, forward strand.
ATGCCAACCAACCTCCACCCCATTTCATGAAAAATCTTATGTCTCTTAGTTCACAAACGGACTCCCTCCATTCATCTGATTTGATACAAACACAGATCACCCTATTATCTACCATTGTAGGAACATCTATTAAATTTTGTGAAGGGATAATAGGATTCTTTGGCCACCATTGCTTATTCTCCAAAGGTTTGAAGCCATCATTCAACCTTTTTTAATAACCCCGCTGATTTCTATCATCACCCCTTCTACGAGTCTTTCCTACATAGGAATCCTTCGAAAAAGAAAATCTACCCCTTTTTGGAAGCTCCCAAGCCCAACCCAATGGTCACCATGGGAGATCATGACCTCTCCTACCACCTTTGTATCTTGCAAAATGATCCCATCTCCCTCCACCATCATTCATAGGAAACCCTAGCCACCACTTGCGCTCCACCATTTATTTTTTCTTGTATATAAATGTGTAATCTTTTAATTGAATTATTTTTTGTATTTTCAATTAATTTCTAATGAAATAGGTCCATAAACACAAAATAATAGGTTTTCTTGTTAAGTTTTTATAGTTTTTATTGAGAAAAAATATAGTACAACAAATTATAGACAATGCTATTCACTTTAGAAAAAAGAAATAAAAAAATTGATAAGTTTAGGTTAACTTATGCTCGTTGTGCACTAGTGGTTTTAAAAACCATAGTTATGCCTGATAAACAATTAATAAATAAATATTCAAAAAAATTATAAGAAAGTATTGTCAACAATCTTGAGTGTGCTTTTATCAATAGTCACATCTATTCTCGAGTCTTTTAGAACCTTTCCTCCTTTCCATTTTCCATTCTCTTGGCACCTAATTCATCTCATGAGGTAGACATTGAGAAGATAGAATTTTGGGAGTCATTTTTATTCTAAATCCCCATTTTCCCCTAATCCAAGTGCTAATTTTAAAATTTGAATATTTTTTTTCGTGAAAAGCGCTAACATAACCTAACAACAAAGCTAATGTTAGGAGGAATTCTAAAGGAAATAGATCAATGTTTTGTTCACAAATAATTTTTATTGTTGTAGTTAGAGAACCTTAGACTCATTCATCTTGGAGTAGTAAACAAGTTAGTCTGGATCATACTTTAATGTATAGTCCATAATAAATGACACAAATATATAAGACCCCCTATCTAATGTTGGAGCATCTTGGGTTCTTGGAAGTCTTGCATCAACCAAAAATATTTGTTTTCATGTTTTCCACTTTTATCAGTCTTAATGTTTCTTTCTTTGATCGTTCAGTTCAAATTATTTTCTCTTGCGATCCTTATAGAGATTTTGTGATGTCATGCTAAACCTTTTCCTAGGATCATGAATATTTTGGTTGCTTTGCGTATGAGATCTCACTAATTCTTGGCAAGAATGTCTTGTTCTTCATGTTTTCCAATCACTCTAGTGTTTTTCGATCTCGTGAAAGTTTTTCCTGATCGACAAAGCTTAATGGCTCATTTCTCAATATCGATGTAATGTATGTGGCCGACCTACTTGAGGGATCATGATTCATGTTTAATTCATTGGAGAGGGATCCTTATGATTTTAGGTCCTGGCCTATTTATTGCAATACATTTTCTTTGCATTGAAAAATGTAATCTTTCTAGGTTGTCTTGAGGTTTGCGAAGGCTTTATAACCTTTTTAATTCCTTCTCTTGAACATCAAGAAGTACAAAATAGAATCAATCTGAGTAGAATAGTAGCTTGGCATTTTGTAAGATGTGAACTTTTGGATTGGATGGAAGAAAGTTTCTATAGAACCTCCATGTAGTTTTTGTGGCTTATAGATCGCATAAAAAGATAACCTATTTAAGATTCTAATCAGGCCTATATGCCTAGAATGTATTGTTGTTTGCAACTATTCTTGCAATTGATTATGAGATTAGAAGGAGATTGGTATTGTATTCATTTCCTTGTTTCCTTTTGGGCTTCTATTATGTGACTCTTGCTGCAAGGATTTGTTGGAATCTATGAGTTCCCATTGTATTTGATTGCATTAGATCCAGTATCAGAGCAAGGTTTTGCAACCTAGGGTTTGCTTGTGGGGAGGCATAAGAGAGGATGTTACCTATAGTTGTCGAAGTTCAAGAAGATGGATAGAAGAAATGCTAGAGGAGGAGCAAGGAATGAAGATCCAACTATCTTGGATATATTGAGACAATTTTTTGCTAGATTGGAAGTAGTGGAAACAACTTAGAGGAGAGGGATACACATTGAAGATGTAGGTGATGAAGAAGGAGATGAAAAAAATCAGGCTAGGGAAGGAGAGAACAATGAAGAGAAAGCAAAGTTGAATCAAGAGGAAGAAAGGCTCATCAAAGCCTTGACCAATGAGAATAAGAGGCCTCATTTCAATCCACTAGACTATCATGGTAACTTTGATTCTGATGAATTGATAGATTGGATAATAAAGATAGACAAGTACTTTGAACTTGAAGGAACTAGTAAGGAGAAGACGATAAAATATGCTTGTACCAAGTTGAAAGGGCATGCATCCTTATGGTGGGAACATTTGCAAACTAATGGATGGAGAAGAGGAAAAAATAAGATCAAATCTTGGGATAGGATGGTGAATAAATTAAATGTCAAGTTCTTGATTGAATAATATCAAGTGAATTTGTTTTGGAAGTTGCAGAACTTGAAGCAAAAGGACTTAAGTGTTAAGGATTATACTGAGGAGTTTTAAAAATTGAACATTAGATTTTGAAATGTAGATGATGAAGTTGAATAAGTATCTCACTAGCTTAATGGTTTAAGGGTGTCAATACATGATGAAATTAGTCTGATATAGATTAGAAGTGTGAAAGAAGCTTATAAGTGGGCCTTGAAGGCTGAAGAAAAGTTGAATGGAAGGCATGAATAGAGACAAAGAGGTAGAGGACGAAGATTTCAGAGAGGTCGATCCAATACTAATGTTGGAGGAGGTAGATCTTCTATAGATCAAGACAAGAGTGGATCAAAAGATAAGGATAATGACCACTATAGGAGGAATGATAGGATCTCCTACCACAATGAAGGATAAAGTAGTGGTGATAAAAGGAAGTTTAGTGATACTTGTTTTAAATGTGGTGAAGTGGGACACCAAGCCTTTGAATGTAAACAAGGAAACTGTGAGAGGAAGGTAAAGAGCAGTAGGTAAAAAACCTTCACAAATGACAAATCCACCGGATCATTGAACAACAACCAAGAAGATGATGGAGAAACCTCGATAAATTGAAGAGTTATATACCAAGGAAAGTAGGATGAAGAATCATTATAGAGGAAGAATTTGATCCAAACTAGATGCATGATACAACACAAGTTGTGCAATGTTGTCATAAATAGTGGTAGTTCAGATAATCTTGTCTCAAAGGAGTTGGTTGAAAAATTGAAGTTGCAGAGATTGAAGCATCCTAAACCCTATCAAATCACATGGATTCAAGATGAAACCAAGGTACTGAAAGTGAACAATGCCTAGTTGAATTCAAGATTGGGAAGTATTATGATGAAGTTTTGTGTGATATTATGCCTATGGATGTGTGTCATATATTTTTAGGTAAACCTTGGTAGTATGATAAGGAAGCTATACGTAATGGTAGGAAGAATGTGTACACTATTGTTGCTAAAGGAATGAAGCAAAATTTGTTATCCTTGGAGGAACCCCTTAAGAGTGAAGTGTGTACCAATGCAAGAATTTGTTTAGTAAATGGAAAGAAGTTCTTGGATGATAGAGGCATGATAATGTGTGTTTTTCTTTGGTACCCAAGAATTCTAAGGAGATTGTTTGGATAAAAGAAAATCATGAAGAAATCATTGGATTATTGAATGAGTATGTAGAGATTGTATCAGATAATGTCCTTGATGGATTACCACTGGTAAGAAGTTAGTAATTGTATGGATTTGATACTTGGAGCTAGTTTTCTTAACAAAGAAGCAAATCAAATGACACCAACAAAAAATGAAGAACTCAATAGGAAAGTACAAGATTTGTTGCAACGAGGATTGATTAGAGAAATTTTGAGTCCATGTGTGGTGCCTACAATCTTAGCACCTAAGAAGGATGAATAATGGAAGATGTGTATTGATTCTAGAGCCATCAACCGGATCATAATCAAGTACTAGTTCCCTTTGCCAAGGATGGATGATTTGATGGATTGTTTGAGTGGAGCTAGATATTTCACAAAGATAGATCTAAAAAGTGGTTATCATCATATTAGAATAAAGGAAGGTGATGAGTGGAAGACCACATTTAAGATAAATGAAGGGTTATACGAATGGTTGGTAATGCCTTTTGGATTGTCTAATGCATTGAGTACTTTCATGAGGTTAATGAAGAAATGTAAGTTTGTCATTGTGTATATGGATGATATCTTGATTTCTAGTAAGAGTAGAGAGGAACATTTGATGCAAGTTAGACAAGTAGTGAAAAGGTTAAGGGAAAAGAAGTTGTTAATAAACCTTAAGAAGTGTACTTTCATGAAGGAGGAGTTAATATATTTGGGATTTATAATATATGTTGAAGGATTGAAGATGGATCCTAAGAAAGTGAAGGCAATTGTTGAGTGCCCTACACCAAATAATGTTGGAGAGGTAAGATCATTTCATGGGTTGGCTATCTTTTACCAAAAGTTCATTAGAAACTTCAGTTCAATGTTAGGAATAAGGTGTCTCAACCTTGGATAATTCCTATTCTTATTATTTGTTTTGTAAATGTATTTTTTGCAAATAATGTAATTAAGTGTGAGTGTACATGTCTAGTTGGCATGTTGATGTGTCACTCCACTTGATGTGTCAGCATCTTGTGCGTAAGGAGATCATGACTGAAACAGTCATGACGGATTCCTATGATGCGTAAGAACTATTTAAAGAATGTGCTATGACAGGTGTAAGAGCATCTTATGACTTGGGCCTATTTTGGTGCCCAAGAAGAAGTGGTTGGTGTGTGTAAGAGAATATGCCAAAAATATGTTGGTATGAGAGATTCTCTTACACTTCTCTTGTGACCGTTATTTTTGGTGGATTCTATGACAAGTTGTCATAGTCTATTCTAGGGATGGACGCCTATTCTTGGGATTGCATGTAACAACTGTGTACATGTGGCTTTGTGCATGGGTCTTGGTGGTTGTGCCTATTTTTGGGTCCAGAGGAGTCTATATATATGATGCTGCTCCTATGGGAGAGATATAACAAAATTTAAGTCTTGTTGGCTTTGTCTCTCATTTCCTGAAAGAACTTGCATTGCAAGTGTATTGTAATCTTTGTGTTGAAGATAATACATTGTGCAGGTTTTGGAGTGCTGGGGTTTTTTACCGGAAGGTTTTCCCTAGGGTATATCATTGTGTCATTCTCTATTTTTCTATATGCATTGTATGTGGTTGCAATATCTTTGTTAAAATAGTTAACGAATCTAAAATTGTAAGGATTTATAAGAATTTGCACAATACTCTCCTATAGAGATTAGCGTAGGAAGTTGTTTCCGCACCTGAGTTTCTTTACAAGTGGTATCAGAGCTTGATCAACTTTTGATCCTAGTTGTTGGGTAGGGTTTTTTGAGCTAATCTCAAGTTTGAGTGGGAGTTTTTTTGCAGAGCATTCTAAATCTTATTTGCAGATTGAGATGGCAAGTTCATCATATGGAAGAATGGAGGTGGAGAAATTTAATGGCACTAATTTTGAGTTGTGGAAACTCAAGATGGAAGACATGTTGGAAGATCGTGACCTATGGAAAGTGACTTCAAATGCTACAAGACTAGTAACTATAGCTCAAGCAGATTGGGATATCAAAGACCGTAAAGCTAAGGGTCTCATAAGACTCTGTTTAACCGATGCAGTCCTTCTGAATGTTCTAGATGAGAAAATCGCAAATAGTTTGTGGGAAAAACTTGCGGCCGTGTATCAGGCCAAATCTCTGGTGAACAAGTTGTTCCTGAGGAAGGAGTTGTACTCTCTGTGAATGGAGGAAGGTGGATCCTTAACGGATCATTTAAATGCATTTAATCTGTTGGCTGCATAATTGACATCAGCTGGTGTCAAGTTAGAGGAGGAGGATCGTTGCTACACACTTTTGTGTTCTTTATCAGATTCATGGGACCATCTTGTGATGGCTTTCAAAAGCACTTTAGTCACCTTCAAAATGGATGATGTGGTGTCTTCGCTGCTATCAGAGGAGATGCGGAGAAAGGCTTCCATTTCAGAAAAAGAAGCCCTTGCTGTTCGTGGGAGATCCACTGAAAGAGGGAAGAAAAATGACAATAAGTCTGACAATAAGGGTAGATCCAAATCCCGTGGAAGTCAAAGACTTTCAATAAGTCCAAGGCAAAATGTTGGAACTGTGATAAATCTGGGCACTTCCGTAAAGACTGCAAAGAGCCGAAGAAGAAGAAGAAAGGTTCAGATTCAGCTTTAGAAAGATCTCAAGAAGATGGTGATGCATTCATCATAGCTTTGGCAGCCCATGCATTTGATGATGTGTGGTTGGTTGACTTGGGTGCATCTTTTCACATGACCTCTCATCGAAACTAGTTCTCAAAATATGAAGAGTTCGATGGTGGAAAGGTGTACTTGGGTGATGATTCCCACCTAAAGATAGTTGGACGCGGAAGGGTCACTATCAAATTTCCTGATGGATGAGTAAAGGGAATCAACAGAGTTATGCACATTCCAGGTTTGGCATGAAACCTATTATCTGTAAGTATGTTGAATGATGTAGGTGTGCAAGTTGTTTTTTCGAAAGAAGGATGCAAGATGATGAGAGGATCGATAGTGCTTGCAAGGGGTACTAGGAGAGGTACCTTATTTCAGCTAGATGCATTTATTTCTCTATGTAATAGTTCTTCATCCTCACCATCTGAACAAGCAGTGAAGAAGTCTGTGGCTATTGGTTCTGATGGTAGTGCAAACACTTTGGAAGGTAAGCTTCCTGCAGAAAAGACAATGTTGTGGCATATGAGATTTGGCCACGTTGGTGAAAAGGGTCTCAGAACCCTGAAAAATAAAAATCTCGTTGAGGGGTTAAATGATTGCAATCTCTAGTTTGACTTCTGCGAACACTGTGTCTATGGTAAACAAAATCGTGTTCAGTTTTACTCTAGTTCTCACAAATCTTCTGATGTTTTGGATCTTATTCATTCTGATGTATTTGGTCCTGTAAAAGTTCCTTCAATCTCCAAGTCTATATTTTTTGTATCTTTCATAGATGATTATAGTAGAAGGACGTGGATTTATTTCCTTAAAAGTAAGACACAAGTCTTTAGTCGGTTCAAGGAATTTAAAGCTCTTGTAGAGAATCAGACTAGTAAGAAGATTAAGTGTGTGAGAACTGACAATGGTGGTGAGTTTTGCTCAGCAAAGTTTGAATAGTTATGTAAAGAAAAAGGTATCGAGAGGCATAAGACAACTCCTTATACCCCACAGCAAAATGGAGTTGCAGAGAGAATGAACAGGACACTGATGGAGAAGGCTAGGAGTATGCTTAGTGGAGTTGGTTTAGAATAAAGGTTTTGGGCCGAAGCTGTGGCCACTGCTTGCTATCTGGTTAACAGATCTCCTACATCAGCCCTTGTTGGTAAGACACCCATGGAGGTGTGGTCTGGTAAGAAGCCTTCAATTAGACATCTTCATTTTTTTGGTTGTGAAGCTTATGCACATGTTCCAAAGGAGAAAAGATCTAAGTTGGAAAACAAAGCTGTTAAATGTATTTTCATCAGATATAGTGCTGGTGTGAAAGGATACAAGCTTTGGGATCCTGTGACTAGTAAGGTGTTGTATAGTAGAAATGTTATTTTCAGAGAGCTAACATCTTCTCCTATTGTGCTACAACCAGATGAAAAAGAAAAGGAAAAAGATGTTGTTCAGTTGCCTCCTACCCCTGAGAAGACTGAACAGAGAGACCATGTTGGGCCTAATGATGAGGAGAGCTCTAGCAGCTCTAATAGTTTAGAAGAAGAGGAAGAACAACCTCAACCGCAGCCCTTGAGGAGATCCATGAGAGAAAGAAAGCAACCAGAAAGGTTTGGTTATTCTATGTTAGATTTCAGTTGTGCCTTTTCTTTGATTACTAACACTGATGAGCCTAGATCTGTGAAAGAGGCTTTGGGCATGGAAGATGTAGGTTCCTAGATTGAGGCTATGGATGATGAGATGGCTTCATTGGAGAAAAACAAAACTTGGGACCTTGTACCTTTGCCTAAAGGGAGAAAATCTATTGGCTGTAAATGGGTGTTCAAGAAGAAATTCTGTGCAGATGGCAGTGTTGAAAGGTATAAAGCTAGATTGGTTGCAAAGGGGTATTCATAGGTAGAGGGAATAGATTATGGTGAAATATTCTCTCCTGTTGCAAAGTTGACATCCATTAGATTTTTGTTATCTCTTGCTGCATCATATGATTTAGAGATAGAACAGATGGATGTGAAGACAGCTTTCCTTCATGGTGATTTGGAGGAAGAGATTTATATGTCACAGCCTGAGCACTACATTGTTAAAGGTAAAGAATCCTTAGTTTGCATATTAAAGAAATCTCTATATGGTTTGAAGCAATCTCCTAGGATGTGGTACCTTAAGTTTGATGCCTTTGTGTTGTCAATTGGATTTGTAAGATCAAAATTAGATCATTGTGTTTATTTCAGAGTTGAAAATGATCGCCTTCTTATTGTTGCATTATATGTTGATGATATGTTGTTGTTTGGGAAGGGTAAGGGTATGATTTCTGATTTTAAATCTCAGTTGTCAGCACAGTTTGAGATGAAAGATCTTGGGGTAGCTAGGTACATCTTGGGTATGGAAATCAGTAGAGACAGGTCTAACAGAAAACTTTGGTTGAGTCAGAGTAAGTATGTGAAGTTTGTGTTGGACAGGTTCAGCATGGCAGATTGTAGACCACTATGTGTTCCTATTTCTGTGGGAACAAAGTTATCTGTAGATGATTATCCAAAATCTCCTAGTGAGGTGGAGGACATGAGTAGAGTACCTTATGCTAGTGCAATTGGCAGTCTTATGTATGCTATGGTCTGTACTAGACCAGACATTGCCCAAGCAGTGGGAGTCCTAAGTCGGTTTATGGCTAATCCTGGACGGGTACATTGGGATGTAGTTAAGCGAGTATTCAGATATTTGAGGGGTACATCAGATTACTCCATATGTTATCATGGTAACTCTTCTGGATCTCCACATTCAGTTTGTATTCATGGGTTTGTGGATTCAGATTGGGCAGGTGATATTGACAGCAGGAGATCCACTAGTGCTTATGTGTTCACTATGTTTGGTGGTGCCATCAGTTGGATGAGTAAGCGACAACCTATGGTTGCTTTGTCCACTACAGAAGCTGAGTACATGGCTGCTACTCATGCTTGTAAAGAAGCCATTTGGCTTAGAAGATTGTGTTTTGATGTTGGTGTTGATGCAGAACAAATTACTATTTGGTGTGATAGTTAGAGTGCTATTTGCCTTGCAAAGAATCCAACTTTCCATGCCAGAACAAAGCACATTGATGTGCAGTTTCACTTTGTGAGAGATATGGTGGAAGATGGAAACGTAAATTTGGAGAAGGTAGATACGGTGAAGAATGTTGCAGATGCATTAACGAAACCAGTGGGCATTGAGAAGTTCAGATGGTGTTCAGAGTCTATGGGCCTTTTGGCCTATAGCGGTTAAAGTTCCTATTATGTTCTTGTTGCTCTTACAAGGTGTTTGACAAGTGGGAGAATGTTAGGAATAAGGTGTCTCAACCTTGGATAATTCCTATTCTTATTATTTGTTTTGTAAATGTATTTTTTGCAAATAGTGTAATTAAGTGTGAGTGTACATGTCTAGTTGGCATGTTGATGTGTCACTCCACTTGATGTGTCAGCATCTTGTGCGTAAGGAGATCATGACTGAAACGGTCATGACGGATTCCTATGACGCGTAAGAACTATTTAAGGAATGTGCTATGATTGGTGTAAGAGCATCTTATGACTTGGGCCTATTTGGGTGCCCAAGAAGAAGTGGTTGGTGTGTGTAAGAGAATATGCCAAAAATATGTTGGTATGAGAGATTCTCTTACACTTCTCTTGTGACCGTTATTTTTGGTGGATTCTATGACAAGCTGTCATAGTCTATTCTAGGGATGGATGCCTATTCTTGGGATTGCATGTAACAACTATGTACATGTGGCTTTGTGCATGGGTCTTGGTGGTTGTGCCTATTTTTGGGTCCAGAGGAGTCTATATATATGATGCTGCTCCTATGGGAGAGATATAACAAAATTTAAGTCTTGTTGGCTTTGTCTCTCATATCTTGAAAGAACTTGCATTGCAAGTGTATTGTAATCTTTGTGTTGAAGATAATACATTGTGCAGGTTTTGGAGTGTTGGGGTTTTTTACCGAAAGGTTTTCCCCAGGGTATATCATTGTGTCATTCTCTATTTTTCTGTATGCATTGTATGTGGTTGCAATATCTTTGTTAAAGTAGTTAACGAATCTGAAATTGTAAGGATTTATAAGAATTTGCACAATACTCTCCTATAGAGATTAGCGTAGGAAGCTGTTTTCGCACCTGAGTTTCCTTACAGGAGAGGTAAGATCATTTCATGGGTTGGCTATCTTTTACCAAAAGTTCATTAGAAACTTCAGTTCAATTTGTGGACTGATGAAAAAAACCATGAGGGGAGAGAGAAAGAAATTCAAATGGGCATGTGGAGCACAAAGGAGTTTTGAGTTGTTAAAGCAAAAAGTGACATAATTATCAATATTGGCTTTACTTGATTTCAACAAGGTATTCCAAGTAGATTGTGATACTAGTGGAAATGAAATTGGAGTTGTCTTAAGTCAAGAAGGGGGATTCATTGCTTATTTCAGTGAAAAGTTGAATGGTGCTAAAAGATGGTATTCATTGTATGATCGAGAATTTTATGCTATAATAAAAGCATTAAAGAAATGCAGACACTATTTTCTACCTAAGGAGTTTGTGATTTATATTGATCATCAAGCATTTAAGTTCTTGAGAAACCAAGGTACGTTAAATTAGAGACATATGAGATGGATTGAATTTATATGAAGCTATACATTTGTGTTGAAACATATAAGAGTGGTGTGACAAATAAAGTTGTTGATGCTTTGAGTAGGAGAAGGAATTTGTTGACTGAAATGAATATTATAGTATTGGGATTTGATGAATTAAAAACATCATATGAGGATGATCTAGACTTAACTAAACCTTGGAAAGCTTACATAGATCCTATTGTCATAGATAGAAGTAAGTGGTTAGATTATTTCATTCAAGATGGAATGTTGTTCAAAGGAAGTCAGTTGTTCATAATTCGAAGTTCTATGAGGGACAACCTTATTAGGGGAAAACATAGTGGAGGATTGGTAGGACATTTTGGCATTGATAAAGTAGTAGTTTTATTAAGTGAGAACTACTTTTGGCCACAAATTCAAAAGGATTTACTTACTTTTTTTTCAAAATTGTAGGGTGTGTCAAGTTGCAAAAGGTAGTAGTTAAAATGTGGGATTGTCTACACATTTGGCAATGCCAATAAGACCATGAGAGGAAATTAGCATGGATTTTATACTTGGTTTACCAATAATACAAAGAGGTCATGATTCAATTTTTGTGGTTGTAGACAAATTTTCTAAGATAACACATTTCATACCATGTAAGAAGACTACAGATGCAGTGCATGTTGCAGAACTATTTTTCAAGGAGATTGTGAGATTGCATATATTACCTAAGACCATTGTTTCAGACTAGGATAGTAAGTTTGTTTATTATTTTTGGAGGACACTTTGGAAGAAGATGAAAACTGATATGAAGTATAGTTCTAATTTTCATCCACAAACCAATGGATAGACTAAGGTTGTGAACAAGAGTTTAGGGAATTTGCTAAGGTGTTCAGTTGGAGAGAAGCTAGGGAATTGGGATTTAGTCTTGCATCAAGTAGAGTTTGCATATAATAGTTCGGTAAATAGGAGCACAGGGAAGACACCATTTGATATTGTTACTGTTATCAACTTTTCTCCTACAAGCTCGAGTTGATGAAGCCTTTGTATTTCAGATCAAATAAGGTACTTTCTGGTTTTGTTGGTCTCTATGTTTTAGTATTAAATGCATTACTTTGAATAATTTCATGAGTTTACTTATCATATTCAATGAAGAAAAGATCAAAAATAGAAAAAGTAACATTTTTTGCAAAACTTTTATGAGAATATAATATTTTATTCATCAAAGTTTGTAATAAATGCTCCACACATGCCGTGAAACTAGCTAGAAACATGTCATTATTTTTCATCTTGAGATGATGTACATGAATATGATAAAAAGAATAGAAACAAAGGTGTAAGAATAGGGGCCAGCCATTGCCTGTGAATGATTGGTAGGAATGGAAGATAGTTGAAGGTTGTTGTCCTCGCCTAATTCTTTAGGTCCTCGTTTCTTGCTATCCCTAGCCTGAAAAAATGTAACAATGTGTTAGAACATGAAGTTCTAAGCAATGACCATGCACTATTCTTACACATTTGTCTGCATATGCATGTATCATCTCAAATCCAAAAAATAGTTTATTTCTAACTAGTTTGCTTCATGTGCAGTTACAAGTGTCTATCATGTAGCATGTGGAGTGAAATATGGCTCCAACGAGGGTTGAGCCTAGCATGCTATAGGATAGCAAATGAAATTTATTAAACAACAAACACCATAGGGACTAAGCAATATTCATTGAAAAGGATCTAACAATATGGAAACATTTCATCAAAAGCAAAAGAAAGAAGAGTCATAGAAATATCAAAGATTTTCAAAAAATCATGACAAAGCACTATGCTTCAGGAATGATGCCATAATGTGAAAAGGAAGCCAATGGTGTTGCAAGTTTGGTCTCAAACATATGCATACCTGAAAGAAAAGTGAAAATCTGATGTTAAAGGAACATGCATTTTAACCAAGAGCAACAATAGTAACAAATTATAGTCAAGATGATGAGAGGGAATAATCATGGTTTAAGATACAACTACTCACTTGCATAAATTTTTAGGTGATTCAAATGTCTTTCAAGTACCATAAAAAGAGACTACAACTACAACATGTAAAGGCTATGATTCACATAACTAGGGAGGCCTCAAGCTGCCTGGAAATGATACTCTATAGGAAAATGGTAGTGATATAAAGTACAATCACATAAATACAAACAACATGATGTCTATTATTAAAAATAGTAGGATAGAAGGGCAGCTAAAGTCAAATCAGAAGTACACATAAAGTAGCTAAGTTTGGAATCAACTTGGTGATAGGAAGAGAGCAATGGTCAGCTATAGGGAAGTATTTATGATAGTGTGAAGAGAAAGCACATATTCAAAGTATACTGCTGAAGAAATGCTTCAAGAATTTCATTACAAAGTATCAAAAGAATGTTCACAGTCTATTGTTTGTGAGTGTCATGAGCCCATGCTTAGACTCCATCAAATTTGATTCTGTTGTTTGTGAGTGTCACGAACCCATGCTCGAACCTCACAAACGAATAAAGGAGACATTTTAACATTTGATTGCATTTCATATATTCAGTGGAAATCTTCTATATTCTGATCACTATTATATTCAAATATTTTAAAGCTAGTATAAGATACATGTTCAGTAACAGGGCTGCATATACAGTGGTTTGCATTTGCAAAGTTTTGATACAGTCAGTCATTTTTAGCTAGTGAAAAGAGTCATGGCCACTGTTGTATATTTCAAATCAGACCGGCAGTCATAAATAAGACATGGTATATGCTCAGACAGAAATAAATTTACATCAAGTTCCTTTCTGATTCAGCATATGGATGTAGAACGGATGCTATCTATTCATTTTCAGAATTTGAATGATTTATGTTGTTGAACACCAGATCAATTTCAAAGAAGAGATACACACTGTGTCCAAGGCCAGTGCATTCAATTGCATATAGATCAATAGCAAGCAGAGATATACATGCTGAAGGAACAGTCATGTCAAAATGGTAAGAAAAAATATCCAAAAGAAGAGGAAAAATGCTGATCGTTAAGTATTCCAAATATGCCGCAATAGGGAGCTTTAATAGAAGCCATGTATGAAACAATATGAGGAAAAATAGAGATGGCATATTTTAATATAAGTAATAGTCATGTATGCCTATAGTGAACCAGATAAGCATATGGTAACATTATCATTTAGCACCAGTGAAGCAAAGGAGACACTTTAATGTGAGCAAAAGAGAACATCAACACAACATCTCGGTTATGCATCCAATGAGAGTAAAACAAAATGATTATACAGAAGCATCAAAGGAGGTCACAATAGATTCAATTTCCAGCAAATGAAATAAATCAAAGGTCTCAAAATATGCATAAAATATACAGTGCCAACCTAAGGATTGCGTTGTAAAGTTTTAAACATATAGAAAACCCAGAATCATAAGAGTATACCAAGAAATGTGTGTATCTCAAGCCATGTACAATAGAAATAACAGTTTTGTTGATGCTCAAAATATGGAGGAAAAATAAAGGCAAGGATTTCATATATCTCATGGGAAGATCAGAGCTAAAGCTATATTGTATGATCTTTTAAAAACCCTCAGTCTCCTTTACTTCGCAGCAACATTTCAATAATAAGTTTGTAAGCCCATAGTATATAGACAAACTCGTTCCAAGGATGACACAAAAGGAAAGTATGTTGTTGAAGGAAATCATATAGAATGAAAACCAACTTAGTGTGCTAGAAAATCGGTCTGTAGTTTTCAAGTCCATAGCATCAAAAGCAGAAGTTTCTACAGTCAAGTTTCTTCTTTAGTTTTCATGACATAAATTAATAAAATATGAGTAATGGCCATGAGCTGCACATAGCTTGAAGATACCAGATTCAAAAATCCTTATGGAGGAACCTCATAAGCATATAGAGAATGCAGTTTATGAAGGCCACGTTATGGAAATTGAAAGCAGCTGCAAAATGAGTGTGTAACAAAGATAAAAGATAGAATGCTTGAAAGGATGCGATTGAAGGCTCAGAATACCTGTAAAGAGCTGCTAGAACTGATAGGTCTGCATTCAAATCTCTCATGAGACTCCACAAAGTTGAAAGGCTCAGGAAAATCATTCAAAAAGCTCATGTTTTCTCGGCAGCCAGCACTAGCAAACTCCCAAATTTTCAAACCCTCATGGTGGCGCCCAGGCAGAACTTCAGTAGCTCACGCAAATGGAAAAGAATGAAGAAATGAGATATTTTATGGTTCATTACCCTTTCTATTCATGTGAAGGATGGGCATTTTGCCTTATATTTTATTTTTTACAAATATTACTCATGCCAAAAAATGATAGCTCTTTTATCATTTTTTCCAAAGTTTTAAATCCATAAGGCTTTAACTTTAGGGAGGAATTAAGATTAAAATAAATATTTTATTTTGGCACTTAATAATATTTATTTATTTTATTTAAGTTTATTTTAAATACTAAATATTTTATTAATATTATTAAGTGGTTTTATCATTACTTAATTAATATTAATAAAGTATTTAATAGTTATTACAATAAACTTAGATAAAAATAATAAATTCAAATAATCCAAGTATTATCTATGAGGCTTAGGGGGTCTCTGCAACTGTATGACTCCTGAGGTTGAGGTGTTGAGCACTTCTGTCATCATACTCTGCAGATCCCCGTGGCTTTTCTCTGTTCTCCTTTGTGGTTTCATGGTTTTTGTGGTCTTTTTCATCTTGTTTTTCCCTCTACTTGGTTTGGTTCTTTTCATTTTCTTTCTCTGTCATTTTTGTGTGTTCTCTGTGGGGTGTGTTTAGGGTTTTCTTAGGGATGTCTTCGAAGCTGGGTCCTCTCAGCTCCTAGCCTAGTTCATCCATGTGTGAGTCTGGAACAAATACGATGAATGATGGTAAACCTCTAAGTATGGATATTGATGGAGGCAATAAAGTTATTAATGAAGAATGTTAGGATAATAATACTCAAATGTGCCAAGGGGAATCCACTAAGATTAATAATGGGAAGTTGGAGGACAAGCCATCATACAAGGATGTGTTGGCAGAACAGTCATGACTTGAGTGTCCATTATCAGCCGCCTTCAATGGAGTTTTCCTCACCGAAAAGGAACCAACTCGATGGCCTGCAGCTGATAGAGATAGACAGGATGGGGACGTCGCTGATAATGGCACAACCAAAGATGGAGAAGGTGGAACTGGTAAGCCCGCTCTGCATGAACTTCTGACTCTCTCACTCTCGCCTAATGAAGATACGGTAAAGGCCATTATGAAGGAACAAGTAAGGCTTAAAGAAATTGCAATTTTCTTTGTATGCTTGGAAAAATATTCTCTTCCTGCAAGAGAATTTTTTGATGATTGGATTGTGCATGTATGGGGTAAGAAACTAGGTATTCAAGTCAGTTTCTGCAGGATGATTCAGAAGGGTTTATTTGTTGTTTTTTTTCAAAACACGTGCCATGTAGGAAAGGGTGCTTAAAAAGAGGCACTGGAATGTGGGTCGGTCCATTTTTAAAGCTTTGTAATGGTCTACTAAAGGGGAGGTCAAGCAGGTCATAGCTCGAGCTGTCCCCCATTGGGTGGAGATTAGAAATCTCCAGCCCGAATTCTAGCCTTTTATAGCCCAAATTGTCCACCCTCTTGGGTCAATTTTGCAAATTGAGGAAGCAAGATATACTTTACCTCATTTGAATGCTAGAATCTTGATGACCCTCGAACCAAAAATTGAATTCTTGGATATTATTGCAATGGAATTAGAAGATGAATAGTTTTCTTGGGAAATTGCACTCTTAGGCGATTTAAATTCCTATTTTCATTGTAAACAAAATGGTCATTCCAAAAAGGAGTGTCCAGCCTTGCGGGTTTATCAGAACCCTAAATTTACCAGTAAATTGAATACGAAGGATAGAAAGGCCGGCTCAGAAAGTAATGACCCTAATAAAGAAAAAGATGCTAACAGTTCAAAAATTGATGAGACTGGTCCAGTGATGATAAAAACTCAGTCCCCGAGCCGAATGTTAATAGTGAGATAACTAGTAGTCAAGATAACGTGGATAAAGATGTTTTTTTATGTATCAGTAATCCTTTATTTGATGGAAAGGAGACTTTGGGTCAAAATATGGTTGCTATCGAATCCCCAGCTGATTTTCAACTAGTTCCTACCCATGAGACTGAGTATGTTAAAACTTATGAAAAAATTCCACCCCCCCCCCACTGAATGCTCAACAATTGGCATTATCATCTATTAGTGAGAAATCCATGAGTGTTAGGAGGAACTCCAATGGACCCCTGAATAGAGAGAAGGGTGGTCAGGGAATCCTTAAAGTTAACAATGGTCACAAATTGCAAAATGAAGTAGCCACACCTGTGGCTGAAGAACCTTTTACTGAAGTTAAGAAAAAGAAAAGGAAGATGGTTGAAAGGACATCCCTGTCTAATGATAGAAAAATTTTGGGAAGGGAATACCAAATTGTTTTAATAGGTTCTATAATAACCCTAAAATGTTACCTCAATGATGCACATACATAGCTGGAATGTGAGAGGGCTAGAGATGTCTGATAGAAAATACTTGGTCAGGAAGTGGTGTAATAAACTCAAAGAAAAAGACATTATATGTCTTCAAGATATCAAGGTTGTTGGCTTTCAAGCATACACCAGTATGAAATTCATTTGGGACAGAGCTACTGGCTTTTAATCTAACCATCCTAGAGGTAGAGGTGACACTGCCATTCTGGTTGGACCTCAATGGGCTGACAAGCTCAATTCAAATGGCTCCTCTCCTTGCCACAGAGCATTATGGGTTACACTCAAGCAAAAAGATTTTTTGATTGGAATTTGTAATATCTATGCCCCTAATGACTATAGAGATTCTGCTGCCCTGTGGGAATGGTTAATTAATGACCTTCCTAAAGCACACTAGATCTTTGTTGGAGATTTTAATATGGTGGAAAGTAGGGAGGATAAGTGTGGTGGCAATGTGCAAGGGTGGAAAGGGAATGAGTTGTTTTTCTAGTCTAATTTTAAGAGGAAGTTTAGAATTGAAGACCCCCTCAGGATTAAGAAGAGCTCCTTCTTAGATATTTGGTTCACATGGTGTAATAACCAAGCAGGGCAACAAAGAGTCTACTGTCGGCTTGACATGGTCTATGCAGAAGAGTCTGTCTTCTCCTTTGAGAAGCAGGAGGGCAGGGCCCCTGTGTGTGTCTCCCCCACTACTATGTCAAATCACCACCTAATTTATGCTATAGTTTCCCTGGAATGTGATGAGGGTATTTATCTTCCTAAGAAAAACAATAGCTTTAAACTTAATACCTCGCTTCTTAAGGATGAAGACACTGATGAAGCTATTAAAATGGTCACTAGTTTATGTAAACTTTGTAATTAGGGATTGAATCAAGTGGACATGTGGAGCCACCTAGTGGAATCTTGGAGGAGTATTTACCAGATTATAGGGAAGCAGAAGGCCATGATTAGAAATCAAGAAGATCTTACCCTATAGTGTACCCTAAACTCTTCAGAGAAAGAATTGAAGAATAAGGGGTCTGATCCACAATTGGAAGAAAAGATTAAAGAGATTAAGTGCCAGCTTAGAAACTGTGAACAATATAAAATCAATGGGCAAAAGACTAGGGCTAGGATGAACTGGATGAATTGTGGTGATAAAGGCTCTAAGTATTTCTTCAATATCATTCGAAGCAAGCAGAAAAGAGAACGCATTAAAGACATTCAAATTGATGGGGAAGTCTCCATGGATTCTAACAATATCAAAGTAGCTTTCTTTAACTTCTATAAGAATTTATTCTCATCAAAATTTAGTGACCACAATATCAAAAAAATGGAGGAATGTCTCAAGTTGATCCCCAAGAAAATTCAGGATGTGGAGGCTAATAGACTCAACCCGCCAGTCTCATTGGCGGAAATTGAAGATGCTATTAGGTCCCTAGCTAATGGTAAAGCCCTTGGGCCTGATGGACTTCCTGCTGAGTTCTATAAACATAATATTGATTGGATTGGGTAGGAACTATTCGAATTATATAAGGAGGCCTTCCATCATGGCTCCCTAGGTGCTGACATCAATAGGGGAGTTATCAAGCTGCTCCCCAAAGATGGTGATAAATCTCTGGTGAGGAACTGGAGGCCCATTACACTCCTAAATTTGTCTTATAAAGTGATAGGTAAAGTTTTGGCCAAAAGGATTGGTAGCTTACTGAATGATTTTATATCTCAAACCTAGACAAGATTCATTAAAGGGAGATTCATCTTGGAAAACCTGATTACCAGCTGGGAAGAAATGCATTGGGCAAAGTGTGAGAAGCATAACACAGTCATGGTTTTGTTAGACTTCAAAAAGGCTTATGACATAATTAAATGGCCATTTGTTATGGGAATGCTACAGGCATTCAGATTCCCCCTACTTTTATAAATGGATCAATATCCTGCTCACAGACTCTTCTACGGTTATAGATGTAAATGGAGAACTCTCTGAATGTATCACCCTCCATAGGTCCATCAGGCAGGGGTGCCCTATTGCCCCTGCCTTGTTTGTTATTGTTGCTGATGCTCTTTTTTTATATTCTGAGAGCCCCTCAGCTAGGTCCTCCTATTAGAGGAATCACTCTCCCTAATGAGGATTCCCTGCTTAATGCCCAGTTTGCAAATGACATAGCACTATTTATTATCTTGGAAGAGGAGAACTTTGATAACATGTTGCATAGACTACAGTTCTTTTGTGATGTCTTAGGAGCCAAAGTGGCCCCTCATAAATCCTCGGTCATTGGTTGGTCGTATGATCCTCCAGATTGGGTAGTAAGGAAAGGTTGGAGGTGGGTAGGGCCTAATGACATAGTAAGATATTTGGGCATTCCATTTTCTATCGACCCATCTCTCAAAGAAATGTGGAACTGGCTATTTGCCAAGATTGAGAAGAAATACATCAAATGGCAGATACACACATTATCCTTGGCTGGTAGAGTACAGATTGTCCAGAAAGTTTTGTTAGCTAACCACATTTATTTTTCATCTGCATGGATATTTTCTAATTATTAGACTAGATAGATTGAGAGAATTAAGAGAGACTTCCTCTGGTCTAATGGTCTTGGCAACAAAAAAAGGCATTGTGTCAAATGGCAGTGGTGTTGTATGTCAAAAAATAAAGGGGGCTTGGGCATAAGAGATTTGAAAGACCAGGGTATGGCTCTGGCCTCCAAATGGGTTACACAAGCTGTGACAGGCGATGAACTGTGGAAGGTTTTGATCAGGAATAACATAAATAAATTAGAGATTAAAAAAGGGAAAGGATGGAAAGATGTGCCTCTTTGGGACAAATTGATGGGTTCCATGAACTTGTCAGTTTTTGGTTCCAAAGTATTCCAGTCCATTTGGAAAGCTTGGGTTCAAGTCAGGGATCTTCTCTTATTCAGGGGTGCTAGTGGTGGTCCTCCTACATACTCAGTGGTTGATAGATCAATTTGGTGGGGGGTGGAGGCTAACAGCAAGCCTTTGGCCTTAACAGAAAGCTGCTCTGCCAAGAATTGGGCTGAGTATGGTATCTCTACTATTCAAGATGTACTGATTGACAATCAGCTTGGGGATTGGGAGGAACTATCTAATAAGTTCAATATCCCTAGCTCACAGAAAAAGACATATTCTATCCTATCTAAAGTAGTGGGTTCTTTTTTTCCTAGTAAATGTATGACCACTAATCAGTTCTTGCAGTGGGTCAAATGGAAAGATGGTAGTGAGTTTCACAAGATCTCTACCAAGCAGATTTATGATATGTTGAAAGATAAATGTGACATTTTTGAGAGGGTGAACCTTGGCTGGGGGCTAGATTTCGCGGTATCTAAATGGAAAACCTTTTTTAACTTTTTTTGGCACTCCCCTTGTGAACCTAAGAAATCTTGTTTTAGGTGGCTTTTGCTCTTAAATAAGCTTGTTGTGGGTAACACCCTGCCCCATGGTTTAGGAGAACCTATTTGGTGTAATTTCTTCTCAGTCCCTGAATCCTATGAACACTTATTTTTTAACTATGCTTATGCCCGATGTATATGGTCTATCTTTCTTGGGTCTCCTATTGTTTGGAATAGTAAACTTGGACTGTCTTGGTCTGAAATTCTTGCTGGTTATGTTAAGTCTTTTGATTTTAAAATGAATTCTTTTTGGTCTACTCTTACATGTGAAATTCTATGGTTTTTATGGAAAGAGTGGAATAGTGAGATTTTTTAGAAGAGGAGATAGCTTACTGAGTTTGGATGTAAACTCACACACTTTCACATTATGTCACAGGTTGCTGCTTCCTTAGAGATCTCTAGGGACAGGTTCATGATCCTAATGAGAGAAGGCCAGTTGGTGATCCACAAAGACGACATTATTTTCTGCCAATACTTCTCCATGCACAAAGATATGCTTCTGTAGAGGGATCTTGATAGTCTTAACCAATTCATCAAAGATATGCAGCTTGAAGATAGAAGGATACTAGGACCTGATACACAAAGCTAGCAAGGGAACTTCTCTTTTTTGTTCTTGACCAGTATGCAATGCAACAGATATTCAAAGGATTACAGTCCTCTTTTTGTATTAACTAGCATCAATTGTATTTAATCTCTATTTTCAGAACTTACGAGATGTTATCTATGTAATGATCTGACTTAGCCTCAAAGTTTTGATCAGATAGTAATTTTGTATACTGAGAACTCTGATGTAAATAGTTTATCAACTATGTTAATACAAAAAAAACAACAAATTCTATTAAATTCGACTATTAAATACTTTATAATTCATTTTTGAATTATAAAGTATGTAATATTCAAATTACATAATAAAATATTTATTTTTATCAAAAGAGCCCTTACGCAATTCAAATATGCTTTTAATTTTAAAAAGGTAAAAAAAAATTGTATTTCGAAGCTTAATAATATTTATTGAATAATTTATATTTTACTATTTTGTCAAATTATTTTAATAATATTATTAAGTGGTTTTATCATTACTTAATAAATATTATTAAAGTAATTAATATTTGCTAAAATAATAAACTCTAAACTATTTAATAAAAATTATTAAATTAAAATTTTAAATACTTTATAATTCTTTTTTTTAAAGTAAACTATAAAATATTTAAAATTTAAAATACAGATATTTATTTTACCTTTAAGGGATTAAAAACAGATATTTTGCAGAGTTAAAGTGCTGAGGTCATGAGGATAAGGATGCAGTTTTTGGGTCTGTAGAAAAGTTATTGCTCTGTAGAGACTTTTTGAGGTATTTCTTGAAGATTAAGATGCATTTATGAGTGATATTTATGATGTAATTAATGGGGCATGACTTCTGGGTTATTTTATGCCTTTTTGAAGTCTTTTGGAGGGCTCAAAAATGGCCTTGTAAAGAAAATCTGACCCAGAAGTTATTGTTCTCCAAAAAGCAGTTGGCTAAAATGCATAAGTATGAGTTCAGGACTCATTTGAAACCAGTTCCAGATTTTAAGTAGATGCAGCCTTTGGAGTGATTTTTTGAGTCCTTCATGGTGGTCACTTGCAGATTGTTTGAAACTCAGTTTTATGAGGGTGTTATTAAGTCACCATTGAAGCCTGAATAAAGAAAAGTTTGGAAGCCATTATTGAGTTCACCTTGTTGTATGTGAGTTATTGATTTGATGTTTTTTTTGTGATTCATTTTGAATCCTTGAAGTAAATGTCTCTATTTTTAGCATCTGTAAGTGAATATTTTATACTCACGTAGGTTGTAAGTTGTGATTTTTTTTTCATTTCATTGTTACTAGTGAATGCAATTATTCCTGTTAACAGTTGAATTGAAGTCAATCCTTCTTATAAAACATTTATATCTAAGTATTCTGATATCAATATTGTGCCTATGCCAAACTGGTTTTAGGAAAGTTTCATTGTGTCTGATTTAGACCATTCTCTCTTTAGATTTGGTGCATCACCTTAAGTTTTCCTTTTAGTTTTTTCCTATTTTTCAGTACTCAAAGTTCATGGAAGAAAAATCTTTCTTATCCTTTTCCCAACCAAGTTTTTACCATTTTACGAAAGTTTCAAGTGAAGTATTATATAGGAACCAGCTTAGAACCCGGAGATTCACTCCATTTTTGGGAAACCCACTACCCAAGAGTGTTTCCATGTTTGTCCAAAAGGTTAAGTTTTTCTGAGCTTAATAGGGTGCAATTTTGAGAGCTAATAGTTACTAGGTCTAATCCTAAAGGAGTAGTAGAGTTGAGAGACATCAATCATGATGTTAAGAGGAGTGCCGAATGAGAGGAATTTGTAGTAGTTATGAAATCATTGCATGAAGAAGTTATACAACATTTGGAGAAAATGAATCAAGCTTATAAAAGAGCAAACATAAAGTGAAGCCACAAGAAATTTCAAGTAGGAGATGAAGTCATGACATACTTGTAGAAGGGCAGGTTTCCTGTTGGTACTTATAACAAGTTGAGAATTAAGAAATTTGAGCCTTGAAGATCTTAAGGAAATTTGCTTCAGGGAATGCATATGAAGTAGAGTTACCCGAAGACATGGATATATCACCTATATTTAATGTTGCTAATTTTTATGAGTATCATGAATATGATTTCAGTAGCAACGATGGATCATATATTGAACAATAGCATCCTAAGAAACAAATGGATCAGATAGAGGAGGTTTTGGATAACAAAGTTGGTAGGACTACAAGAGGTAAGCAATATATGGAGTACCATGTCAAGTGGAAGGACAAACAAACCAGTGGAAGATTCTTCATGGATTTCACAGGAAAGATAGACCACAAACCCTTTTGGAGATGGAGTCATTGCAAAACTGCTCGGTTGCTAGTGTTTCAACTACCCTAGTTGTAGAGAAACCATACCCTGCTCGATACCATAGATCCCTCTTAGTATATGTTGCTTGATTCGACAACTCCCCCTTACCACTCATGCTCAATCATACAACTTCCTCTCAACATACATTACTTGATCCTACATGACCCCCTTAGTGTAATCATCCTACAAGCCCCTCTTAGCATATTGTAGATTATGTCAAGCTTATTGCCCTTGATATTGGAGGAGGCATGTATAACAACCTTATGTTAGGCACACATATTGCACCTCATAGAAGTGTCAATGTGTCCATTCATTCTTTTAAGCCTATAATTTAAAAATGGATGTGTCCTTGGGCATTTATGCATAGCGTAGCATGTCATTTAATTATTATTGCCATCTCTATTTCTCTCCCCTATCTATATCTCCTGACCTCCCCCTCCCCCCCCTCTCTTCTCCATTTGAAAGTTTTGGTTTAGTTATTATTGGATTCTTCTAAATGAATGCATATTTGATTTAAAGTTATAACTTCTCTATTAAGACCTTTGTTGCACAAATAACATCCCATTCTTAATGGCCTACCAACTAACCTTGTGTACTAAACAAATTTACGCAAAAAAAAAAAGACTAAATCTTTCCCTAATACACCTTACACTTCTTCGACATACCCATTGTACATCAAGATGCAATTACTATTAACAAAGTCAAAATCAACCAAAGACTTTTTACCAACAAATCATTTACTCATCAATATTTAACAAATATTATAAATTAAATATTATTGTAAAGAATCAAGGTTTAGCCAATACCAATCTTAACAACCATAATCTTAATTGATCCAATAAAATTAATAAACGTTTAGCTTACAACTTATTATTAGTACTTGCCGATAGGCTAAGCAAGTACTATTGCATTCATTTTTGAGTTTTTACTGTTAACTAGTGATTAAATAAAACTGTTTAGACTAATTAGAATTTTTTAGATTTTGTATTTTGTAATAAATTTCATATTTTGTAAAGTTAGATGCAATATTTTTAACTTTATAATTTATAGAAATCATTTTTCTATCATTTGATTGGCTAAATCACTTAAAATTAAAATTTACCATGTTTGTTATTTATTGTACAGGTTATATTTAATATAATGAAAATGCATTGTTCCTTCCATAGTTTTTGGCTTGGAAACAATTTTTGTTTCTATCTTTAATTAGGATTTTCATTAATCTTTTTATTTTTTATATTAATTATATATTAAAATTTTTAAATTTTAAATTATATTACATCAGTTTATTTTAATATATAACTCACTTTTTCTAATGTAAATAAAAATATTGTAAATATATGATATAATATAATATATATTTATTCTCATTTATATATTTTTTAAAAATATTTTAAAATTTATTATATGTAAATTATGCATTAATAAATATTTAGGTAAACCAATGTGTGAATATTATAATTTAAATTAAGCATAGTAAATAAATATTTTATTTTATAATTAATTGAAAATGTTAAATAAAAATAATATATATTTCTATTATATAATCTTCTAAGATAAATTATTATATACTATTATTATAATATAAATTAAAATAATAATATTATATTTATAATTATTATACATTCTAAATATATTATATTATACTTATAATTTATGTATAATATAATAATACAATATTATATATACAATAATATTAATCATATGTAATAAAAAATATATATCAATAAAATAAAATTAGCACTATTGTTATAATTACAAATAAAATTAAAATTAAGATTTAAATTAATTATAATTTGCAATCAATAATTATTTATATAATTATAATTTTAAAAATTATTTATTACTACAATTATCATTATATAAAAAATTATAATTATATATTTATATAATTAATTAAAATATTTTATATATTATAATAAATTTATTAAAATTAAGATTAAATTTATATTAAAAATTAAAATTAAAATTAATTACTAAAGACAAATACTTGACACTATGTAGCACTTGTTTCAAACTATTATCTACTTGCCACGTCCTTCAGCCACTTATACAAAACAATAAAAATTAAATCCTCGAAATTATGAACATAATTCAGATCATCTGCATCCTTTCAAATTGGCGAAAAAGCTCTACTTCTGAGCTTTAAAAGTTTTGAAGCTTAAAATCTGGAGGGCTAGCTAATTTCCGGGAATGCGATCTCCGAATATGGCTTCCCAATCGTTATTTCAGTAGAGTCAAATCCGTACCATTTAAAAGAAAAATTCTTACGAAAACAATCTGCTGAATGTCGTTTCCGAGGGGAAATTTGGCACTAGGCCGCTCAGTTGAGTAAAATTCTTACTCGTGTACGTTCACTCAAATTTTCAGTTTTTGTAATGTCTGAAATTAAACCTGTTTGGGCTTTTGCAGCAGCGGTTAGTCGGGCAAAGTTTGGAGAGTGATTGGAGGATGCACAGTAACAGCAACAGAGCTTACTATTGTAATTATTCAAACTCGAACCCGGATACCAACGCCCCGGCCCCTGCAGGCCCTATGCCCGAGATTAATCGTTACCAGCAGCCTCCTTGGGGTCGGCCAACATATGCAACGGTGGACTCTCACTACAGGGCAGTCAATGAAACAAATGCCAATTTCAGAAGTAACGAAGGCTATGGCGAAAGATCGCGCAGCAGGCCTCCTTACAGGGGCGGTAATGACAACGGAAGAGGCCATTATTTGTACCCAAATGCGTATTCCAGCCCTAATTCACACATAGTGCCCAGGAATTTTGATAGGCCATTGCGTGCACAGCCTCCCGATGATCATCGGCACTGGCAGTATGCCCTCAGGCTACCTCCATCTCAACATGGTATGCTATTATTTACTTCATTATTAATTTTATTGATCGGCGAATTCGTCTCGTGGTGTGTGCTTAGGCTTTGATGCCAGAAGAAAGAGTATTTCTTTCATGTGCTACGGTTGATGTCCATCAAACGAGCTAATGATGAAGAAGAAATACTTCAGCATTTAGAAGCAAGGAGTCAATATGAGGACATCTAGATGGAACAAGTCACGGAATCCAACTATAAACTAGAAAGAGGGAATAAACTGCTCAAAGGACAACTAAACAAATTGCAAAACACCATGGAAAAAGGGGACCAAGCTTCATACTTTAGAAGCAAGGGATCAATCATGACCTAAGAACATCCTTTCAGTCAAAGCAAAGGGAATTTCAGAAATGAAGGGCAAAAATCTACTCCTTTATCTAGAAAAGATGTGGATTCCAGAATTGAATTGTGAAGGAAGTCATCATGCTTCAATTGTCGGGAGCCATGGGCTCTTGGCCATCATTGTCTAGGACAAATCTGTGAAAATTCTATTGCAGTCAATGATTATTAATCTCCTATCTTATAAATATTATTTAACCGCCAAAAATTAATTCACAACTAATATCGAAAAATAACACTACTGCAACTTCACCAATAAAAACACAGAAAGAAATATGCAACACAATGACACGATATTTTCGGACAATTGTCCTTGGAAAAACCCCGAAGGGAATACCAATACTGCAAATGAGAAATATATTAATCTTCAACAAATTAAGAGATACAAAATTGCTTGTCTCTTACTGGTAGAACTCTGACAATCTTTCAATTTCTCCTGCTGATATTCCCCCACTGCTATCCCCAACGCTATCATTGCGCACTTGCTAACACAGCAAGATTTATTTGCTATCACTGCAAATTCATTTGCTAACACTACAAATGCTTCTCCCTACTGACCCCTTCTTATACTACCCTCGTTGGAAAACCAACGGCTGAGATCTATTCTAGTCAACGGCTGAGATTAATAACCTCCTAACAAACTCTAACTAATTAGTTGCTAGAAGTTTCTAAAGAAATCAATTAATTAACAAATATTGTTCCACCCTAACCAAAGAACATCAATTTGCTAATTATTACATACGAAGAACCAACTGTCCTAGCTACCTAACTAACACTCCCTCTTAGTGAGGAAGCTGTTCTACATGACACCCAACTTATCTCTAAAGAAGATGAATTTTGCCTTCCCTAATGCCTTTGTCAGAATGTCTGCTACCTGCTCCTCTATAGGTATATACTGTAGCTGAACAATCCTCCGTTGTACACAATCTCTGATGAAGTGATACCGAATATCTATATGCTTAGACCTATCATGAAACACTGGATTCTCAGACAACTTGATGCAACTCTGACTGTCGCAGTGTATCACAGTTGTCTCAATCCTTTGACCAAACATGGCCACTAGCAACTTCCGAAGCCATATAGCTTCACATGTCGCCATGCTAGCTGCTATGTATTCTGCTTTCATAGAACTCAGAGCTACGGACTTCTGCTTCCTGCTAAACCAAGAGACAACCCCTGATCCCAAACTAAAACAACACCCTAAAGTGCCTCTCTTGTTTGTTGTACTGCCTACCCAATCTGCATCAGTGTAGCCTATCAACTTGATACCTTCACCTCGAACATATCTGATCCCGATCTCAATTGTACCACACAAATAATGCAACACATGCTTTGCTGCTGTCCAATGTACTCTCTTTGGCTCCACCATGAACTGACTAGAGAGTTTATTCAAATGCTATATCTGGCCTAGTGCTTCTCCTAGGAGTTCCCACAAACTCCTGAGTATCCCTTTGTTGAACTTCACTGTTCCTATTGCCAGCTGTAGAGGAGAGATATCAACCTCCATATCTTCTTGATGTATTTCCTGTTGCACCAATTGCTCCATACTCTGCGAACTCTCACCACCTGAGCCTATGCTAGTACTAGTAATTGTACTCGAGCTTTTTTGCCCTTGACTAGGTTGAGCTACCCTTGGAGCTTCTATCGGTTGCTCACTCTAATCTTCTACTGACAAATCTTTGGACCTCCTAAATGCCTTGTCCTCCATGAACTTAACATCATGTTTGACTATAATCCTCTTGGTTCGTGGAATAAATATCCAATATGCCTTTGAGGTTTCATTGTACCCCACAAAGTACCCCCTCTTTGTAGTTTGATCTAAATTGGTACGTGTATCACCTGGAATATGACAATATGCCAAACTTCCAAATATCCTGAAGTGACTAACATTTGGCTTCTTCTCTGTGAAAGCTTCCTTTGGTGTCATCTTCCCTAGTGCCTTATGTGGAACCTTGTTCTGTATGTATACTGTCGTACTACATGCCTCTGCCCATAAATAGCGGGGCATATCCTGATCATGTAGCATAGCCCTTGCTGCCTCTGATATAGAATGGTTCTTTCTCTCAGCAACTCCATTCTGTTGTGGATTGTATGGAACAATCCACTCTGTCTTGATTCCTTCCTTGGTACAAAACTCCTGGAATTCATTTCCTTTGCGCTCGCCTCCATTATCTGACCGAAGAACCTTTATCTTCCTTCTTGTCAAGTTCTCCACAAAAAGCCTTGAACTCTTGGAAGCGACTGAAAACCTCATCCTTGGTCTTCAAGTAGTATATCCAGGTCTTCTTGGAGAAATCATCAATAAAAGTAACATAGTACTCATATCCTCTGAGAGACTTTGTCGACATTGGTCCACCTATATTTGAATGTACTAGATCAAGAACACCCTCAGATCTGGTGTCAAACTTCCCCAACACTGTAGAATGGTAATACATGAAAAAGGAACTTATAACACAGTAATCAACAATGGTACCAACAGCATACTAAACATTCATAGAGTAATGTTGCTAATTCACCATACTAGTATAACCAGTTCCAGAATGGCGAGGAAATGCTTTCTTCTTTTATTGATACCAAAGAACCACACCTTACATGAAAGACTAAAGTGTTTATAAAGTAGTCGGTTGGTTGGGACAACCAACGGACGCACCTCCTCGCTCCTAACTACCCTCCCGATAAGTTATAACTAAAAGTAATACATCATTACTTTATTCATACTACATTTATCCCCCCCCAAAAAAACAGTCGTCTTCCAAACGACAACACAGCCTAGAGAAAAAAAAACAAGCTTAAACTTCGGAATTGGGTTGTGAAGGCATCCCCCGCTTCGAAGTTTGCCCTTGTATGCATGCTAGATCTCGTTCTGCGAGTTTCCACTTGGCCCGAACGCCTTGGAGAACCCGCAAAGCCTCCATCTTCTTTGCTTCTGCTTGTGCCACTTTCTCTTCCAGGTCCTTGCGTTCCTTCTGCCATGCAGCCTTTTCTTCTATCCACTCCTTCATGTTACCAGTCAGCTCCCTTCCCTGTTTGAGATCCCAATAGGTCTTCCTAAAGGCTCCCTCTATCTCTACCAAAGTGTGCATGAGTGGTGTCTACCCCTGTTCCTGTGGTACGATGCCTGTGGTTACCCAGAGTTCCTCAATTTCTTGCTGTGTATATCCCCCTTGCTGAAGTAGGGTCCAATCTGTTTCACAAGCTCCTTTTACGAAGGTCTCCAAGGACTTAGCTGCCTCAACTATGGTGTCCTCCTTCTGGTTCTTAGCCTGCTCTAAAATTTCCCTCGTGGCCTGCTCCATAGCTGTCAGTTCCTTAAGGAACCTGGCTGCCCTGTCTTCCAGTGTGATTGTGTCCTCGCTCCGAGGTTGATTTTGGGTTCCTCCTAGGTCCTCCTCTCTCGCCTCCCTGGATGGTGGTGAAGGTGGAAGGACCATTCCTTCTTCCTCTAGCAGTCGATCCGCCTCTTCCAGAACTCTGTCTTCTCCCGCATCCAAAACTCTGTCCTCTCCTGCATCCTTCTCCTGTATTTCTGTGAGGCCCTCTTCTGAGTCCTTGTTGCTATTAGTGTGTACCACCAAGGCGACTGGTTTGGTCACTTCGATACCTTGCGAAGTGTGGAGCCTTATCTTGTGGCTGCCTGCTTGTCCTCCACAGAGGTCTATGATCTTGGTTTGCACTTGTTGCTCCGCTGGAATCAAATTAGCCATGCTAGGCAAGGAGAGTCTCGTGACTCCCCATCTGGAAATCGTCTCCGGCCTCTCCCCATCTTCCCCCGTACTCATCATGGTACTTCCTTCGCCGTGGTGCTAGTGGCCCTGTGAATCTCCGCGAACGCAGGTACCCCTCTTGGTAGTGGTCCTTCGCTTGTTGGTAAGAATGTGACATCTCGCGGTGTGCCTTTCAGATGGCCAAGGCGGATTTCCTCCTCCTGGGAGTCAGACGATGTATCATCTTCCCCACTATCATCTCCCGCTTCCTCCTCGCTAAAGGATTCTTCCGCAAGAATATCCTTTGCCACTTCTTGTCTGAGTTTCTTTGTTCATGGTTCTCCACCACCAAGTCCTGCCCCTATGGTATCCAAGTGGAACCAGTATGACATAGCTGGTTTGTAGGGTTCCACCCTACTCGCTGGGATCAGCGGTCTCCTGTGCTCTACCGCTACCTGCAGCCGAACTGCTTCTAAAAACAAGGCTATTGCATGGTGAGGCATATAGAATGCTTTATGTTTCAATTCCATAAACTCCCTTAACCTATCTGACAGAAATTGTGCCCAGTTGTATATTTGTCCTCTATTCAGTCCATCCACTACTGGCAACATCCAGATGGCAATATCCGATGTGCGGCTTCCAACAGTAAGTTTGCTCTTCACCAGGTCTACAATGCACCTCCATTCTGCGTTGGCTATGAAAATCTTTTTCAAACCCCGACTATTCTTTTTGCTGAGAATATCATTCCGTACCTGCTTGGTGAGGTTCTTATAGACTAGCTCCAACCACTTCTTCTCCTCCATGGCCATAGGTGTTTTTAGGGCTTTTGTGATTTCCTGCCCTCTGTCAGGTATTCCAAATATCTTGCTTATTTCTTTAGCAGAATAGGAAATAGTTAAATTTTGCTGGGCATACTTTATGACGGATTTGTGGGCTTGCCTGTCATATCCTTCCACCATAGTCCGCAGTATAGATTCAAATTCCTTGAGATCAAACATGGGCATAAAAATGATTTTCTCTACCTCTGCCATGCGTAGTGCTTCCTTCAGGGTGTGCTTCTCTTCCGCATTTTCCCACTAGGCACGACATTCACTCCCTACTACGCTTTCAAAACTAATATTTGCAGCTGTAGTTTTCTCTGTGACATTCTTTTTACCTTTTTGGCTGGCCATCTTCTTCCCCTTTTTCACCTGTAGGACTTGGTTTTTCTGTTTGTAGTCAATGATTTTCCCCTTGCTCGGGTTTCCCACACTGATCTTCACCATCTTATAGCTTTTGTTCAATCGTTGTGTGTTTTTGAATTTTCGTCTCCAACCGTTTGCCTATTTTTCCCCCGCTATTTCTCTCTGGGCCGTACTATTCTGTTTCTCTTCCTCTATACGGCCTATGTGACTATTGCCTTCCGTACTGCCAAATGCGTTTTTATTGGTACAGATATGCTGCTTTATGTTCGTACGGGCCTGGTACGACACTCCTGTGTATGGCTCTGCTGGTACGACACCCTTTCGTACGGTTGCACGTGGTGTGGCACTTCCCTGTCTTCGTACAATAGACCTCCGTACGACTGTGCTTTGAGTGGCGCTGCCTTGTACCCGTACGGTACTGTTCCGTACGACTATGTGCTGTACTGCTCCCAATCCTTTGCGTACGACCCTGAGATTCATCGTACGACCTTGTTGAAGTACGGAGATCCTAGCCCTCAGTTTGATCGTACGGGTACAGTGTTGTTCAATTTCGCCACGTACGGTGTGTACCTTCCCCGTACGGCAATCATGTCTTTGGCCACGATCTTCCTGTTCGTATGGTGTACGACAGTCTAGTCTGCTGTGTTGTTCCGTACAGTGTTCTTCTAGTCCGTACGGCTCCTTGTCATGTACGGTGCTGTGGTCTCCCTTGGTATGGATGCTTTGTTCTGTCTGAGTGCCCCTCTCCTCTTCCTGTACCGCGGAATGAATTATGTTTCCCCACTGGAGTCTTTTATAGCCTTCATGGTTGTTAGGGTTTGGTGTTTTTATTTCCCACTTGTCGTCCTTTTCAGCTTTTTCTTTCATTCCTTCTCCTATTTCCAAGTGATACAGAGGAACGCTTTCTTTTTTCTCAGTATAGGGTCTTAGTTTTGATCCATTTACTAAGTCCTTTATAGGCTTATCATCCAATGTGGTCAACTTTATGGCTCCGTTATCTTTGACTTCCATAACCTTAAACGGTCCTAGCCAACTTATTTTGAACTTCCTTGGTTTAATAGCATTTTTCCCATTGTACCTAAGTACTAGCTGGCCAGGCCTAAACGCCATCCTCTTGAGGTACTTGTCATGCCAAAATTTCCGTTGCCCTTGTGCCACCTGGGTGGCCCATTGGGCCAGGGTTCTTTTTTCATCCAGCTTTATCAGGGTATTAAGCCGTTCCTTTAAACTTTCCGTTTCTCCTAGTCGATGTTCTACTGCTATTCTCAGGCTCGGTACTCCAAATGCCATAGGCATCACTGCCTCCTGCCCATACATTAATTGAAATGGTGTTTGCCCTGTGGTGGCTTTGTAAGTCGTTTTGTAGGCCCACAAAACTGCTGGTAGTCTTTCTTCCCAATCCCCCTTTTCTACCCCACAAGTCTTGTATAGGATTGTTACTAATATTTTGTTTGTTGACTCTGCTTGACCATTTGCCTTGGGGTAGTATGGATTGGAAAATGAGTGAAAAATTCGATATACACTTGTCATCGTCCTGATAGTCTCGTTCACAAAGTGCAACCCCCTATCACTTGTGAATTGGAGCGGTATCCCAAACCTTGTCACAATTTGCTCATAAAGGAATTTGGCTGTACTTCGGGCTGTATTATCTGGAAGTGCTCTTGCCTTTGCCCATTTTGTGAGGTACTCTGTCACCACGACTATGTACCTACATCTTCGTCTACTTGTCGGCAGAGGTCCCACGAAGTCCAACCCCCATCTTTCAAAGAGTTCTTGTGGCTGTGATGGAAAAAGAGGCATGAAATCCCGTTTCATCAGCTTCCCTGCCCTCTGACACGTGTCACAACTCAGCACCCATTCCTTCGAATCTGCATAGAGTGTAGGCCACCACAATCCTGCAAGGAGTACTTTGCGCGTTGTGGCATTTGGTCCCATGTGCCCTCCTGCCAAGCCTGCATGAGACTCCCTGAGGACTGTGGGTATTTCTTCCTCCATCACACATCTTCTCAATATCCCGTCCGGCCCTCTTTTGTACAGTAATCCACCGATTAATTGGAAAGTGGTGCTTTTTAGTGCTATTCTCCTCCTCTCCCCTGTAGTCATTTCTTGTGGAAATGTTGCTGTGGAGAGATATTGCCCAATTTTTTCGTACCAGGATGGTAGGATGGCTATCTGGAACAAGTGTGCATCTGGGAAATCGTCTTCTACCCCTTCTTGTGCCTTTTCTCCTGACCTGATTCGTGAGAGGTGATTTGCTACCACATGACTTTTCCTCGGTCTCACCACTATCTTGAAAGTGAATTCTTGAAGTAAGATCAACCACTGACTTACTCTCCCCTAGATTACTGGCTTATTGACTAAGTACATCAGTGCTTGGTGATCCACAAAGAATGTAAATGGTGTAGCTAGCAAATAGTGGCGAAATTTTTGAACCGCATATACCATCCCCAGTGCCTCCCTTTTGGTAGTACTGTAGTTCCTCTCTGCTTTGGACAACAATCTGCTGGCAAAATATACAGGGTGATCCAACCCACTAGAGCCTGGTTGTGCCAAAGTTGCGCCTATTGCAAAATTTGAAGTGTCTACATGTACATGAAATTCTTTCTCCCAATCTGGGTAAACCAAGATGGGTGCACTTACCAGTCTCGACTTGAGTTGTCTAAAGGCCTCCTCTTGCTCCACCACCCATCCGAAGGGTTCCCCTTTTCTGGTGAGTTTTTCCAGTGGTAGTGAGACTTCTGCGAAGCCTTTTATGAATCGCCTGTAGTACCCTACATGCCCCAAAAAGGACTTGACGCCCGTAATATCTTTTGGTGTTTCCATCTCTACAATTACCCTCACTTTATCAGGGTCAGTTTTCAGTCCCTCCTTACAGACTATATGCCCTAGTAATCTTCCCTGTGGTACCAGGAATCTACACTTTTTTGGGTTTAGGGCCAGTCTCGCTCTTCGACACCGTTCCATCCACTCCGTTAGTATTTCCAGATGATTTTCCTCCCCACTATACATGGAGCAGTCATCCAGGAATGCTTTAAAGTTCCCAGTGGACATTCTGTCGAATATGTGTAGTATAATCCTTTGGAAAGTAGCTGGTGCATTGCATAGTCCAAAGGGCATCCGATTGTAGGCATACACCCCGTCCTCCACTATAAATGTGGTTTTCAATCTGTCTTCTTCAGCTATACTTATTTGGTTGTATCCTGAGAACCCGTCCATAAACGAGTATATTTCATGCCCGGCCACTTCTTCCAGAATGCTATCCGTAAAGGGTATTGGGAAGGGATCCTTGATGGTTATAGCATTTAGGCATCTGAAGTCTACGCATATGCATATTTGGTTTGCTTCTTTCTTCAGGGATATAACTATGGGTGATACCCACTCACTGGTTTGTACCCTAAATATGATTCGTGCCTCGAGCATCTTTTCAATTTCTTCCTGTACCTTTCCCGCATAATTCTTGTTCATTCTATATGGGCGTTTCTTGACAGGTCTTGCCCCTGGTACTAATGGTATGTGGTGTACGCATAATTCTAGTGGTATCCCCTTTAAATCTTTATACGTCCATGTGAATACATCCTTATACTCCAAGAATATTTTGAATGCAGCGGCTTTCAATACAGGGTCCCAGTCATCCCCTACTAGGATCATTTTTGGATCTTCCTCCTTTCCCTAGTTCATCTCCTTCAGATTTGGCTCCTCGTATTTTATAATTTTCTCGTCAAATTGATGTGCCGGTATTCTGTCCATGTCTGCCATGCCTTCCTTGTACTCCTTGTATTCTTGTGGATAAGTTTCATTTTCCTCTATTTCCAAGATTTCCAGCACATTACACTTGGGGTGGAAGATCTCATAATCCTCCATCTGCCAATGGAATAACCCGTTTAGGGAGCCGGTTTCATCCTCTGAACAGTCTCCAAGTCGCAGAACCCCTTCCTCATCTGGTTCCATCTCGGCATCTTTATTATTCTCTCCCTTGTCCGATTCTGAATCAGATGCTACTTCCTGGCTCACGGCCTGATTCTTCAGGTCAATGATATACTTTTTCCCTTCTTTCTCAATGGAGATAATATTTTTCTTCCAATTGTGGTCTGCTTTTGCCAGTATGAGCCACCCTCTCCCCAGTAGTGCATCATAACCCTTTTTCTCCAGTGGTATCACCATGAAGTCCAAGAGAAATTGTTGCGTCCCGATGACTACTTTTTGTCCCATCAAGGTTCCCAGAGGTTTTATTCCGTGCTGGTCTGCTCCAACCAAGTGGAATTTTGGTGGCCATAGGGTCGGTTTGCCTAATGTCTTCCAAGTTTCTTTTGGCAAGACATTCACGGCTGACCCTCCATCTATGATTGTGTTGGTAAGCTTGTACCCTAGAATCTCCATTTCAACCACGGCTGGCATTCTCTCCACCCCTACTGATAGCAACGTTGGCTTCGTGGGCTCCTTCATTTGTTCCCCGACCTCCCTATCTTTCTCTTCTCCAGGCCCTACTTTCTTCCCCATGTTGTTGTCCATTTGTGTGATGGCTACTCTAAGCTGTGGCATAGTTTGCAATAGGTCAGCCACCCGGATTGGAATTGTGGCCTGTAGCATTTGTTCCATGATGTTTGCTTCGGATTCCGAACGTTCCATTCTTGTGGTCTTATTCTTCTTTTGTTCTTTTCTCATTGCCTGCTCCACCGCCTCTTGTGCTTCTTTCAACCTTTCTTTTTCGGTACATGGTTCTGGGTATGTTAGCTTCCTTACATGAGATTTGGTAATGGC
Organism: Chamaecyparis obtusa; assembly: GCA_027943335.1. Classification (NCBI taxonomy): domain Eukaryota; kingdom Viridiplantae; phylum Streptophyta; class Pinopsida; order Cupressales; family Cupressaceae; genus Chamaecyparis; species Chamaecyparis obtusa. The sequence goes on from BSBK01000312.1 coordinate 137,245, forward strand.
CATAACAGGCTGTGGTTGTGCCACATCCAACATGTTGACCGACTTTTGTCTCGGGCAATTGGTGTCCTCATGGTTGCCTGGCCTGCACCATTTGCAAAGAAGGCTTCCCTGTCCGCCTCCACTTTGGCAATTGCGCGCGAAATGTCCCCACTCGTTGCATCTCCTACATTGTATCATGGGCCTTCCTTTGGCATCATATTGAATGCGGCTACGAGGGGTGTTATTGTTGCTTCCTCGACGGTTATCCCTATACCCTCCTGGTGAAGCCTCCATGTTTATGTTTTTGGACGGTGTAGTTGGTGGTGTTGCCTGTTCTTGAGTATAGAGTACCTGGGCACTTCTTGCTTTAAGGTTGTACGGGCATTCGTTGATAGAGTGCCCTAGTACTTGGCATATATCGTAGAATGACTTCTTGGGGCAATTGTTCTTAGTGTGTCCTTCCAATCTGCATTCCATGCACCATAGTTCTTTCCCTTCCCTTGCTTCTTCCTTCCCCATCTTCATTTCCTTCATCATTCTGGCCATATCCTTTCTCAATGCTTGTATTGTTCGGGTCTCTTCTCTGCTTTCATCGCTGCTCTCATCACCACTGGTGTGCCTCTTCCCTTTGGATGTTTTGTTTTCACTTTCGATGTCCATAGCCCTATCGTAGGCTGCCTTTAGGCTCGATGGTGGGACTATTTTCATCTGTTTCCGAAGAAATGAATTGAGGCCCTCAATAAACCATCTTTTCTTTAGCCCATCGGCTGGTTCCTTGTCCATTTTGCCTATTAATTCCTTCAGTCGCCGGTAGAACGCCCTTATAGTCTCATGTTTCCCTTGCTTGGTGTTGTAGATTTCAGCCATCACCTCATCATTGTCTCAAAGGAGTCAGAACTCTTCTTCAAATGCTCTCCTCAGATCTTTCCATGTGGTTCTTGCACTCGAGGGTAAATCTGCGTACCAGTCAATAGCAATCCCCCGTAGGGTGGCTGGGAATGCTTTTACCAAACATCTTCATCAGTTATGCCATTAGCCTCCCATATCGTGACACAAGTTCTACAGTGCCTACCAGGATTGTCTGCTCCATCTCCAGAGAATCTTGGGAGTTTCTGTTTATCCGGGTTTTGTGCCATTTTGTTAATGCTGCCACCGATCAGTATGGGTGGTTTGCCAACTGTGTGTCCCTGGTTGTCCTTCGCTCCTCTGGCCACGCCAACGTCTCCCTCCGAGATAGTTAGGCCCCTGATGTTGTATAACAAATCACCAACCTCATCATCAACCGTCTCCTCCTCGTCACTGGAAGAGTTGAAGTATGTGATTGGCAATGGGGTTTGCTCTGTGATATTAGTTGGAGATTCAATCTCCTCGGCCCAAGGACTTCTATATACTCTGTTCCACCCTTGTGTAGAGTCCTCCTGGGGGTTGTCCACTCTTTGTGGTGTAAGAGATTTATGCAAACGGCTTACTGCCTGCTGTAGCCGTACCCGTCTTTCCAACTGCTCTTGGATACGGAGGGATCTTCTTACGGACTTTTCTGGGTCAGCCTCTTCTTCCTCCCATGTCTGTCTTCTCTTGTCTTTATTAAGGAGGTTTGGCATTAATTAATTGCTTTGTGGGGTGTACGCCGTCTGGGTGGGTCTCGGGGTTCTTCCTCCCTTTGATTCCTTTCTTTGTACTGTTTGAGAACTTGCTGTCATCGTTGCTCCTTCCTCACACTTTCTTGCTCCTCTTCGAGTTTCACCAATTCTCGAGCCAACAACCTTGGGATACTTCCCAGGAGGTCGTATACTGCGGAGTTGACACTGAGTTCGGCCCGTACTCTACTAGGCGAGATGTCACCTCATTGTTCGGCCTCTCGTTCCACGTACTTGTCTACCGCCACTTCCCAGGATTGAATCAAATCTTGTGTGACTTGGTCCTCTCTTGTTACTTCGTTATCCTCGGGATCGCTATCGGTTACTAAGGTCGACTAAACGAATTCGCGGCCCATTATGCTTCCATCTTGCTGTACTCGTCACCGTACTAGCCTTGTACTAGTCACGTACTAGCCCACCGTACTAGCCTTGCACTAGTCACGTACTAGCCTTGAACTATCCAACCGTACTAGCCTTGTACTAGTACTAGTTCCGTGCTTCGACCAACTATTAGTCACCGTACCAGTCTCATACTGTACCCGTCACGTACTAGCCCAAAGCTATGTCACGTACTGTACTAGTCACGTACTAGCCAAGGTACTAACCCCTTACCACTCAGACCTCAGGTTTGTATTCGGCAGCGGCGCCAAAATGTAGAATGGTAATACATGAAAAAGGAACTTATAACACAGTAATCAACAATGGTACCAACAACATACTAAACACTCATAGAGTAATGTTGCTAATTCACCATACCAGTATAACTAGTTCTAGAATGGCGAGGAAATGCTTTCTTCTTTTATTGATACCAAAGAACCACACCTTACATGAAAGACTAAAGTGTTTATAAAGTAGTCAGTTGGTTGGGACAACCAACGGATGCACCTCCTCGATCCTAACTACCCTCCCGATAAGTTATAACTAAAAGTAATACATTATTACTTTATTCATACTACAAACACACATCTCTTACATACATCATCATGCTTTGTGCTCACCTATGGAACACCTGTCATTGTCTCACGAAGCAATTTAAGTGCTCCATGATGAATATGGCCCCATCCTCCTATACCATAGCTCTCCAAGATCTCTAGGATTATTGTTGCTCATGAGGGCCTTAGGAGTATCAAACTGCAATCTATAAAGGCGACTGCTCCTAACTGCAATAGATACGGGTGATTTCCTTGTGCTTGATTAACACCTGCGTCCTTCTAAAAAGTACATTATACCCTTTATCGTGAAGAACAGATGCAAAAATCAGATTCATACCTAAGCTTGGCACATGCAACACATCTTGAAAGGGAATAATCTTTCCATTCTCCCTTTGAAACTAAATAGTCCCTTTCCCAACTGGGTTAAGCTTGGAAAAGTTCCCCATAGAAATCTGGATATTGGTGTCCTCCTTATAGCTGGAGAAGTACTCTCTAACTCCTGTCTTATGAAATGATGCCTCACTGTCTATATACCAAACACTCTGTGAGGTTGAGCTAACCATACAAGCTATGAGTGAAAACTCATCCTCCAATCTACTAGAGATCTCATCTGCACTTGTTGAAGTTGTCACTTGCTTCTTGCCCTTATTTTCATTCTTCCTTTGCGGGCAATCACTGACATAGTGGTCAAGTTGGTGACAGCCAAAGCACTTGACCTTAGATAGGTCTTTTTTCTTCTTTTCACTTTGCAGATTCGATCCTTTAGTGTTAGGAAATCAGATCTTTGGGAATATATTCACTGTTAATATACTCTGTAATGTTATTTACTTTAATGCTGTTATATATATATATATCTCTGTTTTAATTTGATTGTATATATGATTGTATGTAGTGAGGGGAGAACAGCAATACACGTTGTAATTGATTGTGTTCGAACCCTCACTGCACACAATATATATATTATGTGAGCGGTCACATCCAAAGGATCGTGACCCTTACAAATGAAACGCTGCATATAATAAACAATGAAACGGTGCATCAATAGTCATGGTCGCTGTGTTAATGTAAGCGACTGTTAACAACAGTCGCTTACATTAACATATCGACCGTTAATGTAAGCCGACACCTTTAGTGATCGACAGTGTATACCATTCGATAATGTAGTCCTTTGTTCATTTCGATAATGCAGTAATATTACCATTACTATATTAATAATATAGTAATGATAATATGATATAATATATGTCATGTATTATAATATTATCATTACTATATTAGTAATCTAATAATGATAATAATATAATACTCATTACAACTCTTCATTACAATAATGTATCAATATATATATATATATATATATATATATATATATATATATGAATGAAGCTATATCTTAACACTCCCTCTTAGCGAGTGAGTATTAAACATCAAAAGTCTATCATGACATCCGCACTTCGGGACATACAAGTTAATGTAGTCTCGTCATGAGTATAGGCTTGAATATCATGATCTCCGCACATTCGAGACACACAATTAAGTAGTCTATCATGATATGGTTTCGTTATTACACACCCAGTAATAACAAGAGTCAAGATCTCCGCACAATCGGGACACACAATTAAGTAGTCTATCTTGACACTTTGGTTAACCATTTACAAGATCGTCACCTTGAAATGTTAACCCACACACAAATGATCATTTTACACAATATTGCAATATACACATTTTTTACATTTATTCATGAATAAAAAACTTATAAATAAGAGGAATTTAAACCATACGTCACAACTTGATCATGCCAAGTTTGTTTCTGAAGTATTCTATCTTCAGCTTTGCTAGTGGCTTAGTGAAAATATCAGCACTCTGTTCTTCAGTACTAATGTAATCTAGCCTTATGATATTTCTCTCTACCATATCTCTTATGTAATGATATGGAATCTCAATATGTTTGGACCTGTTATGAAAAATTGGATTAACAGATAACTTGATACAACTTTGATTGTCACAATGAATCACAGTTGGATCTAGAGGTTTTCCAAACAATCCAAATAATAGCTTTCTTAACCATACAGCTTCACGTGCTCCCATGGATGCTGCCATATATTCAACTTTAGTGGAGCTTAATGCTACTGCTGACTGTTTTTGATTGAACCAGGAGATCATAGCCGAACCAGGACTGAAACAACACCCTGTAGTGCTTTTTCGATCAGTAGTACGTCCAGCCCAATCAGAATCAGAATACTCTTGAAGATTGATTTCTACCTTTTCATACTTTAGCCCAAATCCAATAGAGCCTCGTAGATATCTCAAGATATGCTTAGCTGCCATTAAGTGTATTTCCTTGGGCTCACACATAAAGTGACTCACAACATTGGTTGCATAACAGATGTCAGGTCTAGTGTTCACCAAGTGCATAAGAGAGCCAACAATTTCTTTATACAATGTAGGATCAGAAGGTTCAGACTCTTCTGCTTCAACTTTGAGTTTGTGCAAATTTGTTTCCGTAGGTGTGGATAAAGGCTTACATTCCATCATTCCAAACCTGGTTAGAATATCAATAGTGTATTTTTGTTGATTTAGCAAAATATAGCCTTCCTTTTGAAACACTTACAACCCTAAGAAATAATGTAAGAGTCCTAAATCTTTCATGTCAAATTCAGCAGTGAGATCTTCTTCTATCTCCAGGATGTTATCTTCTTCAAAGTTTTTAAATGTGTTGTTTTCATCAAATTTTACATCTCTACTCATCTCAACAGATTTTTGTCTTGGAATATAGATTCGATACCCTTTTGTGTTTTTACTATAACCAACAAGTATGCCTCTCTTACCTGATGGTTCTAGTTTAGTCCTCTTCTCTTTAGGTACATGAATGTATACGAGACATCCAAATATCCTAAGATGACTTAGATCTGGTTTGATCCTTGTAAATGCTTCTTTTGGTGTTATGTTTTCTAATATGGAGTGTGGGCACCGATTTTGAATATATACTGCTATATTTGAAGCTTCTGCCCAAAAAGAAGTATGAAGGTTTTGATCGAGCATCATGGCTTTTGCTGCTTCGATTATGGATCTATTCTTCCTTTCTACTACTCTGTTCTGTTGAGGATTATACGGCACAGTATACTCCCTCTTAATCCCAACAGAATTACAAAATTCTTTAAATATGTCAGATTTGTATTCACCTCCATTATTTGATCTTAATACTTTTATTCTTTTATCTATTTGATTTTATTCTTTGAATTTAGATAGTACCTCACTTGATTCTTTAACCTTAAGAAAGTATATTCAAGTTTTCCGAGAATAGTCATCAACAAAAAAATATGGTATAGTGATCCTGTTAATGAAGGTGTTGACATGGGTCCACCTAAATCAGTATGAATTAATTCTAAGATTACTTTAGATTTGTGCTCACTTGTAGGGAAAGACCCTTTTATATTCTTTCCTAGTGCACAACCTTTACAAATGCTAGGATGATTATTTTTAAGGTGTGGAAGACCCATAGTAATTTTGTTTATTAAAGGTAGAGCATTATACCTTAGATGTCCCAACCTCTTATGCCATAATTCATTGTGATTTGTGATTTCATGAGTTAGTGCAGATTTTTGATCATTACATATTTTATAAAGACTACCATCTCTTGTCCCTATGATTGTAGCATTCTTCATATTTGAATTCTTAGGCCATAATAGAACTTTGTCTTCATTAAAGGTGACACGAAATCCTTGGTCTGCTAGTCTTGATATAGAAACTAAGTTTCTTTTGATTCCAGGTACAAATAGAACGTCTTTTAGTTGTAGAGATACTCCATTCTTTATCTTTATAGTACAGGTCCCTATTCCTTTCACTGGGTAGGTGGAGTTATCCCCAATAGTCACTTCTTCGATTGAATAATTTTGAAGTGTCTCAAACTGATTTTTGAATCCAGTTATATGTATTGATGCACCACTATCAATTATTCAAGTTCTATTATTAGAATTTAGTTCACTTGAGAGAGCTGTAAAGAAGAGTGGAATTTCTTTTGCTTCAACTACGGTGGCAATGTCGATGAGTGTGCCCATATTTATCACATTTGTAACATTGGATTTTAGAAAAAACTCTTTTGAATCCCATCTTTCTTTTGAAGGATTTTCTCTTTTTGTTGTGGGACAACGTTGAGTGCTTGTGTTTCTCCCTCTTTCTTTAGACCTATTTCTCTGGTAGTAAGTCTTGATTCTTCCTGAGTACAGTCGTTCTTAAGTTGATCAAATTTTGGTAGAGGTGGACGTGTGCTTATGCATAAAATTCTCCCAGGATGTTGGTAATCCCCTTAGTGCTATTAGAGATAATTCCATGTCTTCTATAGTGTTACCAATTGAGAATAGTTGATCTCGTATTTCAGCAATTCTTAGGAAATAAGATGTTACTGTTTCCCCTTTATTCATCTTTATGGTCAATAATTGTTCCTTCAAGGTTAATATTCGACTTGTATTGTTTATTTCATATGATTTATGATAAATCGTAAATAGTCAAAATGTCAAATTAGTTGAATGTCATGATAACTAGTTGCTTTAGCATACATAGGTTTTTCTTGCTACATTGTATCTTGCTCTAGCATTTGCAGACATTCAAATGTGGTATTCTTTTATTTCAATGTATGTGACACAATAGTCCAAATATAAAGCATCACTCCATTAGGAATACTATTAAAAGTATAAAGTGTTATCGAAAAACTAAAAAAGGTTGATAAGTGCAATATATGCGTGCTGGTTATTCTTAACACCATTTGCTAAAGTTGCTGACCATCATAGAAATTAGGACAACTTCCAAGAATAGAACAGTGAAGACAATACACTTCTTGTTTCCAAGTACCAATTTTAAATTTTACTGACATAAAAATCTAAGAAACATAGCATCAAGTGACTGGGAAATCAAATTGAGAGAGTCTTCCGGTAACACTTCTTCCTGTTCTAGCATGTTTCTACATTGTATCCATATAAGCACTCAATGTTAATCTTCTTCCCTACTGATCCCCACAAAAATCTCAATTTTCCTAGAGTAAATTGATACTGGAAGATGATTACCACACAACATTCTGATGTTGGGTCGGTTTCCTGGACCTAACTAACAACCCCATTAAAAGTTATCAATAAACTTAATTATAAAGTAAAGTGATCTTGGCCCCTATAATGAAGAAAATATGCATCTCTGAGTGAAACAAGAGACTTAAACATATTTGTAAGGCAACTGAATGAATTTCAAAAAATCTCTACTTCAACTGATCCTGTAATAATTGAAATAAAACAAGCTCTATAAATCTCTGCTAAAAGGATTTGCAGGAGTACATACCAATTTGTAATAACAAATTCCACGATTGGCATAACAGACAGAACGTATCTCATTTGACATTGGATGATCTGGAGCAATTTCTAATGCATTTGCATATTGCATCAATGCCGCTTCATATTCCCCTGCTCCAAACAATCGATTGCCTTCAGCTTTTGCAGTGCTAGCTTGCTCTAATGACCTCTGTTTCTGCTGCTCCTCTGTCAGGGCATCCTCATAATTCTCAGATACGGAAGGAATTTCTTCCTCATTTTCACCTTCACTGGCAGATACGGAAGGAATAATTCAGAGATTAATTCCCTTTTAACTCTGCTCTGATACCATGTTAGGAAATCAGATCTTTGGGAATATATTCACTGTTAATATACTCTGTAATGTTATTTACTTTAATGCTGTTATATATATATATATCTCTGTTTTAATTTGATTGTATATATGATTGTATGCAGTGAGGGGAGAACAACAATACATGTTGTAATTGATTGTGTTCGAACCCTCACTGCACACAATATATATATATTATGTGAGCGGTCACATCCAAAGGATCGTGACCCTTACAAATGAAACGCTGCATATAATAAACAATGAAACGGTGCATGAATAGTCATGGTCGCTGTGTTAATGTAAGTGACTGTTAACAACAGTCGCTTACATTAACATATTGACCGTTAATGTAAGCCGACACCTTTAGTGATCGACAGTGTATACCATTCGATAATGCAGTCCTTTGTTCATTTCGATAATGCAGTAATATTACCATTACTATATTAATAATATAGTAATGATAATATGATATAATATATGTCATGTATTATAATATTATCATTACTATATTAGTAATATAATAATGATAATAATATAATACTCATTACAACTCTTCATTACAATAATGTATCAATATATATATATATATATATATATTAATACGAATGAAGCTATATCTTAACATTTAGTAGACCCCTTCTTCACTTTCCCCTTACCCGCTAGGGCAACATTTTCCTGTTCCACCTCACTTTTTTGACTCTTGTTGGCTCCATTGACAAGACTTAGTCTAAACTCTTGAGTGAAATCACTCCATAGTCGATCCCAACTCGGTAAGGTGTCTTGTCCATTGACAACTTGAACAAAGACATGCCACTGCTTAGAAAACCCATTTAGGACTATTCTAACTAGCTCATCATCAATGGGGCTATCTCCAACAGTTGCTAACTCATCCTTGACAAGTTTAAGCCTGGTGAGGTAACTTGTGACATCTTCTCCCTTGTTCATCTGGGTATTCTTCAACTTTTCTCTGAGAATCAGCTTCCTGTTGGTGGTAGCATTCTGATATAGATTCAAAATGGCGTCCCACATCTTCTTCGCAGTATCTAACTCGCGATATGTGGAACAATATAGTCCTTGACACCATCAAGGATTATCCTCCTTGCCTTGGCATCGTCCTTCTTGTATGCTGCAAGCTGTGTTGGATCTGTAGGTACAACTACAACACTGGTCACATATTCCTTGATACCATTCTCTTCCAGCAATAAAGAAATTCTGGCTTTCTAGACACCAAAATTAGAGGCTCCATCCAATTTGTCCCGATCTCTCAAACCAGCTGAGGCCATCTCAAAGAATAAAATAAATAATAATTCGAAAGAGATCAAATTAGGTTTTATAAACCCTCAATTTTCTTTCCTTTGCCTAGGTTAAACCTTTTCTACCCTCAACATTTGCTTTGATACCATGTGAAAATTCTATTGCAGTCACTGATTATTAATCTCTTATCTTATAAAGATTATTTAATTGCCAAAAATTAATTCACAGCTAATATCAAAAAATAACACAACTGCAACTTCACCAATAAAAACACGGAAATAAATATGCAACACAATGACATGATATTTTCGGACAATTGTCCCTGGAAAAACCCCGAAGTGAAAACCAATATTGCAGATGAGAAATATATTAATTTTCAGCTAATTAAGAGATACAAAATTGCTTGCCTCTTACTGGCAAAACTCTGACAATCTACCAATTTCTCCCACTGATATTCCCCCTCTACTATCCCCAACGCTATCACTGCACACTTGCTAAGACTGCAAGATTCATTTGCTATTTGCTATCACTGCAAATTCATTGGCTAACACTGCAAATGCTTCTCCAACTTGTGCTGGTGTGTTCTCCAAATGCCTACTGACCCCTTCTTATACTACCCTTGTTGGAAAACCAACGACCAAGATCTATTCTCAATCAACGGCTGAGATTAATAACCTCCTAACAAACCCTAACCAATTAGTTGCTAGAAGTTTCTAAAGAAATCAATTAATTAACAAATATTGTTCCACCCTAACCAAAGAACAACAATTTGCTAATTATTACATATGAAGAACCAGCTGTCCTAGCTACCTAACTAACAAAATCCATTAAATCGATGTTGCCTTTGGACGATGAACCTAAAACAAAAATCTTGAACCAATAACCAGAGAGAAAGAGCTTGAACTTTGAATAATGGGAGGAACCAACAATAGCACTTTGGCTGTACTTTTAGGAGGGCCCAAGTTCTGCATTCTTAATGTTCGTGGAGTCTTTTTGGGACAGCACATCACCATTCTTATAGACAGTGGGGCCATGGATAATTTTATTGATGAAGGATTGATGAGCAAGAGAGGCCTTGGGATGAAGGAGTTCAATGGCTTCAATATCATTGTTGCAGACGGATATGCAATTCATTGCACAAAGAAAGTGAGATACTTTGCTTTTACCTTAGGGGAGTATAAAATATGTGAATACTTTCATGTGGTTAACGTAGAGAAACATAGATGGTTTTTAGGTGTGCAGTGGCCATACTCCTTCAGGGAATTTACTCAAAACTATTTATTAGTGGAACTCAAGTTTAAATTAGACAATGAGAAGGTTGTGCTTAGAGAATTTTCTAATGAGACACCCAGGATCGTAATCGCAAAGAGGATGAAGAGATTCCTTTTGTAAGGACCAAATTGCCCTGGCTTTCAATTGCCTTATCAGCTCAGTAGAATCAGCTTTCACTTTTGCGATACTGTTCTTCATTTTAGGTTCATACAGAATGGTTGGAACTAGAAGTTCTAGTTTGGCTGTCTGGGTTGAAATGAAGAGAGTCCTTTTAAAATTAATGTAGCATCGCCTCTTTGGCAATATTCAACAATGACTAACCCAAATTTTGGTGGTGGGAGTTTTCTTTGGTAGTGTAACCATTGTAACATAGAGTATACGAGCTCATATTTTTGAGTGAAAGCTCACATACGTGCCATCCCTTTAGAAGGACTAAAAACTTATAAGAGCCCAATAAAAAAGGGTTGCTAGATGATCTAATATTGGTTCCTATTAAAGAACATGAGGCTTTCAACATGAGAGGTAACAAATCAAAGGGTCTCTCACATTGTCTTGCCAAGCAAAGCTTGCAAAAACCTCATAGTGGCTTCACACAACCAGCTGGCCCATGTCCTTTCATGCCAATGCCACAATCTTCTAAAGCAGAGAAATGTTTTGGTTTCACGAAAAGAGGCCCATTGGACAAGACCTTCAAAAATGAAATCCAAGAGGTTGTAGATTAGAGCATTGCTCGTTGCATTTATGAAAATTGGCTTCCTTTCAACATTCTTAGATCATGTTATTGGTGAGAGATGGTGAGTACCCTTTGCAATGCACCTTCTAATTATGTTAGTCCTGGGTATGAAAAGGTGTGAACCACTTTATTGGCAAAGGCGAAAGCTTTAGTAGAGAGATCATTGAGCATGATTAAGGATTCATGGGCTGCAACAGGTGTGTCCATTATTTTTCATGGATGGAAAGATTGCAAAAATAGACCACTGATCAATGTTATAGCAGTGTCTCCTAAAGGGGAAATGTTTTTAAAGGCACTGGATTGTGAGAGGCAAGTAAAAGATGCAAGTTTCATTGCCAATATCTTCATAGAATCCATTGACATGATGGAGTTTGAAAATGTTGTTCAAGTCATAATGGACAACGCTGGAAATTGTAGGGCAGCTGGGTTTATAGTGGAGGCTACATGTGGTCACATTTTTTGGACATTGTGCAATCAACTTACTCAATTTGTATTGCAAAAGATCAGCCCACAAATTGAATGGGTCCAACAAGTCTACACAGAGGCCGAAGAGATTCAAATGTTTGTGAATAATCATCATATTTGCAAGCCATATTCAGGACCTTCTCCATGTTGGAGTTGTTGAAGGTAATTTAAATTTTATTTTTTAATATATTTTTTAATTTTTTTATTATTGAATTTTTTTTAATACCATCTTAGGTTGCCAAAACACGGTTTGCACACAGTCATCTTAAGATGACTTGTGAAGGTGTGAGAGGCTTTGAGTTTTATGGTGATGAACAACTTGTGGAGTGTATGGAGGCAGTCAAGCACAAAAAGTAAAAGCAGTTGTCCAAGATGATGAGCGTTGGGCTCATGCAGCATACATTTTGAATTTCATTGAGCCTATCATGGGCATGCTTAGGTATGCTGATATTGATTGCCCATGTTTGCATGAAATTCATGATGGCATGGACTCCATGGTGGAGAAAATAAGAACAATAATAGAGGCCAAGGAACATGATCCAACAAAAATGTTTTTCAAAATTGTGCAAATGTTACTGTTGACCATTGGAACAAGATAACCACCCCTCTACATCTCTTAGGATTTTCTTTGTCACCAAAGTACTATAGAAAAGAAGTACATTCATTGCTGGGGAGGGCGGCACCACATAGAGATGGGGAGGTTGTTGCTGGCTCTATGGTTGCATTTAGAAAGATATATATACAGATGAAGTCCAAAGTATCACCTTGAGCAAGTTTGGCCAATTCATAGCTTCAAAAAATCATGACGCTTCCACTCTTGATGAGAAATAGAGGATAAGTCCTGATGAGTGGTGGTATGTACATGGTCAAGACTCCATTTTCATGTAGCCTCTTGCAATTAAAATTCTCTCCCAAGTATATGCTATCAAGTTTATCGTTTTTCATTCGATGCTATCATGCTCTATATTATATTAAAATAATTTTATTTTATAATTTATGTTTTAAGTTTTGACTCTTGAATTATAAAATTAAATACTAGATGCTGCATGTAAACTAAATAGGTTGCAAGTTCTTCTTTAGCTGAGCGGAATTGCAGTACATACTCCATCCACTTGGTCAAGTGCAACCATTTGGGTGCAAAGAAAAAAAAGGATCTGGTCTACACACACTCCAACTTTTGTCTCTTGTCACATAAGAAACCCTAGTACAATGAGGTTGTGACAAAGAAATGAGATCTAGCCCTTGAGTGTGCTGATTTAGGTACAATAGTTGCTCAACGTTTGCATTTGACATAGCTAGTGGGAGTAGCAATCCAATGGATTATGGTGCAAATGAAGTTGAACCAAATGTTCACCTTGATGCTTTTGATGAAGAAGAATATGAATATTAAATATTGATTGTAATTTGAATTTTCATTGTGCAATTACATTTTGAGACTTGAGTATTGTCATTTTTCCAAAAACTTGATTATGGTATTATGAGGTATTTTAAATATTCTATTTATTGGCAATTATGGATTTAAATTTTCTGAGTACACTGTTCTTATAATTTATAAATTTTGAACATACACACACATATACATACATACTTGTCTCTGTACCCAGGAGAAAAAAATTGCCATACCATCATACAGGTTCTAGTTTCCGAACCTGCACCTGTATCTGAATCAGTAACTTAGGTTTTTCTCAAAGATCCCAACTAGATGTCCGACTTTTTGCTCAAAGTGGTTATCATCACAAATCCTGAAAGCCCTTATGATAAGGGTCTTGAGGATACTGCTTTCTGTGGTCCTTGGCCTTTTAGGGAGATGATAGTAGGGATGCCACCTAACATAAAAGGTTCATTCTATGTTCTCATGACATGTCTAAGGGCTAAGGGGAAGACTGAAACTGAAGCAAAGTACTAGTATTGATTATTTAATGGAATGGATCCATAGTTGATCAATCAAAGAATCCATGGTGTGGATGTGGAATAGTGTGGTTATTCTGGTCAACCTCATTGGGAATGTGTAGGTCTTCTAGGCAGAGAGAAAGATGAGCAAATAAGTTTTTGGTTGTAGTGTTGTATAATTAAGGAATTGATGAACTTCCATGCTCAAACATAGCTTCTAGTTTGTATTCGTTTCTTCAGCCATGAAGATGAACGGAGTGTAGCTTTTTACGGGTGCAACTTTTATTCATACTTGTTTTTTCTAGCATAAATAGTGGTGTCTTGTTATGTGAATGCCTTTGATGCATTGGCATTTGCATTCTTTTAATATTTGAATTTCCGTTGTGCACAAAGACACTGGGTGTAATGTTCTGAACCAGATTGACATGTTTCTGAGCCCGTATGGATGGAGTGAACAGGTATGGTGTACACCCAATCTACCAAGGGTGCCATACAGTGGCGCGGATCTGGCGCGGATCTAGCGCGGTCCTGGCGTGGATCTGGCACGGACCTGGCGCGGATCTGGCGTGGATTTGTCTGCCGTACGGTGTGATGAGGCTGTGTAATGGAGATGGCACAGATGAAGTTGGAAATGGACCGAGGAAGGGAGGCGTACAATGATCCACAATATATTCCAGACTATATTATTACTACGCAACAAACTTGCCAGATGAAATATGAATAATAATTGCTTCAATTTGCCAAATACCTAGAACCAGAGAACAGCAGAGTAGGGTGAGGGTTGATTCCCACCGAAACTGCACAAAACCAAATAGGGAGGGTCTTTCACCTCCGAAATGGAGAACAGCAGAATCCCAACAACAATTCACAAATACAAATCAAATATAAATCTCAACATATCAAATCTAATCTACACGTCGAGCATAAATAGCTGTCGGGGAAAACTCTCGAGAGTGGACAAAAGAGCCGACGGCGACAACTAAACTATGCCAACAAAAAGAATGGGCCCGAGATAAACTAAATCAATCGCGACCCCTAATACAATAGTTTTAATAGTCATTTAATGACGGGGATATTACAATCCTCCCATCCCAAAGATTGCTTGTCCTCAAGCAGTTTTAGGTTGGGGTGTTCCAGAATCTCTTCTCCTTCCCAGGTGGCATCTTCAAGGGGAAGGTCCTTCCAGCGCACAAGAAATTCCTTGATAGTGCGTGTCCTCAATCTTCTCTCCCGGTTGTCAATGATTTCCGCAGGTTCCAATACTAACTTTACTTTGTCGTCAAGGGGTGGCAGGTCTGTGGAAACTGTCACTTGCTGGCCCACAGCTTTCTTCAGACAAGAAACGTGGAAGACGTTGTGGATTCGGCTTCCCTTAGGCAGGTCCAATTCGTATGCAACTTCGCCCACTCTCCTTGTCACACGGTAGGGTCCGTAGAAACGCGGTCTCAACTTCTCCTTTCCCGAAGCCTTCAGAGACGATTGTCTGTAAGGTTGAAGTCGGAGGTATACCAAATCCCCCACTTCAAAACTCCTCTTGATTCGGTGCCTGTTAGCGTACATTTTCTGCTGATTCTGAGCGTGCCAGAGATTTTCCTTTAGGGATCTTAGAATATCTATTCCTTCCTGCAGCCAGTCTTTGGCCTTCGGCGTGTGATTGTCACCGAGAGCCAAATCCACAAATGAAGGAGGTTCATACCCGTACAAAGCTTTGAAAGGTTCCATTCCAATGGACATGTGGAAAGTGGTATTGTAGCAGTACTCTCCCAAGTGTAGCCATTTTACCCAGGCCCTCTGTTGTGCTGAAACATAATTTCTGAGGTAACCTTCCAGCTATTTGTTTACAATCTCCGTTTGTCCATCGGTCTGCGGGTGGTAACTGGTGCTTGGTGACAACTCTGTCCTTGCTAGCCGAAACAATTCTTTCCAGAAATTACTGAGGAAGCGGTTGTCACTGTCGCTCACTATGTTTCGAGGGAGTCCATGTAGACGAAACACCTCTCGGAAGAATAAGTCTGCTACCTGTGAAGCAGAAAACTCTATGGGTATAGCAAAGAAATGTGCATACTTGGTTAGTTTGTCGACTATCACAAAGATGCAGTCCTTCCCTTGTACCTTAGGGAGCCCGGAGATGAAATCCATTGATATACTATCCCACTTCTTCTCTGGAATTGATAATGGCTGCAGCAAACCCGCCGGTAGAGTGTGTTCGGATTTATTTTGTTGGCAGATGGAACATTCCCGGACAAACTGTAATATATCACCTTTTAGGCCCTTCCAAGAAAATCTTTCCCTAATCTGTCGATAGGTCTTCAAGTAATCTGCATGCCCGGCTAGAGGTGAATCGTGCATTTCTTTCAAAACCTTTTTCTTCAACTTGGATTCAGGTACCAGGTAAATTCTGTCCTCGTAAAAAATAATATCATCTACCACCTTATACTTGTCGTCCTGTATTTCTTTGTCTAAGAGTTGGCATGTGAACGTGTCCTTGGAGTATTCGACCAACAAATGTTCTTTCCAATCCGCTGATATTTGAGATAAGGAACAAATGGCCGGTTTTCTTGACAAGGCGTCAGCTACTACATTATTTTTTCCTTTCACATATTCAATGTCAAAGTCAAAAGCCTGGACTTTACTTACCCATTTCTGCTGTCGCTCATTCAATTCTCGCTGTTCTAGAAAATGCCTGAGACTGTTGTGATCTGTACGGACAATGAACTTGGCTCCAACGAGGTACTGTCGAAACTTGGTCAAGGCATGCATGATGGCTAACATTTCTTTGTCGTATATAGAATACAACATCTCGGCTCCTGAGAGCTTCCGACTTTCGAAAGCAATGGGGTGGCGGTCTTGCATTAAGATGGCTTCGATGCCTTCTCCGGAGGCATCACACTCCAGGATGAAAGGTCGACTGAAGTCTGGCAGTGCAAGGACTGGACAAGAACTCATAGTCTCTTTGAGTTTCTCAAAGGTCTGATGTGCACGTTCATTCCACTGAAAAGATCCCTTCTTCGTCAGGTCGGTGAGAGGTGCGCTGAGCTGAGAGAACCCCTTCACGAACCGTCTATAGTAACTACACAACCCAAAGAATCCATGTAGTTTTGAAAGAGTCTTCGGAGGTGGCCAATCCAGGATAGCCTGAATCTTTTCTTGATGCACTTGAACTCCCCGGCTACTGACAATGTTCCCCAAATATAATATCTCTGTCATCCTGAATTCACATTTGGATTGTTTGGCGAACAACAGTTGTGACTTCATAATCTCGAGTACTTCTTCCAAATTCCTTAAGTGCTCCTCCCATGTCTTGTTGTAGATCAGTAGATCATCGAAGAATACCAGTAGGAATTTACACAGCTGTTTGTTAAAAATGTGGCTCATGCACGATTGGAATGTAGCAGGAGCGTTGGTCAATCCGAACGGCATGACCAGAAATTCGTAATGCCCATAATTGCAACGGAATGCTGTCTTCTCCACATCCTGCTCCCTCATGCGGATTTGGTGATACCCCGAACGGAGGTCTATTTTGGAGAAATAAACGGCACCGTGTAACTCATCCAACAATTCATCAATCTTGGGAATCGGATACCTGTTCTTGATGGTTTTTTTGTTCAGTGCGCGGTAGTCTACACACATTCGCATTGTTCCATCCTTTTTAACGAGCACTACCGATGATGCGAAGGGACTAGCGCTGGGGTTGATCCAACCTTTGTCAAGGAGTTCTTGAATTGTTTTCTCAATTTCATCTTTTAGCCTCCTTGGGTGGCGGTATGGCACAGTGATTACCGGTTTGGCACCAGCTTCCATCTCAATGGTGTGTTCGAATCCTCGGTGTGGTGGTATGCCTTGCGGTATGTCGGCGAAGACCTGGTGGTATCTATCCAAAACCCTTTGAAGTTCTTCCTCCTGGTGGTCCGTTCTTTGTCTCTGTATGGGTTCTGTCGAGGCAAAACATTGTGCGGCCCAAACCACATTGTCGTGTCTGAAGATAGCTTCCATTTGTTGGGCTGAAATTTCCTTCGGCCCTCCATTCGACATCCCTCTCAGCACAACCTTTTTGCCGTTTACCTCAAAGGAGAACTCCATCCGCTTGAAACTCTATGTGTATTCATCCAATGTTTCCATCCACTGAATGCCGAGAATGACTTCCATGTCGTCCAAATCCACCACGAAGAAATCGTCCGTCACCGTGTGGTTGCCCATGGTGATGCTCAATTACGGAACCAGATGAGTGCATTTTAACAAATTTCCTCCCGCTACTTTGACGTCAAATCCCTGGTGTGCCTTCGTACATAGGCTTCGCCGGCTCACTAGTGAGGAGTTAATGAAGTTGAGTGTGGCTCCATTGTCAAGCATGACCACGACCCGTTGTCCTTGGAGGGTGCCCCGGACCCAGAACATAGTGCATCTCGGGGTTCCCGCCAGAGTAGCAATGGCGCCTCCTCTTTTGAAGAGTGTGGCAAGTCTTTCTGCGCGATTGATGTTTACCTCCCCCGAAATTTGTTGTTCGGCTGCTTCGGACTCAGGTGTTTGTTCTTCCTCTCCGTCAAACGAAACCTCAATGTAATGTATTTTTCCTTTGCCAAGGCATCGATGTCCCGACACCCATGGCTCCTTACAATTGAAACAGAGTTTCTTCCTTCTGAGTTCCTGCCTAGTTTCCTCATCCAACGGAGGCCTCCTGGGTGGAGGTCTGCTATCTCTTTCCCGTGGAGCGAGAGGTGGTTTGGACTGCGAGTGATATTTGGTGGACGACGACGAAGATGTCGCCATGTCGCGTGCCTTTTTAATCACTTCCGTGAGTGTGATGGGGTTGAATCCTTTCACCCATCCTTTCAAGGGTTCCGCCAGTCCATCCATGAATAGTACCACCAATCGTCTTTATGAAATATTAGTCACCAAGACAGACAATCTCTGAAATTCTGTTATGTAATCATGGACTGTGCCAGATTGCTTTAACTGAGCCAACTCTTTGAAATTCAGTTCTGGATCTTTCCCATCAAAACGATCTATCAACCTCTCGGTGAATTCAGCATAGGAATTTATTTGGTCGTGGCCGAGAGTAACCATGCCATGATGCCACCATTCGTGGGCTATTCCCTTGAGATGTAGTGCTGCAAATTTGATGGCCTCATCTTCTGGCATAGGGTTGAGCTGGAAATATGTGTCTGCTCTTTACACCCATGCTCGAGCTGTGATAGTTCCAGACCCATCAAAAGAGGATAGATTAACTTTGCCCATCTTCTGTCTCAGATCGTCATTATAATAGCCATGCTTGTTTCCATCGGCGTACCTCATTCTCAGCTTAGCATAATCTTTGTAGGATATATCTCCTTCCATATTTGCGTTCCTCCAATCTTCTCGAAGCTGATCTTGTATTTCCTGGAAGGTTGGTTGCTCTCCTTGCCGTTCTTCCGTCCGTGGAGGGAAAGTTGGCATTGACAGTCGAGAGCGTACGGGTTGGGGATTCGCCCGTCCCGAGACAGAATTGTCGCTTTGTTCTGCGGATATCTTGCTTTCGGCCAATTTTCGCAGTCTCTTTCATGAGGCGTTGAGTGTCATTTATCTGTACTTGGTTGTTAGTGAGTTCTCTCAAAAGAGTCATGACTTCGGCCGTTGGGTCTTGCGGATCGCCCATTCTATCGACTGAGTGAGATCTACTCCTTTTCCTTGAATAAACTCTCATTCAATACCCACAAGTTGGCAGAATCACCAGCTCTGATACCACTGTAATGTTCCGAACCAGACTAACACGTTTCTGAGCCTGTACGGATGGAGTGAACAGGTACGGTGTACACCCAATCTACCAAGGGTGCCGAACAGTGGCGCGGATTTGTCTGCCGTACGGTGTGATGAGGCTGTGTAATGGAGATGGCACGGATGAAGTTGGAAATGGACCGAGGAAGGGAGGCGTACAATGATCCACAATATATTCCAGACTATATTATTACTACACAACAATACTTGCCAAATGAAATATGAATAATAATTGCTTCAATTTGCCAAATACCCAGAACTAGAGAACAGGCAGAGTAGGGTGAGGGTTGATTCCCACCGAAACTGCACAAAACCAAATAGGGAGGGTCTTTCACCTTCGAAATGGCGAACAACAGAATCCCAATAGGAATTCGCAAATACAAATCAAATATAAATCTCAACATATCAAATCTAACCTACACGCCGAGCATAAATACCCGTTGGGGAAAACTCCTGAGAGTGCACAAAAGAGCCGACGGCGACAACTAAACTATGCCAACAAAAAGAATGGGCCCGAGATAAACTAAATCAATCGCGACCCCTAATACAATAGTTTTAATAGTCATTTAATGACGGGGCTATTACACTGGGACATAGTTTCAACATGGCTGCATATGTTTCTTCATTGTATATAGTTGATTTCTTCTATGATTGTGATAATTACTTAGAGAGCAGCACATGTAGTAGATAAAGCCGTTTACATATCTGATATTTCCTTAGTTACTAGATTAGTGCATCTCCCCTACCTCTGGATGTGGGTGCATCTGGGCGCAGATGCGGAAGTGGGATGCACCTAGATGCGCACTGGGAGTGCATCCACCTCTGTATGGAACAAAGTTTGGTAATTTTTTCATCTTTGAAGTTGCAAAAAATGCATTCCATGTTGCAGCTGATGAAGATTATGAGGCTCTGAGCTCTTTCAGGACCAAAAATATGGGTAGCAGTTGTATACACAGTTTTTGAGAGAGCCAACTAGAAGCACACCCAAACAGTAGGAGTGAAGCCGTGGCGGAAATGAACTTAATTGTGCCCTGAATCCATTCAACATGGCTGCATATGTTTCATCATTGTATATAGTTGATTTCTGCTGTGATTGCCATAATTACTTAGATAGCAACACATGCAGTAGATAAGGCCGTTTACACATCTGAATTTTCCTTAGTTACTAGATTAGTGCATCACCCCCTACCTCTGGATGCGGGTGCGTGTGGGCATGGATGTGGAGGTGGGATGTGGCCAGATGCACACTGGGAGTGCATCCACCCTCTGTATGGATCAAGGTTTGGTCATTTTTTCATCTTCGGAGTTGCAGAAAATCCATTCCATGTTGCAGCTGATGAAGATTATGAGGCTCTGAGCTCTTTCGGGAGCCAAAAATAAGGGTAGCAGTTGTTTACACAGTTTTTTAGAGAGTCAACTAGAAGCACACCCGAACAACAGGAGAGAAGCCGTGGTGGAAATGAACTTAATCGTGCCTTGAATCCATTCATTCGTGCCCTGGATTCATTTATTTGTGCCGCGCGACAAAAGTAAAGTGCGCCCTGTGATGGAAATGAAGCCCTCTAAAAATAGTCGAAACATATTACTTTATATTAACAAATCAAAAGTAAAGTGTTGAATATATCTATGTTACCCTAGGTTTCTGGAACAGGGGGGTGAGGGGACAGGTAAACGGGTTTCTGGGATGGATTTTTTTCTTGGAGTAGGGGACAACAGTGGGGATGAGTATATAGAAAATAGGGAAATTTTAAGAAAATAGGGAAATGTTAAATATTCATATGAAAACATGGATAGAGCATGCTTATATACATTATAGAACCTTAATATAAAACATTTATGTTTAATAATTTAAATTGAGAGTTCACATGAGAGTGGAAGTCAAACAAATTATCAAAACTCAAACATTATTTAAATTAATTTTACGGGACAACCAGGGGATGGGTTTCCTTGTTTTTGGGACGTCCACATTTCTGGGACAGGTCAAATTATGCCGGAAACGCGTCCCTGGGTAACACTGGAATATATCTTTCTTATTATATTGCAGATTTATTATAATGTATATTTTTTTATTTTCTATACATTTTTATTTTATAAGTGTAAATATTAGTATCAATTTAAATTTAATATAATATTAATTTATTATAATCAATAATACATTTGACTGCTTTATATTTAATATAATTTAATTTCAAATTTGTGGGTTTATTGGTTGGCATGCTGGCGGCGCAAGTCTCCTGCCTTATCTTGATGACAGTTGTGATGCTGTGGACTGATATTTCTTTAATTTTTTTTGTATATATATATTTTAAAATGTGTGTATATATATATATATATATATATATATATATACCCAAATGCATCCATAATCCCCCACGTATCCACGTACTGGGTTCTCATACCTGCATCCGCATCTGGATTTGAACTGGTAACTTAGATTTTTCAGCAGTGCAGTTGTGTATTTCGCTCATGAGCATATTGGAATCAGTCACGATGTAGATTGCAACATATAGCTGTAGCAAACACCAATTTCTGCTTAAATAGAACATGAACAGCTCAGTTATTTTAAAGATACGCATTGATGAATTATTCATGGAAATTCAAATATCCAATATTATTACTGAAAGTTCTGGACTGCTATCTTCTTTTGGTTCTGTGAGTTCACTTTAAAGATCTGACTAATGGCAGGATGGGTGTTTCTTCGGATTTGGCTTTTTAAAAAAATAAATCTTAATTCATATTGTTGTTTTCCTCTCCATGTCATTGTTGAGTGCTTGCCTTGTGAATATGCTTGCCGGCTGTGCATATTTGAGATATTTATAACGATAGCAGATTAACAAGTTGCTTGTTTCTTCATGATGAAGATTAAAAATAATCACTTTAGTTTCATTTTATATACTATCCACAACCCTTGCTTTTACTTGTGTAATTTTCCAACCTAGTTTTTCCCATTCAATATGGTAAGTGATATTTTCCCTTGATAAAATATCTATTATAAGATGAAAGGGACCATTTTGGGGATGTTTCTTCATAATCTTTCTGCTTTAGAAACACACAAAAGTATAATTTTTTTAAGCATATGGATCTTTGCAGATAATTTCATAATGGATACACTGTCAAATGGATTATATAATCCTGTTTTTTTCCCGTGTAATGGCAAAGCTAACCACTTTTTATTAAACTTTTGCAGAACGATTTACAATTCTATCATACAACATTCTTGCTGAC
Source organism: Chamaecyparis obtusa (assembly GCA_027943335.1). Taxonomy (NCBI): domain Eukaryota; kingdom Viridiplantae; phylum Streptophyta; class Pinopsida; order Cupressales; family Cupressaceae; genus Chamaecyparis; species Chamaecyparis obtusa. The sequence continues at coordinate 160,029 of BSBK01000312.1, forward strand.
TATCTTGTCAGGGATCACTGGCAACAACTTTACCTACACATACCTCATTATATATTGGACTGGGACTGGCGCAAAAGAAGAATACTATTGGAGCTGGGCCTGTGGTCGCCTGACATCATGTGCCTGCAGGCATGTCAATATGGATTAACTGAATTTACGTATGTAGTTATCAGTTACTTTCTTGAATTGAATGTGGTTGGTTAGAGAGCCTTGGTTTACTTCTTATTTGTGTGAGAGCTGGGGGTGATTGTGTCTGTAACCTGCTTGTTTTATGATTTTACATCAGAGAAGAAAACATTTCCAAGTTTCGTGTTGCTTTTGCGGGCTACAAGTTGATTTTATTAAATACAACTGACAACTTTTTACCACAGCAGGAGGTGGACAAATACCAAGATCTATTACTAGAACTCAAACAAAGAGGCTATGGTGGTGTATTTAAGGTATCATCTAGGAATGTTCACAACCTATTTGTATGCTTCTTATTAGAAATTGGGATTGGCGAAGAAGATGATTCTTGGTACATTAATAAGTTTTAGTGGCATCCAACATTTGGTTGTATGTATGGGACTGACCTACACAATTCATTATTCAGTTTAAAGTATTCACAAGCAATGCAAACCTATCAGTTTGTTTATGGAAGTCATTTCTTAGGATCAGCTATTAAGTGCATATCTGGCTATTTTCCAACATGTGGGTCATGTAAATGATACAAGGATTGCTTCTGGAAAACCTGTGGTAGAGAGTTTTGATATCATTTTGTCAGGTCATGCTATGTGATCTATTGTTATCAGGTTGAAGTATAGTATGATCCCAAATGTCTAGATTAAAACTCTCTATCATTACTTGTTCAGAAGCATTCTTTCTATTGTTATGGATTGCTGAAGCTTAAGAACAGACCTAAATGATAACCATTCTGCTTGTTGGCTATTGGACATTGTAATCATTTTTTTTTGATATATAGGGAATATATTATTCATCTAGAAACTAAGGTTTCTTATGTATTGAAGGAACGCACTGGCGTGGCAAAAGATGGTTGTGCTATTTTTTGGCGGACATCACGGTAATATTTTTAGCTCACAGGTCCACACAAGGCATTTCTTTGCACTGTTTCTTTTAGAATAGCTGTTACACAGATCTAATAGAGCATACCAATTCAGCTTAAAATATTTGAACTCTTTGTTGATTCATTTGAAATTTAGATTATATATGCTATGGGTTTTACTTGTCTATTCAACTTTCCCATGTCAATAGAAGCATTTTATGTACTTTGTATATGTGGCTGAGCCTCTTTTGGGCAATTTCATGGTTATTTATACGGCCTTCTATTGGTAACTTTAACGAATTAGTATATGGGGAATCGAATTTACAACCTTCCATCTATAATCAAAAGTCTTCATTGTTGTACTTGTACTAATGCCTTGTGCTTTGACTGATATATAGTACCACCACTATTTGGTACTTTGAACACAATGGGCCAAAAAATAAAATAAAACATATATGGATGTGCGAAGAAGTCAAGAACATTCTTTGCATGACCTTCCTGAAAAATTTAGTGCATTCCAAAATATTTAAGAAAATATATAATGATTTTTATAAATATCGAGGACAATTAAGTGAAACTTTGTTGTGCCTCATTTGGACCGACACTTACCTTGATATATGCTTATAAGAACTATCTAGTTGAAGAGAGATGTAATGTCCTCAATTTTGGGCCAGACATTGGGGGAAAACAAATTTAGTTAATTAAGTTTTCTAAATTAATGTTTTCGGACAACTTGTATTTAATGAATTATTTTGGTAAGTTGAATATTTTATTTTAATTTAGTGACTTTGACTGGTGCCAAAAAAAGAATATTATAAAGTCGATTAATGAGCAAAAATAAATTAATATTTTAAAAAGTGATTTTATAATTATTTTCTAGAAAGCTTTGTGGAAGGCTATAAAAGAAAGCTGATAAGAAAGGTCATTCTTAATATTTTATGAAACCTTTTTCACTTGGGAGATTGAACCTGGTTCATTTTTCAGTCGAAGGACTAAAACTCTTTTGCTGTCAGCTTTGTGGATGAAAACTTGCCTTGCTAATTAAGTGGAATCATACAGAGTTCACCATTGTGCTGAATGCTCTTGCCATTTGATTCTGCAATGTTTTGGGTTATAAGATTTTAGGCTTGCTTTGGGAAGTTGGAATTACATTCCCGAGATTGGCATTTTGATTGACATTTTTTTAATCTTAAGCTCTCCAGAAAATGATTTATTATCACAAGTGTGGTATTTCTGAGCTCAATATTTCCTTAAGACACAAATCACAAACAGGAATGACAATTATTAAAAGAATATAAAAATCTTGTGCTTTGTAAAGGAAATCACAAGTTTTCAAAGAGGAGCAATTTGTATTTAATGAAGCCTTAAAAGCCTAAAAGGTTCCCAACCATAGCCTTGAAGTCTTTGTTAGTTGCTGTGTGGGGATATTTACAAGAGAATCTATTCCCTTTGAGAATCTTAATTAATAAAATCTGTCGCATATACTGTTGGGAATCATTGAATATTAAATCAACTTTTGGGAATGCCTATGGGAATCATAGGAAAATAAGGATCAAGTGCAGTTTGGAATATAAATTATGATTATTGTCAGATATTATAATTTATGTTTCACTCATATTTCTACTTCTAAAATATATTTTGATTACTTTGTTTAATCAGCTTCAGCAGTGGTTAAGTCGTTTGAAATGAGGGAGAATTGGTTGTTTGAACATTTAAACAGACTACAGAAATGATTTATCATTAGCATCAGCTCAAACACTGTCTAAGCCCAAGGCATTTAAACATTCAGTTCTGCGTCTGTGAGGACAGCTACAACCATGAGTGTGATTATGATATTATATTTTTGTATTATCCAACATCATTCCATTGCAATACTAGCATTATGTAATCAGCTAATCAGCTACAGATCAGGGGGTGGGTGTAATGTCCCACCCTACTATGGAGCACCGACAACTGTAGAACTGAAATAACCTGCTTGTCTGTCATTAAATGAATAATAATAATTGTATTTGGGTCCCGATTGATTTAGTTTATCTTGGGCCCATATTCTATTTTAGGCGTTGGTGTAGTTGTTGCCGTCGGCTCTATTTTGTGCACCCTCTGGAGTTTTCCAATGGGTGTTTATGTCCGGTGTGTAGGATGAAATTGATATGTTGAGATTTGATATTTTACATGTAATTGAAAATTCCTGTTGGGATTCTGCTAGCTGCCATTTCGGAGGTGAAAGACCCTCCCTATTTGGTATTTGTAGTTTCGGTGGGATTCAATCCTCACCCTATTCTGCTTATTCTACTGTATCGGGTCTGGCAAATCTGAAGTACTATCAATAATATTAATAGCTGGACCCAAGGTGGGATGGCTGGCTGGCCCGTCTTGGCTGTGCCCTTTGACTAACTCTTCTTAAAGTAATATATGATAACATCTCACTTATATAAGACAGGCATATAGGCCAACCCTATATGTTCTTGATCCAGCAGTTGAGCTATTGCCATACTCTTGAAATCGTATTATCCCGATGTAGGTGCCCATTCTGTTTCAAAGTTTCTTGCAAATATATTTGGCTTACATCTTGTTCTGTGACTCCAACATCAAATCTAATTGGCGACAAGGGACATCATACAAACTTCTGGCAGACACCCTTAGCCACCACACATCCTTGAACCCCTTGTACTATCTCTCTTTGCTGTTCCGTACAACATCCCTGCCATCACAGTACGACCTCCATCACTTCCGTACGACCTTCCTTGCCACACTGTACGACCTCCATCACTTCCATACGACCTTCTCTGCCACACCGTACGACCTCCAACACTTTCTTATGACCTTCTCTGTCACACTGTATGACCTCCAACATATTAGTACGACCTCTTTTGGCAACCATGTGTGGTCTCGACTTGCTATTGTATGACCTGCTATTGCTCCATACGGCCTGCCTTCACTCTATTTACCTCTGTACGGTCCAGACTTGGGCTCTGTAGGTGTAGCTAGAATTCTGAAGGTGTGTTTTTGTGAAGTTGTGGTTGGGTACATTACAGTGGTATCAGAGCTGGTGATTGTGCCAGCTTGTGGGTAGTGAATGCAAGTTTATACCAGGAAGAGAAGAAGGTATCACTCAGTTGGTAGAATGACGGACCCCCAAGATCCTATTGCCAAAGTCATGGCTCTTTTGAGAGAGCTCACTAGGAACCAAACACAGATTAATGACAGTGTCTCATGGAAGAGACACTGCAAAAATTGGTTGAAGGCAAGATATCTACTGAACAAAGTGACAATTCTGTCTCAGGAAAGGCAAACCCCCAAACCGTACTCTCTTGACCGTCGATGCCGACTTTCCCTCCAACAGGTAGAAGAGCAGCATAGAGAGCAACAACCTTTCCAAGAAATGCAAGATCAACTTCAGGAAGATTGGAGGAATGCAAATATGGAAGGAGATATATCCTACAAAGATTATGCTGAGCTGAGAATGAGTTACTTTGGCAGAAACAAGTGTGGTTATTATAATGACAATCTCAGATGGAAGATTGGCAAAGTTAGTCTGTCATCTTTTGATGGGTCTGGATCCATCATAGCTCTGGCATGGGTGCAAAAGGCAGACACGTATTTCCAACTCAACCCTATGCCGGAGGATGTAGCCATCAAATTTGCTGCATTGCATCTGGAAGGAATAGCCCACGAATGGTGGCATCATGTCATTGTTACTCTTGGCTACCATCAAATAACATCCTATGCCGAATTCACTGAGAGACTAATAGACCATTTTGACAAAAGAGATCCAAAACTAAATTTCAAAGAGTTGGCTTAGCTGAAGCAATCCGGCACAGTCGACGGTTACATAACGAAATTTCAAAGAATGTCTGTTTGGTAACAGATATTTCAGAAAGACGATTGGTGGTACTGTTTATGGATGGGTTGATAGAAACTTTGAAGGACTGGGTGAAGGGATTCAACCCCATCACACTCACGGAGGCAATTAAGAAGGCACATGACATGGCGACATCCTCTTCTTCTTCCGCCAAATATTACTCACAGTCCAAAACCACCTCTTGCTCAAAGGGAGAAAGACAATAGATCCCCACCTAAGAAACCCCTGTTGGATGAGGCAACTTGACACGAGCTCAGAAGGAAGAAGCTTTGTTTCAACTGTAAGGAGCCATGGGTACCAGGACATTGATGCCTTTGCAAAGGAAAAATCCATTACATTGAGGTGTTGTTCGATAACGAGGAGCAGGCGGAACAGACACCGAAAGTTGAAGGGAATGAACAAGCTTTTGGGGAGGTCAACATCAATTACGTAGAAAGGATCGCCAAACTCTTGAAGAGAGGAGGGGCCATTGCAGCTCTGGCGGGGAATCCAAGCTGTACTGTATTTCGGGTTCGGGGTACCCTCCAAGGGCAACGAGTCGTGGTCATGCTTGACAGTGGAGCCACACTCAAGTTCATTAACTCATCACTGGTAAGTCGATAGAGTTTGCATACGGAGGCACACCAAGGATTTGACGTCAAGGTGGCATGAGGAAACCTGTTGAGATGCACTCATCTAGTTCCGTAGCTGAGCATCACCATGAGAAACCACACAGTGACAAACGATTTCTTTGTGGTCGATCTGGATGACATGGAAGTCATTCTGGGCATTTAGTGGATGGAAACATTGGATGAATACACACAAAGTTTTAAACGAATTGAGTTCTCCTTTGAAGTAGATGGCAAGAAGTTTGTGCTGAGAGGGATGTCGAATGGAGGGCCAAAGGAAATTTCAGCCCAACGGATGGAAGCAATCTTCAAACACGACGACGTGATCTAGGCCGCACATGGTTTCGTCTCACTAGAACCTATACAGGGACAAAGGGCTTACTACCAGGATGAGGAGCTTCAAGTGGTTTTGGATAGACATCACCAAGTCTTTGTCGACATACCACTAGGCATAATAGCACACCTTGGGTTCAAACATACCATTGAGATGGAGGCTGGCGCCAAACCTGTTATCACTGTGCCATACCACCACCCTAAGAGGCTTAAAGACGCGGTTGAAAGGAAAATACAAGAACTTCTTGACAAGGGTTGGATCAGGCCCAACTCCAGTCCTTTTGCATCATCGGTTGTGTTGGTTAAAAAGGAGGATAGGATGTTGCGTATGTGTAGATTACTGCGCATTGAACAAAAAGACCATCAAGAACAGGTATCCGATTCCTAGGATTGACAAGTTGCTTGATGAATTACACGATGCGGTTTATTTTTCCAAAATAGACCTCCGTTCGGGGTATCACCAAATCGGCATGAGAGAACAAGATGTGGAGAAAACAACATTCCGTTGTCATTATGCGCATTATGAATTTCTGGTCATGCTGTTTGGTTTGACCAACGCACCAACTACATTCCAATTTTGCATGAATCGCATTTTTAACAAACAGTTGTGCAAGTTCCTGTTGGTATTCTTCGATGATATACTAATCTACAACAAGACATGGGAGGAGCACTTAAGGCATTTGGAAGAAGTGCTCGGGATTATAGAGTTGCAACTGTTGTTCACCAAACGATCCAAATGTGAATTCAAAATGACAAAGATATTATATCTAGGGCACATTGTCAATAGCCGAGGAGTTCAGGTACATCAAGAGAAGATTCAGGCTATCTTGGATTGGCCACCTCCGAGAACTCTCTTGGAACTACGTGGGTTCTTTGGGTTATGTAGTTACTATAGACGGTTCGTGAAGGGATTCTCATAGCTCAACGCGCCACTCACCGATTTGACAAAGAAGGGGTCTTTCCAGTAGAGTGAATGAGCACATCAAATGCTTGAAAGGTTCAAGGAGGCTATTAGTTCTTGTTCGGTTCTTGCACTGCCAGATTTCACTCAGCCTTTCATCCTGGAGTGCAACGCCTCTAGAGAGGGTTCGGGGCTGTGCTGATGGAGGACCTCCTCCTAATAGTTTTTGAAAGTCGGAAGCTCTCAAGGGCCGAAAGGTTCTATTCCATAGACGACAAAGAAATGCTCGCCATCATGCTTGCCTTGACAAAATTTGGGCAGTACCTTGTCGGAGCCAAATTCGTCGTCCGTACATGTGACAACAACCTTAGACTTTTTCTAGAACAAAGGGAATTGAACGAATAACAATAGAAATAGGTAAGTAAAGTGCAAGCTTTCGACTTTGACATCGAGTATGTAAAAGGAAAAAGTAATGTGATGGCTGATGCATTATCAAGAAAGCCAGCCATATGTTCCTTATCTCAGATCTCGATGGATTGGAGAGCACATTTGTTGGTCGAATATTCCAAGAACACTTTCGCATTCCAATTGCTGGACGAAGAAGTATAGGACGACAGATATAAGGCGGTCAATGATATTATTTTCTACAAAGGCAAAATTTATCTGGTACCTGAATCCAAATTGAAGGAGAAAATCTTGAAAGAGATGCACGACTCGCCATTAGCCGGGCATCGGGGATACTTGAAGACCTATAGGTAGATCAGGGAAAGATTTTCATGGAAGGGCCTAAAGAATGATATATTATAGTACGTTCGGAAATCAGCTACTTGTCAACAAAATAAATCCGAACACACTCTGCCAGCAGGTTTACTTCAACCATTACCGATTCCGGAGAAAAAGTTGGACATCTCAATGGATTTCATCAGTGGGCTCCCTAAGGCGCAGGGGAAAGACTGCATCTTTGCGGCAGTTGATAGGTTAACCAAGTATGCGCATTTGTTTGTTGTTTCACTGGAGTATCAAGCCTCACAAGTGGCAGACTTATTTTTCCAGGAGGTGTTCCGCCTGCTCGGGTTCCCTCGAAACATAGTTAGCAATAGAGATAGCTGCTTCCTCAGTACTTTCTGGAAAAAAATGTTTTGGCTAGCAGGAATAGAGTTGTCACCAAGCATCGATTATCACTCCCAGACTGACGGATAGACAAATATTGTGAACAAATGGTTGGAAGGATATCTCAAATTCTATGTTTCCGCACAATAGAGAGCATGGGTCAAATGGCTACATCTAGGAGAGTACTGTTACAATACCACCTACCACATGTCCATTGGGATGGAACCCTTCAAAGCTTTGTATGGGTATGAACCTCCTTCATTCGTGGACTTGGCTCTGGGTGACAGTCACGCGTCGAAGGCCAAAGATTGGCTACAGGAGGGAATAGATATTTTAAGGTCCTCAAGGAAAATCTCTAATGGCTCAGAATCAACAAAAAATGTATGCTGACAAGCATCAGATCGAGAGAAGCTTTGAAGTTGGGGATTTGGTATACCTCCTACTTCAACCATATAGGTAGTCCTCTTTGAAGGTTTCAAGAAAGGAGAAGCTGAGGCCGCGTTTCTACGGACCCTACCGTGTGACCAGGAGGGTGGGTGAGGTTGCTTACGAATTAGATCTACTTGAGGGAAGCCGAATCCACAACGTCTTTCACGTTTCTTGCATGAAGAAAGCCGTGGGTCAAGACGTCACAATCTCTACAGATCTGCCACCCTTCGACGATGGAGGGAAGTTAGTATTGGAACCAGCGGAGACCGTTGACATTCGGGAGAAAAGATTGAGGACACGCACGGTCAAAGAATTTCTTGTACGCTCGAAGGATCTACTGTTAGAAGCTGCCACCTGGGAAGGCAAAGAGATTTTGGAACACCCTAGCCTGAAATTGTTTGAGGACAAGCAATTGTTGGGACAAGAGGACTGTAATGTCCCTGTCATTAAATGAATAATAATAATTGTATTTGGGTCCCGATTGATTTAGTTTATCTCCGACCCATATTTTATTTTAGGTATAGGTGTAGTTGTTGTCGTCGTCTCTATTTTGTGCACCCTCGGGAGTTTTCCGACGGGTATTTATGTCCGGTGTGTAGGAGAAATTGATATGTTGAGATTTGATATTTTATTTTTAATTGCGAATCCCTGTTGGGATTTTGTTGGCTGCCATTTCGGAGGTGAAAGACCCTCCCTTTTTGGTATTTGTAGTTTTGGTGGGATTCAATCCTCACCCTATTCTGCTTGTTCTGCTGTATCGGGTCTGGCAAATCCGAAGTACTATTAGTAATATCAATAAAGTTTCTTGCAAATATATTTGGCTTACATCTTGTTCTGTGACTGTGACATTAAATCTAATTGGCGACAAGGGAAATCATACAAACTTTTACCAGGCACCCTCAACCACTGTACATTCTTCAACCCCCCATACTATCTATCTCTGTTGTTCTGTACGACATCCCTGCCATCCTCGTACAACCTCCATCACTTCCGTACGACCTTCTCTGCCACATCGTACGTGTCATGTCCCCATTCTGGCTGACATCGTTTAGCGTGCCGGATCAGTCTATCACAGGCTCTCGTAGACTGGTGGCGATGTGGAGAGAGTCATTTTGTAGATCAGTGGTCGTATTTGCTCTTGGAGAAGTGATTTAGAGCTTATTTTTATTATTATGAGTTATGCGGGCCGCACATGTTATAATTTTAAGTTGAGTTGCACTTTTTATTTTATAAAGTTATATTATTATAAAAGTGCATTATAATGAGATTTTATAATGGATGCTTCTAGAAGTTCTTAGTAACTTCTCAAAAAGTGAATAAATAGGGGGCTTGGGCATTCATTTGGACAAGCTGATTTGAGGATTCTTCTACTTTTCCATATTGGAGCAATTTGTAGTCATTTGGTCTACAAATTTTCATTAGATCTTTGGGAACGAAAACTCCCTTGGATTTGCATAACTGAGGAAGTGAGATATCTTCTGAAGGGTTGCACATTGGAAGTGGTATTCAGCCATTTCATGTTGAGCTTATTTGGAATCCTCAGATTTACCTGAGGGTTTGAGTTTTGGTTGTAAGAGGAAGAAAAAGTAGGTCCGAAAAAGCAATCCAAAAAAGCAAAACGAAAAAGCAAAACGAAAAAACGGATCCGAAAAAGCAGTTCGAAAAAGCAGATCCGAAAAAGCAGTCCGAAAAAGCAAATCCGAAAAAGCAGTCCGAAAAAGCAAAGCAAAAAAAAAACAGAATTGTAGCCATCTACAATCAGCTGTAAATTGGGATCAGTTCGGGTGTAATTGGAGGTGTCTACATCATCATCGATTTGATCAACATTTGGTGCAGCATTTCCAGGTTTTTACACATTGTTTGATATTGATGTTTTGGGTACCAAAATGGTAAAAATCTGCATAAGTACAGTCACTATATAGCAGTCCAGAATTCCTTTGAACAGTCACTGTTATTTCTCATTGTAATTGGATTGATTTAGTGAAGTGCATTCTATGGTTTGGTCATTACCATAGTTCATTGTTGAAATCTGAATTTGACATAGTTGTCACAGCCCATTATACTCTCAGAATTCAGTCATAGTAATCAGTCTTGGGAAAATTGATCATTGCATTAATAGCAGAGTTTCTCTTTGTTGATATAGTCATTGTAAGGTGCCAAGTGATTGGAATCTCTGAATGTTATTATTAGTGCTGTTAATGTTCATTTCAATATTGGTATTGTTATCTCAATTGTACTTGATGCTCAAAACAATTACAACCTTGAAACACATTATTGCAAACAAACAATTCAGTGCATGCCAACTGTTTGACGAATTTTCTCAGTTCAGTATTAGTGATTTTTAGTGGCCTTTCTAGTAAGGGTCATTACAGTACGACCTCCATCACTTCTGTACGGCCTTCTCTGCCACACCGTATGACCTCCATCACTTCCGTATGGCCTTCTTTGCTGCAGCGTACAACCTCCATCACTTTCGTATGGCCTCCAACATATCCGTACGACCTCTTCTGGCAACCATGTGTGCTCTCGACTTGCTACCATACAGCCTACTATTGCTCTGTACGGTCTCCGTATGTGTAATGTCCCCACTTTAGTAGTTGTCTAGCTGTGTGACCGTTAGCCTGTTTCTGCATGGTCCCAGAGGCTAACGAAGAGGTTAGTGGGATCCTGAGATGTTTTGGCCTAGTCATTTCCAGTTTGGGCCAGAACGGAGTTGATTTACATGGTTTCGGGCAAACTTACTATTTTTAGTAAGTTAGCAGGGCATGGGCGATGTCAGAATTAGTGATTGGATTTGATGCTCCTCGATGAGAGCTTTCCGACAAGCTATCACTCATATTATTCCGAGCCCAGTTACTATTTTATTTTAATGCCTGAAGTTTATTAAAGTAAAATTTAAATTAAATGTTAAAATAATAGTGTTACTTTAATATTATTCATGTTGGGTTATGTGTCCGAGAAGGGAAGCCCAAGGGAGACATAAAGTGTTATTTTTTTTTTTTTATTATTTCAAAACACTTTATCCCACATTGCTTGTGAAAAGTGGGTCGACCATATGAAGTGGAAATAAAAGGAGAGCTTGTAGCCCTTGTTCAGCATGTTGAATATGAGAAGAAATTGATGTGTGAGTTGCAGATCCGTTTTTGGCGTTAGAGGACGACTATCCTCTCTTGTGACATTCTAGACGTCATTCCCTTGGGGTTTGGCCTTTGGAATCCATTGCTATCAGCTTCATTATCAGACAATTTGGGTGCATTTCCAGCTACAGGCAAGGTTGATGTTTTGCTCATATCTTCTTCACTACTTGTCCGATGCTTATGCCACTTTGAGGGGATGATTTTATGAAGATACTGAACCAGCTGAAGACACAATTACTACTGTAGCAGCACTGTTCATGCGGTACTATTCACGCGGCACTATTCACATGGTACTATTCATGCGACACTATTCACGCGACACTATTCACGTGGTACTATTCATGTCACTGTAGCAGCAAATTTGAAAGCATGTGCTGGAGCGTTATGCCAATAATATTGGAGCAATTAGTGAGTTGATAATCTGCCATGTATTTGTTTTTATTAAATTCTGAAAATAACATCTTCTCAGCAGCAGTTCAATATCCAGTTTGCATATTATTGTAGTTTCTTTCTTGTTTATGTTGTATGATTTCAATTCCATGCAAAAACTCAAACAAACAAATGTTTCATTTCCGGAGTTATAAGGGGTAAAATATTAAACCAAGAAATAAGTTGGATGCAAACTGTTTGACATAATTCCTATCAGCAGTTGGTTTAGATTTTGGGGCATTCAAGGGTGCCCATTATAGTGGTATTAGAGCTATAAGTCCTGCCATCCTGTGGAGGTCTTATAGGGAACATCCGGATAGAGGGAAAAGTGTTTGATGAAATGTCAAAACACTAAAATCAAAAATTAAAAAACAGGATAAGCATTTATGTTTGAGCATGCAACAAGGGCCTTTTAACTTCCGCAATACCAGAGTAAGACAAAATAGGATTTCGGACTTGCAGAGCGAACACTCTAATTCATCCGTGTAGGTGGACATAGAATCCAGTCATACAGACATAGAGGAGATATTCTTTGATCAGGACAACAATATGGGTGATCGAGATGACAGGAATACAGGATTAGGCGGAGGCAGGAATACCAGTCCAGATCAGGGGGAGGTAATGTTCCGACAGTTACTGGATACATTAGAGCAGGGGCAGCGTATGCAGCAGGAGCAGAATAGGTGAATGGACATGATGTTGCAGCTTATGGCTAGATAGATGGGTGTCAATATTAATCCAGGTGATGCCAATAATGGAAACAATAACAATGGGGGCAATGATAATACTGGAGATCAAGGCAACAACAATGGTCCTGAGAATAACGTTAATGATAATAATGGACATGGCAACAATGGGAATGAGGCTGATAACTTTAGACATGTTGCACGCCCAACTTGGACAACGAGCTCGAGACCTCTTCTACCCACCTTCCCACCCAGAGATCCGGTTCAATCAGTAAACGAACCGCAGATTACCGAGTTATAGGATCAGTTCAGGAGGGACTAGGAAGCTAGTGGACCAGAGTTTCAGGCGAATATTTCCCTTAGAGATTACATGGACTTGAGGATGAGACACATGCCTAGAGCAGGAGGGAGGAATCAAAACTTTGAGCTGAGAAAGAAAGTTGGAAAACTTTCTTTACCTTATTATGATGCTTCAGGGAAGATGATTGCACGATCTTGGGTACAGAAGGTAGATACATACTTGCAGCTGAATCCTATGCCTGAGGAGGAGGCTATCAAGTATGCGACTATTCATTTGGATGGCCCTGCGCATGAGTGGTGGCACCATGGCATGGTAACCTTGGGGAATAATCAGATCACATCTTACGAGGAGTTCATTGAGAGGCTCATAGAGAGATTTGATACTAAGGATCTCGAGTTACAGTTTAAGGAGTTGGCACAGCTCAAGCAGTGGGGATCAGTTCAGACGTATATCAATGAATTTCAGAGGTTAGTTTGTTGGTCACAGATATTTCAGAGAGGAGATTAGTAGTGTTGTTTATGGACGAACTCTCAGATCCCTTGAGGGGTTGGGTCAAGGGGCATGACCCAGCTACATTACAGGAGGCCACTAAGAAGGCTCGTGATTTAGCACCTTCTTTTAGGAGCAGATTTTGTTATTCCCTTATCGGTTACTGCGAGGGGGGGTGAATCAGTAAATACTAAATCTCTTTTGTTTAAACTTGTAAACAGATTCTTGAATGCAAAGTAGAAAGTTAACAGTCATTCACAAGCATTAACCGAACCACATAGATCTACTCAAGTATTTATACGTGGAAACCCTCGGTTAGAGATAAAAAAAACCACGGTGAGACAGAGCTCACAACTTCACTAGTTCTAAATGAAGGTGCCTTGTTAGATGTAATGTTCCTGTCATTAAATGACTATTAAAACTATTGTATATTTGGGTCCCGATTGATTTAGCTTATCTCGGGCCCATTATTTCTTTTGGCATAGTTTTAGTTGACGCCGTCAACTCTTTTGTGAACTCTCGGGAGTTTTCCTCGACGGGTATTTATGCTCGGTGTGTAGGATAGTTTTCATATATTGAGATTTGATATTTTATTTATGTTTGCGAATTCCTATTGGGATTCTGCTCTTCGCCATTTCGGAGGTGAAAGACCCTCCCTATTTGGTATTCCGCAGTTTCGGTGGGATTCAACCCTCACCCTATTCTACTTGTTCTACTTGTATCGGATCTGGCAAATCCGAGGCTTTATCAATTAATTTAATAAACATTCTTCTGGCAAAACATCTTGTGGTTTGTGAGTATTCTGATTCACGGGAAGTATATTTTATTACAACCGAAGGACGGAGGATACTGTAATTGCATCTGCACCTCGAAACCCATTCAACTTGCCACCCCGTACGACCATACGGCCTGCTCATCCCATCCGTACGGCCTGCTCATTCCACCTGTACGGCCTGCTTCACTCCCCACCGTACGACCTGTTATCGTACGCCATTGTTGCTCCTTGCACACACATCTGGGAGATACAGAATTTGCCTTCGGGAGATAAACGCCTCCGGAAGATAAACGCCTCCGTGAGATACAGAATTTGCCTCCGGGAGATAAACGCCTCTGGGAGATACAGAATTTGCCTTCGGGAGATAAAATGCCTCCGGGAGATACAAAATTTTCCTCCAGGAGATACAAAATTTGCCTCCGAGAGATACAAAAATTGCCTCCGGGAGATAAACGTCTCCGGGAGATACAAAATTTGCCTCCGGGAGATAAATGCATCCGGGAGATAAATGCCTCCGGGAATCGGGAATATTACAGTGGTATCAGAGTTGGTGATTCTGCTAGCTTGTGAGTATTGAATGAGAGTTTACTCAAGGAAAAGGAGCAGATCTCACTCGGTCGGAAGAATGGGCGATCCTCAAGATCCTACGGCCGAAGTCATGACTCTTCTGAGAGAGCTCACTAAGAATCAGGTACAGATAAATGACACTCAACGCCTCATGGAAGAGACTGCAAAAATTGGCCGAAAGCAAGATATCCACGAAACAAAGCGACAACTCTATCTCCGGACGAACAAATCATCAACCCGCGCGCTCTTGACCCTCAATGCCAACTTTTCCCTCACGGACCGAAGAACGGCGGGGAGAACAACCAAACTTCCAAGATGTACAAGATCAACTTCGGGATGATTGGAGAAATGCAAATATGGAAGGAGATATATCCTACAAAGATTATGCTGAACTCAGAATGAGGTATTCGGGTGGAAACAAGCATGGCCACTATAATGACGATTTGAGACAGAAAATGGGCAAAGTCAATTTATCCTCCTTTGATGGGTCTGGAGCTATCACAGCTTGAGCGTGGGTGCAGAAAGTAGACACATATTTCCAGCTCAACCCTATGCCAGAAGATGAGGCCATCAAATTTGCAGCACTACACCTTGAAGGAATAGCTCACGAATGGTCGCATCATGGCATGGTTACCCTCGGCCACGACCAAATAAGTTCCTAGGTTGAATTCACCGAGAGGCTGATAGATCATTTCGATGGAAAGGATCCAGAACTGAACTTCAAAGAATTGGCTCAGTTAAAGCAATCTAGCACAGTTGATGGTTACATAACAGAATTTCAAAGATTGTTAGTCTTGGTCACTGATCTTTCAGAAAGACGGTTGGTAGTACAGTTCATGGATGGACTAGCGGAACCCTTGAAAGGGTGGGTGAAAGGGTTCAACCCCGTCACGCTCACGGAGGCAATTAAGAAGGCACGCGACATGGTGACATCTTGATCTTCGTCAACCAAATATCACTCCCAGTCCAGACCACCTCTCGCTCCACGGGAGAAAGACAGCAGACCTCTGCCTAGGAGGCCCCCGTTGGATGAAGAATCTAGGCAGGAACTCAGAAGGAGGAAACTCTGTTTCAACTGCAAAGAACTGTGGGTTTCGGGACATCGATGCCTCGGCAAAGGAAAAATTCATTACATTGAAGTTTCGTCTGACGGAGAAGAAGAACAAGAACCCGAGGTGGAGGCAACTGAACAACAAGGTTCGGGGGAGGAAAACATCAATCGAGGGGAAAGACTTGCCGCACTGTTCAAAAGGGGAGGTGCCATTGCTACCTTGGTTGGAACTTCGAGGTGCACGGTGTTCTGGGTTCGGGGTACCCTCCAAGGACAACGGGTCGTGGTTATGCTTGATAGCGGAGCCACCCTCAATTTCATCAACTCCTCACTAGTAAGCCGACGGAACTTGTGTACGGAGGCACACCAAGGATTTGATGTCAAAGTGGCGGGAGGAAATTTGTTGAGATGTACGCATTTGGTTCCAAAACTAAGCATCACCATGGGTAACCACATAGTGACAGATGATTTCTTCAGGGTTGATCTGGACGACATGGAAGTCATTCTGGG
The DNA here is from genome assembly GCA_027943335.1 of Chamaecyparis obtusa. Classification (NCBI taxonomy): domain Eukaryota; kingdom Viridiplantae; phylum Streptophyta; class Pinopsida; order Cupressales; family Cupressaceae; genus Chamaecyparis; species Chamaecyparis obtusa. The sequence continues at coordinate 176,259 of BSBK01000312.1, forward strand.
CATTCAGTGGATGGAAACGTTGGATGAATACACAGAGTTTCAAGCGAATGGAGTTGTCCTTCGAGGTAAATGGGAAGAAGGTTGTGCTGAGAGGGATGTCAAACGGAGGGCCGAAGGAAATTTCAGCACAGCGAATGGAAGCTATCTTCCAACACAACAATGTGGTTTGGGCCGCACACTGTTTTGCCTCGACAGAACCCATACAGAGACAAAGAACGGACCAACAAGAAGAAGAACTTCAGAGGGTATTGGATAAGTACCACCAGTTCTTCGCTGACATACCGCAAGGCATACCACCACACCGAGGGTTCGAACACACCATTGAGTTGGAGGCTGGTGCCAAACCAGTAATCACCGTACCATATCGCCACCCTCGGAGGCTAAAAGATGAGATTGAAAAGACAATTCAGGAATTGCTTGACAAAGGTTGGATCAGACCTAGCGCCAGTCCCTTCGCATCTTCGGTGGTGCTCATCAAAAAGAAGGATGGAACGATGCGTATGTGTGTGGACTACCGCGCACTGAACAAGAAGACAATCAAAAACAGGTATCCGATTCCCAGGATAGATGAATTGCTGGACGAGTTACACGGTGCCGTTTATTTCTCTAAAATAGATCTCCGTTCCGGATACCATTAGATTCGCATGCGGGAAGATGTGGAGAAAACAACTTTCCGTTGTCACTACGGGCATTATGAGTTCCTGGTCATGCCCTTCGGATTAACGAACGCACCAGCCACTTTCCAATCATGCATGAATCGCATCTTCAACAAACAATTGCGTAAGTACTTGCTGATATTTTTTGATGATCTCTTGATTTACAGTAAAACCTGGGAAGAACATCTGAGACAGTTGGATGACATCCTTGGGATCATGGAGGCTCAGTCCTTGTTTGCCATGAAATCCAAATGTGAATTTGGGATGACAAAAATTTTATACCTGGGTCATGTGGTCAGTAATCAAGGAGTACAAGTCCACCATGAGAAGATTCAAGCTATACTCGACTGGCCAACTCCAAAATCACTCTCCGAGTTGCGAGGTTTCTTTGGATTATGCAGTTATTATAGAAGATTTGTAAAAGGATTTTCTCAGCTGAGTGCACCACTAACAAATTTGACTAAGAAGGGATCCTTCCAATGGAATGAAAGGGCACAACACACTTTTGAAAGGTTGAAAGAAATAATGAGCACGTGCTCCGTCCTCGCTCTACTTGATTTCACTCGACCATTCATTCTGGAATGTGATGCGTTGGGAGAAGGCATCGGCGCAGTCCTGATGCAGGAAAGACACCCGATAGCCTACGAAAGTCGGACGCTTACACAAACTGAGCGCCTATACTCCATCTACGACAAAGAAATGTTGGCCATTGTGCACGCCCTGACTAAGTTTCGGCAATATCTGGTGGGTACCAAGTTCACCGTCTGTACCGACCATAACAGCTTAAAATATTTCTTGGAGCAACGAGATCTGAACGAGAGGCAACATAAATGGGTAAGTAAGATCCAGGCCTTCAATTTTGATATTGAGTATGTGAAAGGGAAAAACAATGTGGTTGCGGATGCTCTGTCAAGGAAGCCGGCCACCTGTATGTTGTCACAAATATCAGCTGACTGGAAGGCTCACTTGTGGAATATTCTAAAAACCCATTTGTATGTAAGTTAATGGACAGAGACATTCAGGATGATCGATACAAGGTGGTGGATGACATCATTTACTATAAGGACCAGATATATCTAGTGCCCGAGTCCAAAATTAAGCAGAAAATTTTGAGAGAGGTACATGCTTCGCCATTAGCCGGACACCCGGGTTTTCTCAAGACCTACAGACAGGACAGGGAGAGGTTCACATGGAAGGGACTTAAAGATGATGTGTTACAGTACGTGCGGGAATGTGAAGTATGCCAGCAAAACAAAGCCGAACACACCTTACCCGCCGGATTACTACAACCTCTGCCCATTCCAGAACATAAGTGGGATGGCATCTCCATGGACTTCATCACCGGACTTCCGAAGGTAAATGGGAAGGACTGTATCTTTGTTGTTGTTGATAGGCTAACAAAGTATGCACACTTCTTCGCCATCTCCTCAGACTACCAAGCCGCACAAGTGGCAGACTTATTTGTCAGAGAAGTTTTTCGTCTACACGGGTTACCCCGAAACATTGTCAGTGACCAAGATGGACGTTTCATCAACATTTTCTGGATAGAGTTGTTTCGGTTGGCAGGGACAGAATTGGCACCCAGTACCAGCTACCATCCGCAGATGGACGGGCAGACGAAAATCGTGAACAAATGGATAGAAGGCTACCTTCGGAACTACATTTCAGCACAGCAACGGGCATGGGTCAAATGGTTGCATCTAGGAGAATATTGCTACAACACAACTTATCATATGTCTATTGGGATGGCACCCTTCAAAGCACTGTACGGATACGAGCCACTCTCATTTATTGATAGGGTTCTGGGTGACAGCCGCGCACTGAGGGCAAAGGACTGGCTTCAGGAAGGGCAAGACATTCTCAAGGTCTTAAAAGAGAACTTACAAAATGCTCAGAATCAACAGAAGATTTATGCTGACAGACACAGGATAGAGAGAAGTTTTGAGGTTGGCGACTTAGTATACCTAAGGCTCCAACCTTACAGGCAATCATCATTGAAAGCAATAGGAAAGGAAAAGCTGAAGCCTTGTTTCTATGGTCCTTATCGTGTGATGCGCCGTATCGGTGAGGTTGCTTATGAACTTGAACTACCAAAAGGAAGCGGCATCCACAATGTCTTTCATGTCTCCTGCCTAAAGAAAGCTGTCGGGCAGAATATTGTGGTAACCACAGACCTTATGCCACTGAATGAAGAAGGGAAGCTCCTTTTGGAACCGGCGGAGATCATTGATGTACAGGAGAAGACTCTGCGAAACTGTACCCTGAAGGAATACTTGGTACGTTGGAAGCACTTGCCGCTGGAAGACGCCACGTGGGAAAGTGAACACATTCTTCAACACCCGGCGTTACAATTGCTTGAGGACAAGCAATTTTCGGGACGGGAGGACTGTAATGTTCCCGTCATTAAATGACTATTAAAACTATTGTATATGTGGGTCCTAATTGATTTAGCTTATCTTGGGCCCATTATTTCTTTTGGCATAGTTTTAGTTGACGCCGTTGGCTCTTTTGTGCACTCTTAGGAGTTTTCCCCGACGGGTATTTATGCTCGGCGTGTAGGATAGTTTTCATATATTGAGATTTGATATTTTATTTATGTTTGCGAATTCCTGTTGGGATTCTGCTCTTCGCCATTTCGAAGGTGAAAGACCCTCCCTATTTGGTATTCCGCAGTTTCGGTAGGATTCAACCCTCACCCTATTCTGCTTGTTCTGCTTGTATCGGATCTGGCAAATCCGAGGCTTTATCAATTAATTCAATAAACATTCTTCTGGCAAAACATCTTGTGGTTTGTGAGTATTTTGATTCACGGTAAGTATATTTTATTACAACCGAAGGACGGTGGATACTGTAATTGCATCTGCACCTCGAAACCCATTCAACTTGCCACCCCGTACGACCATACGGCCTGCTCATCCCATCCGTACGGCCTGCTCATTCCACCTGTACGGCCTGCTTCACTCCCCACCGTAGGGCATGTTATCGTACGCCATTGTTGCTCCTTGCACACACCTCCGAGATACAGAATTTGCCTCCGGGAGATAAACGCCTTTGGGAGATAAACGCCTCCGTGAGATACAGAATTTGCCTTCGGGAGATAAACGCCTCCGGGAGATATAGAAATTGCCTCCGGGAGATAAACGCCTCCGGGAGATACAGAATTTGCCTCCGGGAGTCGAGAACATTATATTAGAGCATACAAAGCACTGGTTAAGGTGCTACCCGGTTAAGGGATTTTTACAAATGATCGGTTATGATCTAAGCCCTATTAAGAGCTGCCTGGTTACAAGACTTTGAACATCCACAAAGATGTCACCTTGTTAGGAGATTTTTACAATGAACCGATTAGGTTCACCCTATTAGAGGGATTTGTATATGATGTAACACCTTTTAAAAGCAGTGATCTATAACGACACTGATTGTCTGATTAGATCATACTTGTAGATCTCTTCCCCTGTTTTCCTGGCTGTTGATCTTCCTTTCTTACTTCACCTTTGTGCCTGTAGCACTCCTCAGAAGATATCTTTCCTTTGCTCTGTGCAATCTCCAACTATTAACGACATCAACATACTTTGCATCCTATGACTAATATTTATACAAGAGTGATCCTCTTAACTCACGGAACCATCAAGGAGTAAACTTGACCATAAAATATGCAACGCAAGAAAGTTGTGCGTTGTGATCTAGAGTTTATCTTGAGATCATCCGTAGAATGTAAAGCTAACTCCTGTTAAAAGGTTAACTTCACATCAGAGTAATGGATGTCTCGCATAATCAGGCTCTTAACTAAAACTGTTCCACAAAATCTGGATCGGATTTATCTATTAGTTAGATCGGTACTGGTTTGTCGTTGTATGCTGAATAAGACCGATATCTACCGGTTTATCTAACTACTTAGTTAACCAGTGCATACACTATGTGCTTCATCTACCGGTGTTATCTAAGTAATGTGAGGGACCGGTGATCTTTGACCGGTGTGAATGGATTTGATGAAATACACTAATGACAAGTTAAATTGCTAACAATCTTCCCCTTGGTCATTGGTGGCAAAACTTAAAAAACAAAACAAAACCATTCATACAATTGCTATTCAACCTTGGTTAGTGAAATAAAATACTGCCCTTGCTTGATTGAATGCTCTGCTCCCGTTTACTGTGGCGAACTTCACCTGACCGAACATCTTCTGACTGAGCCCTCCGGTTTATTAACTTCTCCTTGTCCTTTACAAACTTCCCCTTTTTGCCTCCATAAGACAAAGGTGTATGTCTTCCTTCACATTTGAAGCTTTGTGAAGATATCCTTATAGATGTTGTTTGCAGAATGTAGAAACGGTGCCCATTGACCGGTTACATATTCAATGTTTTGTTGGGCAGCTTTGAGAGAGACAATGATGTTTTCCATATCATCTACAATTTTGTAGTCTGGTTCATTGATCAGAACATCAGTTGAAGTAGCTGTCTGGTGCATGATATCAAGCGTTGGGGCCAAAGACATCTGGAATCCAACGATGTCTTGAATTCTTTTGTTCTCTTCTTCTGCAGTCTTTCTGAGGACTAGAGCAAGACTAGCCATTTCTCTGCTAAAAGTTGTGGCCGTTTTAGTCTTGATGTCAAATGGGTTGGACAGAGCTCTTATGTCCTCTGAAGTCTTTTTAGCTTTGTCGGTTAAATTTGTCAAGAAAATCTCAAAATTTGAAGTTTTGCTTAACAAATTTTCTGCAACTTGTATCTGCTGTTGAAGAACTTTTAGATTGTTTAGCAGAATAGCCTTTATATTTGCAACTTGCTTGTGAAGAATCTCCACTCTTTTTTGTGCATAGTGGTCAATTGCCACTGTTTCTGGATCAGTCAGATCCTCACCGATGGTTGCAGTCAAGACTTCTAGTTGGTTGATGACCGGTTCATCTTCGTCTATATCAGCATTTGGTACAAAGTTGTTCAGGATATTTTTTACTTTGTTCAGAACCATATCCTGTTTTCTTTTAGTAAGCTTTTTCAGCTGTCTTGTTGACATTTTGCTGATGTCAACTATTGTATCGGTTGTTTTGCTCCTTTTTGCTTCAGATTCTTCAGAGGATGTGATCTTTCTTTTAGAGGAGCTAGCAAGAGTTTCTTGTTCTTTATCTTTACTCTGTTCTTGTGCCTTTGGAGCTTGCTCATGTTCTGTTGCATCCTGTTTGCCTATCTTGTTTCCCTCTTCTAGTCTGGCTTCCGATTGCCGAACGTGTATCTCAGGCATAGCATCTTCTGCTTGATGTGAGGGCTCTTTTGATGGACCTTATGATTGTAGCTGTTCTTCAGCTATATGAAGATCATCTGTAGGGATCCCTTCACCCCTTTTATCTGATCTGTCATTGGGAATATTGACAAAAGTCTGTCCCAATTTAACCGGTTCACTAGAAGTGAACATTTTGGTGAGAACTTCTTGCTCATCAGATATCGGAGTCTAAGTTGCAGTAAGCTGAACAGGTGGATCAATAATTGTAGTGGTGTGATCCTGAGGACCTGTTTCTTCAAGGGTATTGAAATCATATTGTTGCCAGAAATCCAAGGTCTTTTTAAAGACTTCATTCTCATAACCATTGAGAATCTTGGCAACTCTGTAATTTGTATCTAGATTCATAAATGCATCTTCTAAAAGAAGCTTGATACTTTTATCACTTAAGCCAGGTCTAGCTTTCGCTAGTGCTTCTTTATTGATCTGTGAGTTTCTTTCCAGACCGGTTCTCCATTTTGCTTGAAGCTTGCTATTTAATTCGAGAGGAAACTTGCCTCTATAATCCCTAGGAGTTTTAATGAAGTGTAGTAGACTTTCAACAAGAGCTTTTTCTATTGCCTGTTTGTCTTCCTCAGTTAACACGCTATACCATTTCGCTGCATTATCTATTTCTCCAAAAATTGTAATTTCAACTACAATGTCATTAACAGTCATAGTGCGAGCCTTACCTTTTTCTGGAGATACAAGAAGTGTAGGATTTTTCGGTTCATCGGTTATGTCAACGATGATTGGTTTGTCTACCACGAGTACTCCTTTTCCTTTCTCGGTGTCACGAACCGGTGGAGCTGTTGTCTTTTGGCGTGCTTCCTCAGCTTGTTGTTGTGTCCGAAGTAGGTTGCTCCAGATGGCTACTCCTTTAGTATGTACTTTTTCGGTTTCTCCAATCAGTAAGAGGTTTATTCTTTTCTTTATCAGGAAATTCTGTTGGTGTAGTTCAGCTTGTTGACTCGCTTCTTCTAGAGTGAGATGATTTTGCACTTGTAACAGAGCTTGAATCCTTAGCTCTTTTTCTCTATCCATTAAAGTTTTCCACCTGCTTTGAAGGATATTCAGCAGATCCTTAGGCAGTACTTTCTAAAGTTCTGTAGGACTTAGATTGAACTTATGCAGGCATTCAACAATAGCATCTTCAATTTTCCTTCAGTCTTCATCATTTGCCACAGTGTATCTTCTACTAACATTACCCATTCCTTCGGTTTCTTTCAGTCCTGTTATAAATTCATCTATCGTTGGTTTACCTTTTCTTGGTGGATCCACCTTTGCTTGCGTATCGGTCCTTTGCTTTCTTTCGTTGGGCGGAACTGTATCTTTTGAATCGGTTTCTTCTGCTTCTTGCTCCTGTGTGCTTGGCTCCGGTTGAGCTTTTCTCTTTTGTGCTTTTGGTGGTGCAATTTCCGGTTTATTCTTTGGCGTGGGCGATCTTTTGACATAGACATTCTTGATTGGCGCTTGCTTTAAATTCTTCTCTATCTCCGCATAGGTTCCAAACCGTTGAGCACCGCGATCCATATGTGCTTTTTCCAGGGCCTCTACATACACCATTGCAAACTTTGTTGTGATTTCGTATCCAAGCTCAGGTGCGTACTCGTCTCTCGGTTCTACTTCTTGATTGATGCAGAAGTCAGTAGTCACCAGAAAACATACCTCTTCTTTGTACTTGTCAACAATAGTTGACGGGATCCTTTCTCTAGCATGCATTTTCCTATCCCGGGAAAGAAATTAGAATAGTAGAATAGTAGAAGTAAAGACAAACCAAGAGTGTTCCAAATTTCAGTGATTTGTTCTTGACGATGCCCAGCTTCTTCATGTTTTCAAAGATTTGTCCTCTTAGCATTTTTACATATCATACTATGCGTTGTCATGAACAATTCTGTAGGCTATATGTATGCCTCCACCCGGTTTTTTATTGAGGTTACTTGATTGATATACTTTGTAACCGATTACTGTGGATGCGAACCGAACAATTGGATCCTCAATGTCAATTACGGTCATAAATCGCTTGTCATATTTTGATTTTGTTAGGTTTGCCACCACTGCATTAGATATGGTTCTCAGAGTAAGTTCTTCTCCCTGATTCCAGAATCCAGTTACCCTGTAAAGATCGTCTTTCGTGATCGAAGTGCAGATCCCTCTCATAAGCCAAAATCCAGGATCATGCACTCGACTGACTACCATTCGAATCCACTCAGGTTTGAAAATAACTGGATATGAGACTCAATTTATGATCCCCGACGATACCAGCTTTGCGTAGCCACTGGGATAATTACCATCTGAGCACAGCGAGTGATACTCGCTCTGTATGTACGTTTCTCTTAGCTCTTCTTGCTTAGCATGAATAAACGCAGTTACGTCTTCTGTCAGGAGAACTCCTTTAGTTATTGAGGAGAGCGCACCAGCCATGTCGATCTCCCTGTCTTGATTTGGCGAGATGTCAAAAGGACTACGATCCGCTTGATTTGCAGGATCAAGCTTTGCCTCGTATGATGAGGATGCCATTGCTCTCACTTGGTTGCTAGAGATGATTAGATCGGTTTGACAGATAATCTCACTCTATGATCGAATTGCAAGAATATTGCTCGAGCGGAGATTAGATAACATAAAATCGCAAGGTAAAAAAAGAAATGAGTTATCCTTCTTTTCTTTTATAGGATTAGGGCATAACGGTAATTACCAAACGGTAACTATTGTTAAACGGCTATAGTAATAAATGCCTTACCTAACCTTTCTTGACGCTTTTGCTAACCAGTAGTCTGACTTTTTCGATTAGGCATGTCCCGGTTGATCACCTCATGTCTTTCCGGTCTGACCTATAGCCTGAGTGAGATAGGACTCACCAGTAATCTCCTTTGGGAGAATGCAGAGGCTATTTCGGCATGATGATGTAGAGTGGGCGGCAGAATGTTTCACTATGCCAGTCTCACAAGAGCCACACGTGAAGAGTCATCCACTAGATATCCAGGAGATACTTGACAGGCACGCTAAAGTTTTTGGCGAGATTCCGCATGGGGTTCCTCCTGACAGAGGGATAGAGCATGTTATTGAGCTCGAGGAGGGAGCCAGACCAGTTATGATCACTCCCTATCGTCATCCTAAGAAACACAAGGATGAGATAGAGAAGGCGATTAAGGATTTGTTGGAGATGGGGCATATCAGGCCTAGTAAGAGCCCTTTTGCTTTAGCACTAGTGTTGGTAAAGAAGAAGGATGGGACGATGCGCATGTGCATCGATTACAGGGCATTAAATAAGAATACCATTAAGAACAGATATCCCATCCCGTGGATAGATGAGTTGATTGATGAGCTGCATGGTGCATGCTTCTTTACAAAGATTGTTTTGCGGTTAGGGTATCATCAGATCAGGATGAGGGTGGAGGACATTGAGAAGACAGCCTTTCGGTGTCACTATGGCCACTTTGAGTTTTTGGTTATGCCATTTGGGCTAACCAATGCCCCTGCTACTTTCCAGAGTTGCATGAATCAGGTATTCAGGGGGCAGCTTAGGAGATTTGTCCTGATTTTCTTTGATGATATTTTGGTCTTCAGTAAGACTTGGGAGGAGCATTTACAACATCTGGAGATGGTGTTGTCCATTTTGGAGAAAGAGTCACTATATTCCAAGGAATCTAAGTGCGAGTTTGGGTCGACTGAGTTACTATACCTTGGGCATATCATTAGCGCAGATGGAGTTCGGGTAGATCCCGAAAAGATTAGAGCTATTGTTGAATGGCCTACTCCTACGAACCTCACACAGCTTAAGGGGTTCTTTGGTCTCTGCAGGTTTTATAGGAGATTTGTTGAGGGATTTTCACAGACCGCTGCACCGTTGACAGACCTTACCAAGAAAGGGGCCTTCGTATGGACAGGGGCAGCTCAGAGATGCTTTGATCATTTCAAGCAGGTGATGTCATCATGTCTAGTATTAGCTCTACCGGACTTCACAAAGCCATTTGAGCTTCATTGTGATGTGTCGGGTGATGGGATTGGAGCAATCTTGATGCAGGAGAAGCATCCCATTGCTTTTGAGAGTAGGAAGCTCCGTGGAGTGGAGAGGAGCTATTCCATCTATGACTAGGAGATGTTGGCCATTATGCATGCTTTGGCCAAGTTTCGGTCTTACCTAGTTGGAGGGAAGTTTGTTATCAAGACTGATCACAACAACATCAAATACTTCATGAGCCAGTGTGACTTGAATGATAGACAACAGAAGTGGATTACGAAGTTACAGGCTTATGACTTTGACATTGAGTTTGTCAAAGGTAAGAAGAATGTGGTGGCAGATGCTTGATCCAGGAGACCTCATATTTGTGCTCTAGCTGAGATTACTGGAGATTGGAGAAATAAGATTACATCAGAGTATGCAAGGGACACTTGGGCTTCTAGGTTGATTGCAGGCACCATACAAGATGATCGTTATGTGGTGATGGACGGATTGATCAGGTTCCAGGACAGGATATATTTGATTCCTTCATCACAGTTTAGGGAGGTAATACTGAAGGCATTTCATGATGCACCTACAGCTGGACATCCAAGGGTCTTTAAGACCTACAGGCAGATCCGTGAGTGGTTCGCATGGAGAGGGCTCAAGGATGATGTTCAGAGGCATGTCAGGGAGTGTGCAGTTTGTCAGCAGAATAAGGGGGAGCACACATATCTTGCAGGGTTGTTACAACTTTTGCCCATTCCGGATAGGAAATGGGAAAGTATTTTCATGGACTTCATCACTGGATTACCACGAGTATGGGGTAGAGATTGCATCTATGTGGTAGTTGATCGGTTGACAAAGTTTTTTCATTTCTTTGCTATTCCGTCCACCTACACAGCAGCACAGGTGGCCGATCTTTTCTTCAGAGAGATATTCAGGTTACATGGGCTACCTAGGTTTATTGTCAGTGACCGGGATAGTAAATTTATGAGTGCTTTTTGGCAAGAGTTGTTTGGGTTGTGTGGCACAGATCTTACACCTAGCACTAGTTATCATCCATAGACAGATGGGCAAACAGAGATTGTGAATAAATGGGTGGAAGGATATCCGAGGAACTATGTGCTTGCACAACAGAGGGCTTGGGTCAGATGGCTACATATGGGAGAGTACTGTTATAACACCCCTTATCATATGTCCATCAAGATGACTCCATTCATGGCACTGTATGGTTATGAAGCACCTAGCTTCATGGATCTGGTTTTGGGGGACAACAGAGTGCCCAAAGCCAAAGACTTCTTGCAGGATAGTCAGGATATCTTGAGGGTGCTCGGGGAGAATATACAGCAGGCCCATAATCAGCAGAAATTGTATGCTGATTAGCACCGAATAGAGCGCAGCTTTGAGGTTAGGGATATGGTTTACTTGAGGCTACAACCATACAGACAGTCATCGCTCAAGAAGAGCAGAGCAGAGAAGTTGAAGCCTAGACTTTATGGTCCCTATAGAGTGATTCGCAGGGTGGGCGAGGTTGCCTACGAGATTGAGCTTCCAGAGGGCAGTCGGGTGTATAATGTGTTTCATGTGTCGAGGCTTAAGAAAGCCATTGGTCAGAGAGTTGTGCCTTTTGCAGATTTGCCACCATTGGATGAGGAGGGGAAGCTCATATTGGTTCCTGAGGCTATTCTGGACACCAGGGAGAGGACTCTGCGGAACAGGGTGGTTAAAGAATATTTACTCAGATGGAGAGACCTGCCAGAGGAGGATGCTACTTGGGAGAGTGAGTAGGTGTTACAGCAGACAGGACTGAGATTGCTAGAGGACAAGCAATTTCAAGGGGGGCGGACTGTAATGTCCCCACTTTAGTAGTTGTCTAGCTGTGTGACCGTTAGCCTGTTTCTGCATGGTCCCAGAGGCTAACGAAGAGGTTAGTGGGATCCTGAGATGTTTTGGCCTAGTCATTTCCAGTTTGGGCCAGAACGGAGTTGATTTACATGGTTTCGGGCAAACTTACTATTTTTAGTAAGTTAGCAGGGCATGGGCGATGTCAGAAGTAGTGATTGGATTTGATGCTCCTCGATGAGAGCTTTCCGACGAGCTATCACTCATATTATTCCGAGCCCAATTACTATTTTATTTTAATGCCTGAAGTTTATTAAAGTAACATTTAAATTAAATGTTAAAATAATAAAGTGTTACTTTAATATTATTCATGTTAGGTTATGTGTCCGAGAAGGGAAGCCCAAGGGAGACATAAAGTGTTATTTTATTTTAAAACACTTTATCCTACATTGCTTGTGAAAAGTGGGTCGACCATATGAAGTGGAAATAAAAGGAGAGCTTGTAGCCCTTGTTCAACATGTTGAATATGAGAAGAAATTGATGTGTGAGTTGCAGATCCGTTTTTGGCATTAGAGGACGACTATCCTCTCTTGTGACATTCTAGACGTCATTCCCTTGGGGTTTGGCCTTTGGAATCCATTGCTATCAGCTTCATTATCAGATAGTTTGGGTGCATTTCCAGCTGTAGGCAAGGTTGTTGTTTTGCTCATATCTTTTTCACTACTTGTCCGATGCTTATGCCAATTTGAGGGGATGATTTTATGAAGATATTGAACCAGCTGAAGACACAATTACTACTGTAGCAACACTGTTCATGCGGTACTATTCATGTGACAGTATTCATGTGGTACTATTCATGTCACTGTAGCAGCAAATTTGAAAGCATGTGCTGGAGCGTTATGCCAATAATATTGGAGCAATTAGTGAGTTGATAATCTGCCATGTATTTGTTTTTATTAAATTTTGAAAATAACATCTTCTCAGCAGCAGTTCAATATCCAGTTTGCATATTATTGTAGTTTCTTTCTTTGTTTATGTTGTATGATTTCAATTCCATGCAAAAACTCAAACAAACAAACAAACGTTTCATTTCCGGAGTTATAAGGGATAAAATATTAAACCGAGAAATAAGAAGTTGGATGCAAACTGTTTGACATAATTCCTATCAGCAGCTGGTTTAGTTTTTGGGGCATTCAAGGGTGCGCATTACAGTATGGCCTGCCTACTCACTATTTACCTTCGTACGGTCCAGTCTTGGGCTTTGTAGGTGTAGCTGGAATTCTGAAGGTGTCGTTTTTTTGAAGTTGTGGTTGGGTACATTACATCTGTGAGAACAGCTACAACCATGAGTGTGATTATGACATTATAATATTATATTTTTGTATTATGCGACATCATTCCATTGCAATACTAGCATTATGTAATCAGCTAATGAGCTACAGCTCGGGGGGTGGGTGTAATGTCCCACCCTATTATGGAACACTGGACAACTTTAGAACTAAAATAACCTGCTTGTTCCTTGTACCAATTTTTGTTTTGTTTATTTTATTTTTCAGAACTAGACAGAAGTTGCAGAAGGGTTTTGTTTCATGTTTGCAATGTTTTGAGTTGATAAACAATGAGCAACAATATACCTTTTTTTCAATATATAACAGCTCTGAAATAACATTAAATATTATGCAATCTGAGAATTTAAATTTTAGCTTTCACTATAATTTCTAAGTTTTAAAATATGCGGCAAAAGAGAATGACCTAGTTCAGAAATAGGTTTTACAAATCAATTCGAAGCATGCCCAATAATAGCCTTTGAAGCTTGATGGAATAAGGTCCCAAACAACTCTTATGTAGGTCTGAAAAGCTAGTAGCCACTTAGGACACTCAGAGAACTGTTTGCAACACCTTCAATCTGTCCTTTCCAACTTTAAAACCCTCTTAATAGGGTAGATTGCTTTGGTCACTCAATAAGTGCAATTGAGGACACCAATGCCTAGGCGAGTTGGCCTAGAATCAATTTGCATTAAGGGAGCTGTACAGTTTGATCAGAATCTGATTTTTCCCTGTTACTGACTCTATAACCACTGAAACTCCTGCCCTAGAATATTGAGAATGAAGAAACTATTATGAACCAATACTGAATAGTAGTATGTGAGGCTTCTCCAACTCCAAAATGGAGCCAAGAAGGGTGCAGCTAGATAAGCAGCTGCTCACTCAGAAATAACCAGAAAAACTCCCAAAAGCTGATTTCTTTGTTGCTCAAATGATAATCTCAACGTAGGATTCCCTCACACAACTTGTGATGAGCCCTGCTGGTTCAATCTCTAACCACTCTGACAGTTGACAGGGTTTTGTTGTTTTGCAATGTTTTGTACTCTTTGAAAATATAAACTTTTGAAATTTTGCAAAATGTGATACAAAACATGAAATCAAAACTAATACTGAAGCAAATTCACTAATGGAGATTCCGTATTCATTTTATTGGAGATCACATTTCATAATAATGTTCAATATAAAATCTGAAATTAACTTGCATTCAAATATAAAACTTGGATGTTCAAACGCTGCCTGGTAATTGTGCCAAACCCTACAAATTCTGATCGTAGCTATCACAAACAGCTGATGATCAAATGCAGCAACAAGAGAAGTCTTCCAAACCCTCAAAAATCACCATACATGGCCTATAAGTTGCTAGATGTTAGTTCTGTAAGGTATAATGAGCCCAAAATATAATTCATTCAAGTCTAGAAGCCAAACGTCCCTCTTGGGAGACTCACGTGGGTCTGGTCTAAGTATGACTACCCCTTTCAATGCACAAAACCTTCCTCTAAATCGCTGGAAACTCCTATAGCTGGTCGCCAATGATAATTCTCTGCTCTTATTCAACAAACTCTATCAAAAACTCCTTATACTGTCAAATTCAAGCCCAATTATGGCTCCTGTGTGAAGCCATCATTGAATGCACAATATCAGTGGATCTTTCACCATCTCAGAGTGCTGAAAACATTGAAGAATTGTCGTCATTCAATGCAAGGAATTGCAGAAACCCTCGTTTCTTCTCAATTTCCAAGAACAAACTCCAAGCCAAGTCAAAAAGCAATCATTCATGGATGAAATCGATTTCCTTGAGGAGTCTTTAGTAATATTTCTCACTTGGTTCGATTATTAGCATTTGCTTTTCTCATTACAAATATTTGCTTTCTAACATATGGTGTTGACCTTGGTTATAATATTTGATGTGCCCCCTTTAAAACAAGTCACTAATGCACATTAATTACATCAATTGGCCCCATTCACTTTATTATTTTATAATTGGCCTTTATAACATATTATTAATAAAGTATGACTTTATTAATAATAAACACAGGCTATAAAATCTCCTCCAATGAATCAACTATAAATCCAGATATATACTGCAAATGCTAGATATCCAAGTGCCTTGCCAAACGTAGCAGCTTTGCAAAACCGTCTTACTATAAATAGTAAGTACCTAAATAACTGCTCTAGTTAATGATGCCAAAACTCAACACTGCAGGTAAACATGTTTAGGTTGCTAAAGATAGAAACCCCATCTTTCTTGAAATAGACACTTATTATAAATAATAAGTGTGCCAAACTGAACCAAAGGAAGAGCAATCCTGAATTATCTTGTCCTTTGAAACGGGAATTGACCTCTGATTTTGCCAGTTGAGACCCTCTAACCACCTAACTTAGCCTACGAGGGTCATTGATAGGCTAATCCAAACCACAAACCATGCCATCTAAAAAAGGGGACATTACACAACCTTGGTAGATACTTCACAACTGCAGGTGTGATGACCTGTGAAGGTCATTGTCTCCACAAGTTGGTCCAAACCCTCAGGCTTAGCTAAGCTCCTCTCAGGAGGCAAAAAAGAAATTAATTAACATAGCATAACATAACCCAAAAATGGCTTCACGTTGTGTTTATAAGCCTCTTTCCATTCATACGCCTTAATTAGGGTTTTCTCCTTTTCCCATCACCTTAGGGTTTCTCACTTAAATCTGATTTAATTCTATTTTTTTATTATTTCCAACTTAACTTGAGTGGCCTCGAGTTAAGCGACTTTTTTTCTTCTCTTTTTTATTATAAAGTCACTTTCTTGTCTCTTCCAAAGGGTGCCCAACTCATAGCTCTTCTCTCTCCAAACTCATATCATAAGTATGCTTTTTTGAGAGAGTATTACTTAGGCTAAAGTATTGTTTTAACTTGGGAACTTAAAATATTAAAAAGTAGCAACTGGTACCTCCCATCCTGTTTTGGCAAGATGTTTGAAGTAAGAGGGAACCAACCAATTCATGGATCCTCTATCCATCTTGTTAGTCTACTAGGACCTAGTGATAGGCTAACCTTGATTAACTGATGCTGACTAAGAAGGGGACATTACAGTGGGGAGGGGGGGTATCAAGTTTGTATCATTTTAAATATGTTTGGGATCAACTGAATTCATATATATATAAATATTGTTGTGACCTTTTCACACCATCACCCCATTGCAAATGGGAACCCCCTCTTTTTGTGCATAGTTGTAAGAGGTTTTGATAGTAGAGGCGACAATTCAGAGCTCAAAAGTTGAGTGGTTAAGTAATTAAATCGTCATGATTGTAAGTGCGAATGGGAGTGTCAAGGTTAAGGTTTCACTAGGACAAAGACCTTATGAAAATCATTTTATCGTTATAAGATTGCACTTTGTCCCTTTGAAAATATAATTTCCACTCCAAAATTGCACATTGTCCATATGGAAATAGAATTTCCACTCTAAAATTGTACTTTGTCCTTGTGGAAATAGAATTTTCACTCCGAAAATGACCAAAATCCCCATGAAGGGTGAGTTTCCACTCCAAAAATGATAAAAATCCTTGTGAAAGATGAATTTCCTCTTGAGAAATTATGAAAGTCCTTGAAGAGATCAATTGTCCACTCATGAGGAGATGTTTGCAATGAAAACTCATTGTTGGGACCTTTAGTCGAAATTCCCCCCCTGGACAATAGAAACAAAGGCAAAATGCAAACGGTCCTTGAGCATGTCGATTTTCCACTAGTCCCATACTTGGGGGTCATGAAATGGATTAAATAAAGTTGTGAAGAGGCAAGATGTCCCTATACCCATTGAATTTCCCTTGATAAAACAAGATGAACAAATAAATGAATTTCAAGGGGGGATTATCTCATGTTCATGCATTAGTCGATTTTACCTTGGAAGGCTTGGTTGAAAACATGAAATGAAATTTAATGAAATGCAAGGGAAATGAACTAAAATTCAATATACACGAATTCCAAGGGGCAAAACATTTATCCCACATTGGCTGTGTGGGTGTAACTCAAGGCAAAAATCTCTTTAAAAGTCCACCAACAGCAACAAGTATAATGTAATATAAGAGAGTTGACAAAGGCTTGAAGTCAAAAGGAGAATTGGAACATTCAAGAAGGTGCTGGAAGTGAAAGAGCAAGAAGTGATCAGACTTATTTAAGTCTGATATAAATAATAGCCATTATCAAAGTGGCCAGCATTGGAGGCAGAGATCAAGAGTCTAAATAGGGAATTGGTGTTGGCACGGAAGGAGTTCGAGTGCAGCCAAGGTGAGCATAGGCGACTAAAGGAAAGGTCTGTATGCTTAAAATCTGAAGACCCCAAGGAAATACAATTTTGCAAAAAGAAAATCAGAGACCACAAAGCAAGTAATAAAGGCATTTGGAGGGCCAAATTTGAGTTGTGAAAAGTCTGAGACAGTGATCCAAGTGCTAGAAAGGGCTGTATGTAACTATTTTCAGAATTAAGTCTGAAAATTCTTCTACAAGTTTGATTTTTTATAGAAAAAAATCAGATAAAATCTTGAGTGATTAATTCTATCGGGATACATTGCATGGTCCTTGGGGGGTGTTTTGACAAAAGAATCACTTCATTTTGAGGAAAGAGTCACCATAGCAAGACACATTTCAGACTTGTCCTCAGAAAACAGTTTTATATCTTACCATGAAGGCTTTGGTTTTTCACTCCTAATCCTTAAATACTCGTATTGGAACATGCTCTTGTCAATTAATAATCTGATTTGGTGAAGTTCAAGCTTCTAGTTCTGAGAATGAGGGATGTCTTCAGACTTATTCTCAAAGACCAGTCTGACCCTAAGACATTCTTCATTATTAGACCTCACAATGCATGTTTGGGGTGATATTTAGCGAGGTGTTGCATTAATTTCTAGATTTTTTGGACATGTTGCAGGTCGGTCCTCAGAAAAATCAGAGTTTGTGCATTAGTAAGGGGGTCTGATTTGTGCATTTGGGAGTTCAAATAAATCAATTTGATCATGATTTTGATGTCTTGACAGTCTGATTGCACATATTTGCAGATTTAGTCTTTAGACTTAGTCCTCAGACTTGGTCTTCAGACTTAGTCCTCAGTTTTTTTTTTTGAATTTCATGACTTCAAGATTCTGACTTAGCCCTCAGGTTTAATTTTCAGATTTGTCCTCAGATTTGTCCTTAGAGGAAGCTTGGATTAGATGGGCTGCTGATGGGTTTCATGGTGGTCGTTGCAGTTTGTTCTGATTCAGAGACGATAAATATTGCATGCAATTAATTCTAGACACTTGTCATTATCTTTACTGATCATCAACTTGATTTAGTACATTTGGGAACAATTGGGTTGGTTGTGGTAGAAAATGGCAATGGAAAACAAGAAAAGTAATAAGTGGAGGCAAGGATTTGAGCAACTAAAATTTAGGATTTAGTTACTGTTGATGTTTTGTAGCTTCAGTCGGATAAACACTATGAGTCAATACTAGTGAAGATATGTATATATATATTTAGTATATATGAAATGTGTATATATACTTAATATATATATATATATATATATATATATATATATATATATATATATATATATATATTATTATGTAAATATTAGAGAAATAAATATAATAATGACTCAAGAGATATCATATACATATATATACATATATCTATACATATATATATATAATCATAATTGTCATTATATTAATTACATAATAATGAATAGACATGTCCCTTCATGGGACATGTCTCTTCTTGGCTCATTCTCAATATAAATGCAAGAGATTGCTGCATTTGGAAAACACATATTACAGGCAGTGCTATTACACTTGCAACGATCCTAAAACTTGTCATGATATCAGAGCAGGTTCTCCTCCCAGGCCTATGAGGTTCTGAGTTCATTCTTTAGCAAGAGAATAAATATTTGCAATTCTTGAAGTATTTTATCAGGGTTGGGGAAACAACGAAATAATTTATTTTGATTATTATATGTTTGATATATCCTTGATGTCAAACTAGGCTTTTGCGGATTCTTATTTATTTTCTAAGTGTGATTTAAAGGATCCAATTCGATATTTGTGGAATTTATTTCTTTATTGGCTCATTACCAAGTTTCGCGTGAGTAAGGTTAATAATAACCGATTCAAAAATATTATTATTCAAGTCAAATATTTCATTTGAACATTTTTATGGAATAAAATAATGATCGAAGATTTGAAGGATCGATGATTATTTGATGAGGAGACTTTGACGGATTTTGGATACCACCTATTATGCTCATTCTTGTCTTGACTGTGATTGGGCCACATACTAACAGTGCTCCGATTGCAGCAAAAACTTGAGAGGAGGCGCTGCAGGTGTTGCATCAAAACACAATGGCTTAGGCTTGGGTCTGTCCGTGTGGCATCGGATGTGCACTCTACCGACTGCGTGGATGAGAAAAGCTCCTTGATTGTCCCAAGCGTGGAAAGAATTTGACCACGTGTTGTCTATAACTGCAAAGAGACCGTGAATATTGGAAGGTTTGCAGTTATGAATCTGTCAACGGGGCTTGCGATTGAGAATGGAACTACCAAAATAATGGATAGGTCCATGTGGGATTGTTGAGCTGAGATGATTTGGCACTGCGTTGAATGGATGATATATGCAAATCTCACCTCTAACTAAAATGAAGTTAAATTTGTTAAATTTGCCAATGAAACTATCAGATCTGCAAAAGCTTCTGACATGGCAATAATTATAAAGAGCTAGTGTATGTCTCTATACCAATGATTGAATACTATAACATGAGGGTGCTTTGTATGCTAGGCATTCAAGTAGAAAAGGTCGTTGTCATGTGATTCTAGAAGTAGCAATGTCTATTACAACTTCACAAAACATATAAATGAGATCATAATAGTTTGTTGAGTGCAAGTTAGACAATACATGCCAAGGATATTATCTTGAAGACATTCAGTACTATGCGAGTAAATTAAAATGTGTATGTAGTCACCAGTTCATTTACAACAATAAGAAGGAACTGGCAGAGTTTACTATAAGATACAAAGTCATCGTGGAATACAGGGGCTATATGGTTACCAGATAAGGTTGATTGGAGTAATATTGCTGACAAATGCTTATATGTAAATGTTTTCTGATTTGTTGCATATGGACCCTCATTGGAGCAACTTGTATCAAGGATGTTGATGCCCAGATAAGTAATTATTTTTCCTTGAGTATTATTTCATCTACTCATTGTAGTCTCTCTTATGTTTATTTCTATACGTACTATAAGAGCTATTTGCCTTGATCTTTTCTGGGGATGCTCTTGTAGGAAAAAGACGATTGATATCAGATTCAGAGGGAGTTTGACACTTTAGAGGTAACTTTGGACGAGGAGCTCAGAAGATTGATATCAGATTCAGAGGGAGTCTGACAGTTTATCTTAAGCAATCTTAGATGAAAAGATCAACATATTGATATTTTCTCAGTGAGTTCTTCTCAGTGAGAGAAGTTTTAGGTGAAATCCCTTGTTTCCACCCTCTACGTTGAGGCATGGTGGATGTCATGTGTGTGACTCCATGTTTTTAATGGGCCTGCCCCTTGTGTACATCATGAGGAAGTGACGACTTCCAAATGATTATCACTTGTATTTGCAAAAGTTATTGAAAGGTGGCGATCTTACAATAACTTAATCTTCTATTATGATGGACATCCTATGATGTCTAAGCAGATCATGATAGATGATAACTTGCATGGTGGATTAAGTTCCTTAAACAGATCATGGCCTTATATTGTGATGGACATCTTATGATGTCTAAGCAGATCATGATAGATGATAACTTGCATGGTGGATTAAGTTCCTTAAATAGACCATGAATGTTCCTATGCTAAGTATCATTGAGGATACGTGTGCACATACCTTATGAACATTTTGTGTATTTGGTGAATATCATGAGACTTGATATTCTGAGGCCAAATTACTCGGAGTACTTGGGGAATATCATGCGACTTGATATTTTGAGGCCATTACTTCTAATATCATGAGATGATATCTAATTGGTGGGTATCTTCCAATCAAAGATATCCTTAATCATGCCAACTTGATATTACATTGAGGTAATATCTTACCATGTGTTTATCCTCCCTAGCTAAGGGGAAGTGTTGATGTTTTGTAGCTTCAGTCGGATAAACACTATGAGTCAATACTAGTGAAGATATGTATATATATATTTAGTATATATGATATATACTTAAATATATATGTATATATAAATATTATTGTTATGTAAATATTAGATAAATTAATATTATAATGTCTCAAGAGATATTATGTATATATATAATCATAGTTGTCATTGTATTAATTACATAATAATGATTAGACGTGTCCCGCGAAGGAACATGTCGCTTCTTGGCTCATTCTCAATATAAATGCAAGAGATTGCTGCATTTGGAAAACACATATATTACAGGCAGTGCTATTACATTTCCAGCGATCCTAAAACTTAACAGTTACAAAACAAAAATAAAAAATCTTTGTTCTAGTTGAGATTTAGTTACATTATATTATATCATTAAGATCACAAGAGGACATTACACTTTATATTTTTAATGATAAGTAAACTAGTAGTTTTTCAGTTTATGAATTTAATTATTTGTAGTAATACAATTATTTGTTATAGATTTGCATTTATATATATATCTAGATCAGCTTGTTAGGTTTGTTTACTCATTTACTGACTCATTAGATCGGATGCACCTCCTTTGATTTTTGCAAAGAAATGCATCTCTAATTAAATTTAAGCAAATTTTTTAGTTCCCTATATTTTCCTGATAAGTTTTTGACTTATCTTCGATATTTGCTAATATCTTTTTTTTTTGCCCTCGGCAATAAGTTGCCGATAACGATATTTTTAACTATGATATCTGTAATGACCCTTACCAATAGGGCACTAAAAACCCCTCAAAAATGTAACTCAAAATGTAGATAGAAAATTATTTTGCAATATATGAGTTCGCTGTCCCAAAATTTCAGAATAATAGATAGCAACCAAATACCATCTAAAACACTATCAATGATGTAGGAAATTGCTCAAAACCATATGCCATTCATATATCAACAATTTGCAACAATGCCATACATATTTTAGCCAACAATATGATCATCAAACCCTAGGTTTGCAATATAGATAGACTGAAAATTACAATGCCCTTTCACGTGCAAAATCCTAGCTTTCCTTTGATACCAGTAATGCCAAATGGCAAACAAAGACAAGTACAATGTAAAATAGTAAAGTGCTGAAGCTATATTTTGTACTCAGCTGAAAACATACATTTCTCATAAAATATGCCAAATGCCAAATGAGAAGTGAGGAACCTGATTGTAGATAGCTGTGATAATTTTTACCAGTGCTGAAGATGCCAACACCCAAGCCAAAGTCACCCCAAATCTGAAAATGTACTTTCTTGCAGATTTTTGAAAATGTCTAGGAATTTTGAAAATTCCTTAAAAATAAATCATGGCATTTTGGGACTCCAAAATGCACCTATCTTTATCTCCTCGACGATATAAATCCGATGCAAAAATACCCAGAATGATATGCTGAGTAATGAGGAAGATATGAGCAAAAATGTGGTTCCAAAACCCTATCCTAAAATTCTGAAAACTGAATTAGACTTGTAGCTAAAACTTTTTCGGATTGCTTTTTTCGCTCTGCTTTTTCGGATCTGCTTTTTCGCTTTGCTTTTTCGGACTGCTTTTTCGGATCTGCCTTTTCGCTTTGCTTTTTTGGACTGCTTTTTCTCTTTGCTTTTTTGGACTGCTTTTTTCGGATCTGCTTTTTTTTTCCTCTTGCAATCAAAAATTCAAACCCTCAGGTAAGACTGAGGACTCCAAATAAGCTCAACTTGAAATGGCTGAATACCACTTCCAAAGTGCAACCCTTCAAAGGATATTTCACCTCCTCAGTTATGCAAATCCTTAAGAAACTCCGTTCCTAAAGATCAAATGACAATCTGTAGACCAAGATGGCGCCACAAATGCTCAAAGAGAAAAGTAGTGTAAACTCAAGTCATGGGATGTCCAAATGAGAGGCCAAGCACTCTATTTATTCACTTTTCTAAGAAGCCACTAGAACTTCTAGAAGTATCCATAAAATATTCTTATAAAATCCTTTTATAATGCACTTTTATATAAAAAGTAACTTTATAAAATAAAAAGTGCAACTCAACTCAAAATTATAACATTTTGGCCCCACATAACACATTATAATAAAAAATATGATAAACACCATCACTCCAAGAGCAAATAAGACCATCCAATCCCCAAATAATCATCAGAATGACTCTCTCACCAAAACCATCTGCCTACGAGAGTCCATGATAGGCAAATCCACTGAAAAATGACATGTCACTAAAGAGGGGACATGATAATATTGATATTAATTCCGTTGGTCGATACCATTAATGGATATAGAACAACACCTATTTATAATTTGTTTGACACGTCAACATGAAAGATTGACTATGTGAACCGAGCAGTAGTTACTCAAGCAACCTTTACAATATTGATTAAAACTAGAATAATATTTATCGATTAGCCGATATGAAGGGGTACGATAATTATGTCTATACAAAAACAAGGTTATCATCCATAATAGAGATTACAGTATAGTCTTGAAGGCCAAGTTACTGGGTTCGTACCCACAGGCTCCGTATTGGGTTTGGGTATGCACCCAGTTCGGATATGTTTGTGGGTACTTGATGGGTAAGTATATGCATATTTGAATATTATTCTACTGTCAATTGGCATTTAATATTTATATTTGGCATTGATCAATGATCAAGTATCATACTATGAAATGATTTAGTTTTAGGATTCTGTATATTTCTCTTATTTTTTTGTATATATACTGCACACATATATATACACACATGTACCCAAACCCGTAAAAAAATTTCACATACCCGCGTACCGGGTTCTTGTGCCCGTACCTGTTCCCTTAACCCGAACTGGTAACTTAGCTTGAAGGTTGAATTCTATAGTATAAAAATACCAAGCCCCCATAATAATTCATTGGTGTTGGTAGAAACGATTTCATGAACAATTTGTTCTAAGGTAATACAAGCCTGTATCAATCCCATCATCAATCGACTTGGCAACATCAGTCAAAGAACTATAAACTAATGAAAGGTGGGCCATTGATTGTGTACGTGGTTGAAGAGGTGTAACCCATGGACTCCCAAAGGTTGCTACCTTTTTGGGTTAGATAATATTAATACTCATTCAAACACATTCAAGTAGATACCGAACATTTTCTATTTCTAATTTGATTCATATTTGAATTGTATTAAGGAGACAGCCTTTTTAAGGCAACTCAGTGACATGTATTGAGAGACAGAGAGATCCCAACAAGTGTCAGCATCTCAATCATCCTATCAGGCAAAAACCCCAACATTGCAAACTTCTCGAGTACTATTAGGAACAATAATTATTTCATCACCATAAGGACAAGGAGAAGATAGTGTTGCATAATTTAAAAGTCACCCGAGTGATAGAACTCATACATAGCATATTAGAGTCTATTGCATTTGAATATTGATATAAGGTTCATAACAAAAATTAATGTTAGCAATTTAATCATTGCAAAACAACATCAAGTTAGTAGATTTATTGTTGAACCTATAAAATAGGGAGAGTGATTGTATACACCTTTACAATTCACTTTCATTACATTCAATTGTGGAACTGAGAATAAAATAAGGGAGGAAAAGGGTCTTTCACAAATTCATTTACAAGAATTTAGTTCAAACTCTAAGAGATTGCATTAGAAGACATTACAAGGTGCCTTAGTAGTTCTCCCTTAATCACAAAGCAGTAGGGTGCTCTCATAGTCAGTCCCCCTTAACTTCTGTTGTAATACGGTGTCTTAGCGATTCTCCCTTATTTCCAGACTTAGTTGGTAGGGCACTTGCAATAGGGTGCCCTATCCGTTCTTCCTTAATCGCAAAATAGGAGGGTGCCCTAGTGATTCTCCCTTAATTGCAGACTTGGTTGGAAAGGTACTTGCAATAGGGTGCCCTAGCTACCTTAATCACAGAGCAATATGGTGCCCTTGTTAGCAATTTAAGTTGTCATTAGTGTAATTCACAAACACCAACCCCATCGGTAAAGGTTCATCGATAACTCACATTACTCTAAAGGCATCGATAGACTAGAAACAAAGTGTATGCATCGGTTGACTAAATAGAAAGATACACCGGTAGACCAAACCAAGTACATAGTACTGGTCTTATATTGCATACAGGGATGAACCGAGTATAAGAGTATACCAATCTACTGCATAAAGATCCGCATTGGATTTTGCAGATCAGTTTGAGTTAAAACCGGATTATACGGAATATCCACCTCTCTGAAGTGGAGTTAGCTTTTTAACAGGAGTTAGCTTTATTTCTGCGGATGCTTTCAAGGTAAACTCCAGATCAGAACGCATTGCTTTTATGTGTTGCATGATTTAAGGTTGAGTTTACACCCTGACGGTTCTATGAGTTAAGGGTTTCATCAAGGTGAACTCTTGTATAAATATAGGTCATAGGACGCAAGATAAGTGTTGTTGAAAAGTGCTGAATAGAGAGAGCAGAGAAGAGCGAGATCACAGTCACTAGAGGTGAAAGGCAAAGAGGCAGAAAAGATTCAACAACCTGGCTAACCGTGGAAGAGATCAATAGGTATGATCTAATCAGACAATTAGTGTCATATGAGATCATTGTTTTTATAAGGTGTGAAAGCAAATTGAAATCCCTCTATTAGGGTGGACCTAATCGGTTCTTTGTATAAATCCCTTAACCAGGTAACATCTTTGTTGATGTTCAAAGTCTTGTAATCAGACAACTCCTAATAGAGTTAAGATCTTAATCGATCTTCTACCAAATCCCTTAATCGGGTAGCACCTTCACCAGTGCTTTGTAAGCTCCTAATAGGGCGTCTTCATTCTGCAGTAGTGAAGTTGTGAGCTCTGTCTCACCGTGGTTTTCTCCTTCTAACCGAGGGTTTCCACGTATACATCTGGTGTTGATCTGTGTATTTACATTTATGCTTGTGTATCATTGTTTACATTCTGTAGAATATTTAAACAAGTATTGAATTATAAAGAAATAGTGTTTACTGATTCACCCCCCTCTTAGTAACCAGTTAGTAATAACAATTGGTATCAGAGCTAAGTTCTCTAGTATACAAAGCTTAACCGCTTCAGAAAAAGATCATGGAGGGTTATAGGTATCAGAAACAGCTTGAGGAAGCCAACGACATCATTGCCTCTCTGGAGAATAGGCTGAGAAGATCACTTGCAAAAAGGAAGGAGCTAGCTCTGCAACTGAATGAGAGCAATGAGACCATTGATGAATTCTTTGGGCAGAGTGGATCTGATGAAGCTGAGGAAACAGTCTCTGAGCTCATGGAAAGAAACCAGATCCTAACTGGTCAGATCTCCAACCTTAAGAGGGAGCAAGAAGATAATGCCCTAAGGATGACTGAACTAATTGAGAAAAAGAGAAAAGCTGAAGATGAAAGAAACACTGCAGTCAAGTCATTAATAGCCTTTGAAAAAGCAAGGAACTGGGCAAAGGAAGTTGTAGGGGCGAATGAACTTGTCATTTTGCAACTCCAAGAAGACATGCAAATTGTGACCCAAGAAAACACCAGCATGCAGAAGAGCTATCATGACCGAGATGATGCATGCCAAAGACTGGCAAGTGAGCTGTACCAACTAAGAGAGCAAATGAAAGTTCTTGAACAAAGAAATGAAACTCTCAGAAAGTATAACGAAAGCTCTGTCAAGCTTGATGAGCAACTTAAAGCTCAAAGAAAGGACAAAGATCACACCGGTCTTGACTTCACTGGTCAGAGCATCAAGGAAACTGGTGAGTCATCTAGAGCCAATACTAGCAAGAAGGAAAAGAAGAAACTGCTGGCACAAAAAGGTAAGAAGACGTTCAACACCTCTTGCACTCATTGTCGGAAATCGGGTCATAGAACAAATGATTGCAGGAATGCATCGGTAAAGCCAACCAACTGCAAGAACTGTTGCAAGTATGGCCACAAGACCAATGAATGCTGGTCCAGCCCCACAACTGTGTCTAGTGGAAGCAGGGGAAGCTTCAAGGGCTACTCTATGCATGCAATAAGTTTGGACACAAAATTGATGAATGCAGATCAAAGATAATGACATTCGGATCTCCAAGACTGGTATTCACCAAGAGAAACAAGAACCGGAGGATAGCCAATTGTACAAACTGTGGGATGCACAGTCACAATGACTCATGGTGCAAATCACCCAACACAAGAAGGGTGAACCCGTGGAAGGCAACCGGGGTAGTCTGCTATCAGTGCAACAAATTCGGACACCTAGCAAAAGATTGCAGAAACCGGTCAAAGAACGAAAGAAAAGAATCGGTCAAACCGGTAGAAAAGACCTCATCCTCAAATGAGAAGATCAACAAGGAAGAGAAGACTGAGAAGGTAGTTAAGAAGATATGGTTTAAGGAGTCAAAGAGCTCAGCAGAGGAGAAGATAGAGGAAATATCATCATCTGCTAATGGTGATATCTCTTCAGCAAACTGAGCCGTGAAGGCCAAGAGGGAACCGATAGACCACCTATCGTTCTTGGTAGAACTGGTGAGAAGTGAACTCACTCAGTCTACAAGGATAACCGGACAGGTAAGCAGTAATCAACCGGGGTTTGCCCAACTGAAAAAGCCGGATCACCGGTTGGCAAAAACGGAAAGAAAAGTTAGGTAAGGCATTAAATATTGTAGCCGTTTAACAATAGTTACGGTTTGGTAATTACCGTTATGCCCTAACTCTATAAAAGAAAGGAGGATTACTCATTAGTTTTACTTTGCTTTCTTTGTGATTAACGAATTCTTGTGCTAAGTAATATTCTTGCGCTTTGATCACTGTGAGCTACTGTTTGTAATACCGATCAAGCTACTTTCTATGTCAACCAGTTATCAAGAAATGGCATCATCATCCTCTACCGTGAAGCTAATCAAGGGAAATCAAGTGGACCGACCTGCATATGATATTGCTACGATTCAGAACAGGGAAATCGACATGGTTGGTGCGCTATCGTCTGTTAGCAATATAAGTTGTCATTAGTGTATTTCATTAAACCCATTCACACCGGTCGAGGATCACCGGTCGCTCGCATTACCTAGACACCGGTAGATAAAGCGCATAATATATGCACCGGTCAACTAATTAGTTAGATAAACTGGTAGACTGAACCAAGTCCTCAGTATCGGTCTTATTCAGCATCCAACGACAAATCGGTACTGATCTAACTGATAGAAAAATCCAGTCCAGTTTTTGTGGAACAGTTTGAGTTACAGTTCAAGTTAAGAGCCTGATTATGCGAGACATCCATTACTCTGATGCGAAGTTAACCGTTCAACTTGAGTTAGCTTTTAGTTTTACGGATGATCCCTAGATAAACTCTAGATCACAACGCACAGCTTTCTTGCATTGCATATTTTATGGTCAAGTTTATTCCCTGGTGGTTCTACGAGTCAAGAGGATCACTCTTGTATAAATATTAGAAATAGGACGCAAAGTAAGGGGCTGTTGTTGATAAGTGAAAAACGCAGAGAGTAGAGGAAAGATATCTTCTGAGGAGTGTTACAGGCACAAAGGTGAAGGTAGAAAAGAAGATCAACAACCAGGCAAACAGGGGAAGGAATCTACAGGTATGATCTAATCAGACAATCAGTGTCATTATAGATCACTGTTTTTTTTTGATATTTCATCATATACAAATCCCTATATTAGGGTGGACCTAATCGGTTCGTTGTAAAAGTCCCCTAACAGGGTAACATCTTGTCGATGTGCAAAGTCTTGTAACCAAGTAGCTCCTAACAGGGTTTAGATCTTAACAGATCTCTTGTAAAATCCCTTAATCGGGTAGCACCTTAACCAATGCTTTGTAAGCTCCTAACAGGTAGCCTTCATTTGGAACTAGTGAAGTTGTGAGCTCTATCTCACCGTGGTTTTTTCTCTCTAACCGAGGGTTTCTACGTACAAATATTTGTGTAGATCTATGTGATTCAGTTTATGCTTGTGAATGACTGTTAGCTTTCTACTCTGCATTCTAGAATCTGTTTGCAAGTATTAAACAATAAAGATTTAGTATTTTCTGATTCACCCCCCCCTCTCAGTGACCGGTAAGATAACATCATCATCTGTACCATATGGTGTCTTCATGACAGAAGATGTGACTGCGTTTAT
Source organism: Chamaecyparis obtusa (assembly GCA_027943335.1). Classification (NCBI taxonomy): domain Eukaryota; kingdom Viridiplantae; phylum Streptophyta; class Pinopsida; order Cupressales; family Cupressaceae; genus Chamaecyparis; species Chamaecyparis obtusa. Next base: position 205,523 of record BSBK01000312.1, read on the forward strand.
CCACGCGAAGCAGGAAAAACTTGGTGAGACATTCATATAGAGCAAGTATCTCTCGCTGTGTGAGGACGGAAGACTTCAAGACCGATATGCGAAGCTGGTATCATCCTGTCTTGTCAACGGAGTTACTTATCCAACTATCTTCTGGCCCGACTGGATTCGACTGGTCCTCAGTCGAGTGCACGATCCAGGGTTTTGGCTCCAAAAGGGTGCAGTTACAGAGATAACAAAAGAGGATTTGCATCACGTGACTGGGTACTGTCAAGAAGGGGAAGCTTTAACCCTACGAACAATCTCCAATGCAATCGTCACAAAGCTGACAAAATCAAAATTCGATGGTCGCCTCATGATAGTGATCGACATCGAAGATGGAGGGGTTCGGTTTGCATCCGCGGTAATAGGTTATAAAATCTATCAATCCAGTAATTTGAACAGTATACTGGTAGGAGCCATACATGCCGCTCACCGGATAATGTACGACAACACCAAATATGATATTTGTGGAATGCTTCGAGGGAAGATATTTGAAAATATGAAGAAGCTTGGTATTGTTAGGAAGAAATCTATGAAGTACATGACCCTACTAGTATGTCTCTACTACTATCAAAGTTTCTTCTTGGGAATTGGCAAAGTGACATGGAAAACCGACAGATTGGTCATGCACCAAATAGCTGAATTGGCCAACCAACTGGGAAACTAGTTAGGTAATGTAATGACCGAATATTTTGAGGCATTTCAACTAAGGATGCATGCATGGGAGCGGGTGCCGTCAACCATTGTTGACTTAGACAAGGATGATGTGTGTTTGCTCGTTTCCACCAAGCAGTGGAACCGAGAACAAAATATGCTCCTAAGATGGGATATGAGATCACTACCAAGATTGCTAAGGCATACGCTAATGCCTTGAATGAAGCAAATCTGGATCTCACTGAAAACCGGTTTGGTATATTCGCAGAGATTCAAGAGAATTTGAAGAAGAGGGCACTGATCAAAAATGTCTACACCAAAAGGGCCCCCACACCAAAGAAGAAACCGGTGACAGAGCAACCCAAGGCTCGAAGGAAGAAAGTAGAATCGATAACCACTACCCAAGAGGGAGAACAAGAGGAGACAGATTTAGAAGACACAGTTCCTGTAATTAAAAGGAAGAGGGGTTCAAGCAAACCGGTAAAAGAGGATCCACCAAGAAGTAGGAAGCCCATAATAGACGAATTTGTGGTAGGATTAAAAGAAACAGGAGGAATGGGAGGTGTGAAAAGAAGATATGAACTGGCAAATGATGAAGACAGGAGGAAGATCGAAGAAGCGGTAGTGCATTGCATTCATAAGTATAATCTGCATCCTACTGAACTTCACAAGATGGTACCGGAGGATCTCCTACAAATCATTGAAGCTAGATGGAAAGCTTCAATGGACAGAGAAAAGGAGCTCAGGGTACGAGCTCTTCTAGAGGTTCAGAACCATCTCACTTTGGAAGAAGCCACCGAACAGGCTGAACTGCATTAGCAAACCTTCTTAACGAAAAGGAGGATCAGTCTCATGCTTGTTGGAGAAGCTGAGAGAGTGCATGATGAAGTAGTGATGTGGACTAAACTTCTTCAGACCTAGAAGCAAGAAGAGGAAGCATGCCAAAGAACAACAGTTCCACCGGTGCTTGACACCGGTAAAGGAAAAGGAGTGCTTGGAGCTGAAGCACCTACAATAGTTGATATCACTGATGATCTAGCTCACCCAACAATCCTTACCTCACTAGGAAAAGGTAAGACAAATACAATGAGTGTCAATGATATTGTAGATGAAGTTATGGATTTCGGTATTGTAGATAATGTTGCTAAGTGGTATAGTGTGTTGGAAGAAAATGATAAGGAGTCAATCATAATAGCTATAGTGGAAACTTTTATGGACTATAAGAGAACACCAAGGGACTACAGGTCCAAATTTCCACCAGAACTCAATAGTAGGCTACAGACTACATGGAGAACTGGTCTAGGCACAAACACGAGGATCAATAGGGAAACATTGTTAAAAGTTAGACCTGGTCTCAGTGAAGACAGACTAAAACTTCTATTGGAGGAAGCAACAATGAACTTGGATACCAAGTATAGAGTTGCCCAGATACTAAATGGATATGAGAATCCAGTCTATAAAGAGACTCTGTTCTTCTGGAAACAGTACAAAAATTGTACACTTGAAAAATTAGGTCTTCAGGATCAAACTGAACAAGTACATGCACCACCGGTTCAATTCAGTACTTGTGAAGAACCTACAACCGGTAATGTAAATATTCAAGCAGAAGAGTTCACATTTGGTGACAGATAAACGTTGAACAGGTAGAACATGAACTGGGAAATGAAATTCCTATCGGAGAGTTACAACTGAAGAGTAGCACACAGAAGGAGTCCCACCGGAAGAACAACTTCATCAAGGACAGGATGTCCCACCAGAAGTTGAAGTGCAATCGGAAGAAGCTCAGAATAAAGAAGAAGAACCTGCTAAAGAAGACCAACCTGAAGAAGAGATACAACTTGAAGATGCAGCTCAAGAAGGAAATGAAGAAAATAAAGAATAGTAGCAAGAAATTCCTGTACAAAATGAGCAAGCTCAACCGGAACAGGAAACCAAGCAAAAGGAGCAAGCTGATATTCCAAGCTCCTCCTCATCAAAAAGAAAGTTGTCTTTTGCTAAGGATAAAGAAGCCAAAAGGAGCAAGCCCACCGATACAGTGGTAGACATCAACAAGATGTCAACAAGGTTTTTCAAGGAGCTGACCAAGAGGAAACAGGAAATGGTCCTGACCACTGTGAAGAATATATTTTGCAACTTCGTACTAGATGCGGATATAGATGAAGATGAGCCGGTGATAGATCAACTGGAAGTTTTAGCACAAGTAATCGGTGAAGATCTAACAGAGCCTGAAACAGTAGCAATCAACCATTATGAGAAGAAAAGGATCAAGATTCTGCACAAACAAGTTGGAGATATTAAGGTAACTCTTACAACCAACTTAAGAGTTCTTCAACAATAGATCCAAATTGCAGGAAGTCTGATGACTAGGACTTCAAACTTTTAAATATTTTTGCAAGATTTGATTGAGAAGTCTGCAAAGGCTTCAGAAGATATTAGAGTTTTGTCCACTCAGTTTGACATCAAGAACAAGACTGCAACAAATTTTAGTAGAGAGATGACAGGTCTTGCTCTAATAAAGAGAAAGACAGCTGAAGAGGAAAATAAAACAATCCAAGACATCATTGGATTTCAGATGTTTTTGGCCCCAACATTTGACATCATGCACCAAACAGCAACTTCTACAGAGAATTTGATAAATGAACCGGATTACAAGACTGTAGAAGATATGGAGAACATAATTGTTTCTCTCAAAGCAGCCCAGAAAAACATTGAATATGTAACCGGTCAGTGGGCACTGTTTCTACAATCTGCAAAGACGATCTATAAGGATATCTTCACAAAGCTTCAAATGTAAAATCCTACATGAAGCTTAACCCTTTGTCCTATGGAGGCAAAAAGGGGAAGAAGATAGAAGAAGCAGAAGAAATAAAAGTAAAAGTTCAAATGGGAAGCAGATTAGTCCTCAAGGTTAGCAAAGGAATAGGTCAGAACAGCTACACAACAAACTGGAGCAATCAGATAGGGGAAGTGTGCCACAAAGGAAAGAGAAGTCTACAAGAACAAGGGATACAATGTCACAAGTGAGTATGGTTTTGCCACCAATGATAAAGGGGAAGATTGTTAGCAATTTAAGTTGTCATTATTGTAATTCACAAACACCATCCCCACCGGTAAAGGTTCACTGATAACTCACGTTACTCTAAAGGCACCGGTAGACTAGAAACAGAGTGTATGCATCGGTTGACTAAATAAAAAGATACACCGGTAGACCAAACTAAGTACATAGTACCGGTCTTATGTTGCATACAGGGATGAACCGAGTATAAGAGTATACTGGTCTATTGCATAAAGATCCGCACCGGATTTTGCAGATCAGTTTGAGTTAAAACCGGATTATACGGAACATCCACTGCTGAGAAGTGGAGTTAGCTTTATTTTTGTGGATGCTTTCAAGGTAAACTCTAGATCAGAACGCATAGCTTTTATGTGTTGCATGATTTAAGGTTGAGTTTACACCCTGGCGGTTCTATGAGTTAAGGGTTTCATCAAGGTGAACTCTTGTATAAATACAAGTCATAGGATGCAAGATAAGTGTTGTTGAAAAGTGCTGAATAGAGACAGCAGAGAAGAGCGAGATCACAGTCACTAGAGGTGAAAGGCAAAGAGGCAGAAGATTCAACAACCAGGCTAACTGGGGTATAGATCAATAGGTATGATCTAATCAGACAATCAGTGTCATATGAGATCATCGCTTTTATAAGGTGTGAAAGCAAATTGAAATCCCTCTATTAGGGTGGACCTAATCGGTTCTTTGTATAAATCCCTTAACCGGGTACATCTTTGTTGATGTTCAAAGTCCTGTAATCAGGCAACTCCTAACAGAGTTAAGATCTTAACTGATCTTCTACCAAATCCCTTAACCGGGTAGCACCTTCACCAGTGCTTTGTAAGCTCCTAAAAGGGCGCCTTTATTCTGCAGTAGTGAAGTTGTGAGCTCTGTCTCACCGTGGTTTTTTCCTTCTAACCGAGGGTTTCCACGTATACATTTGGTGTTGATCTGTGTATTTACATTTATGCTTGTGTATGATTGTTTACATTTTGTAGAATATTTAAACAAGTATTGAATTGTAAAGAAATAGTGTTTACTGATTCACCCGTCCCCTCAGTAACCGGTTAGTAATAACAGCCCTCATAGCCATTCTCCCTTAACTGCTACTGGAATAGGGTGCCCTAGTGATTCTCCCTTAATTGTAGACTTGGTTGGAAGGGTACTTGGAATAGGGTGCCCTAGCAGTTCTCCCTTAATTACAGAGTAGTAGGGTGCCCTCATAGTCATTCTCCCTTAACTGCTACTGCAATAGGGTGCCCTAGCGATTCTCCCTTAATTGCAGACTCGGTTGGAAGGGTACTTGCAATAGGGTGCCCTAGCAGTTCTCCCTTAATCGCAGAGCAGTAGGGTGCCCTCATAGCTATTCTCCCTTAATTGTTACTATAATAGGGTGCCCTAGCGATTCTTCCTTCATTGCAGCCTTTCCCCCCTTTAATTAAATCATATCTTAAATGTTTTAATAATAGTCAAAATTACATTATAGAGTACATAAATAGGTTAGTCATTATTTCTACATTATTGATTAAAGAAAATTTCCAAATTGTTGTCACAACTAGGGTTGAACCTCCTTGAAGCTCCATTGGCTTTCTCCTCCATTCTTTGATTGAATGTTGTTGAGGTTCCCTTAATCATATTTCATTTTCCTATGTGTGTTCCTTTTGATTTTGTGTCAAGTGTTGCTTCTATTCTATGAATTCGAATCCTTTTCCTGCACTTATGTCCCGGTTCCCATGATTCTTTACTTGTGAAACATAATTTCTTCCTTCTTAAGTCTTCTTGTTGTTTTTGAGCTTTCTCATCTTGGCATATATGTCTACGTTCAAAGTTCTCACTTCAATGGAAACATTTTGTTTTTGGTAATTCCTACTTGTGCTTTTCAGACTTACCATGGAATTGTTTGGCAGGGTTACTTGAGGGTCTATTACTTGTTGATGAAACTTCTAGCCTCAAAGCCGTTTCAAAGGTATCTTCAAGACATGTAGGTTTGAGAGCACTTACCAAACCCTTTAGTGAATCTTTTAATCCTTCCACGAATAAGTAGGTAAGTCTGTCATCATCTACCCCTGAAACTTGGCCTGAGAGTATTTGGAATTCAGCAATATAACCTTCGACTAACCCTTGTTGCTTGATTTGAGTTAGCGTTTTAAAGTCTTCTTGGGGATGCTTTCTGTTGAACCTTCTAACAAGTTTTTGTGAAAACTCTTCATGGGATGTGATATTTTGATGGCCTTGGGTGTGGATCCCATGGTACTGCTATTCATGTGTCGATCCTTATAAATGGAGGATCACAAATTGAAGCGCACCCTCTTCCTTCATTGGACTAAGGGTGAGATAAGTGTTCAATTTCTATAGCCAAGCATGAGCTGTAACTTTCTCTGATCCATCAAAATTCGAAAGTGTGACTTTATTTACTTTATGTTTTAAATTCTTATTTGCGTGTAATCCCGTTCTTCTTGGAATCTCATGCCTTTGACCTTCACAAAATTTTCTAAATGTTATGAGTTCTCTAATTTCTAGCTCAAGGGTTGCATAGGCTCTAGCATTGTCTACGGTACTGTTTGTAGGGTGATTGATCCCTTCTTCCTCCCTAGGTATATCTTCCCTAGGTAGGAAAGGTGGCTTGGGAACCTTAGATGCTGATGATCCACTATTATTCTCCGAGTGGTTGGAGCTTAAGTCTCTCCCATTTGAAGAATTATTTTTATGATTACTAATTGAATTCTCCATATTTTGCAAAGCTTGGAGGAGTGCTTGGTTTGATTTCTCCATTTGGCCGATAATTGATTGATTAGTTTGTTCCATGAATGCTCTCATATCATTTCTAGAGCTCTTTCTACGGTATTCTATGGAGTTATACTGTAATATTCCCAACCACACTCCCAGAAAGAAAGATTGTCACGCTACCTCTTCATAGCCCTATGGAATCCGTACGAAGGAGTAGGCGAGGTACAGGGGAGCCGTACGGTGATGGTTGGTGGCCGTACGATGATTGCGTGGTGGCCGTACGGTGATGCTGAATGTTTGCGAAATAATATAAATACCCAAATGTAAGCCAATTTGCAAAGCAGTATTATTGATATAAATGAAAATACTTTGGATTTGCCAGATCCGATACAACAAAACAAACAGAATAGGGTGAGGGTTGAATTTCCATTGAAACTGCAAATACCAAATAGGGAGGGTCTTTCACCTCCGAAATGGAAGCCAACAGAATCCCAACAGGAATTCGCAAATGCAAATAAAATATCAAATCTCAACATATTAAATTTAACCTACATGTTGGGTATAAATACCCGTTGGGAAAACTCTCGAGGATGCACAAATAGAGCCGACGACGACAACTACACTTACGCCAACAATAAAAAATGGGCCCGAGATAAACTAAATCGATCAGGACCCAAAAACAATAGCTTTATTATTTATTTAATGATGGGGACATTACAGTCGTCCTGTCCCAATAATTGCTTGTCGTCAAGCAATTTCAAGCTAGGGTGTTCCAGAATCTCTTCGCCTTCCCAGGTGGCATCATCAGGGGTAGATTCTTCCATCGCACAAGAAATTCCTTGATAGTGCATGTCCTCAATGTTTTCTCTTGACTATTGATTATTTCTGTCAGTTCCAATACTAATTTCCCTCCGTCGTCGAGGGGTGGCAGGTCTGTGGAGACCGTGACTTGTTGACCCACGACTTTCTTCAGGCAAGAAACATGGAAGACGTTGTGGATTCGGCTTCCCTTAGGCAGCTCTAATTCATATGCAACCTGGCTCACTCTCCTGGTCACACGGTAGGGTCCGTAGAAGCGCAGCCTCAACTTTTCCTTCCCAGAAGCCTTAAGAGAAGACTGTCTCTACAGTTGAAGTCGGAGGTATACCAAATCCCCAACTTCAAAACTCCTCTTGATTCGGTGCTTGTCAACGTACATTTTCTACTGATTCTGAGCCTGTTGGAGATTTTCCTTTAAGGATCTTAAAATATCTATTGTTTCCTGCAGCTAGTCTTTGGCCTTCGGCACATGACTATCACCCAGAGCCAAGTCCACAAATAAAGGAGGTTCATACTCGTACAAAGCTTTGAAAGGTTCCATTCCAATGGACATGTGGAAGATGGTATTGTAACAGTACTCTCCCAGATGTAGCCATTTGACCCATGCTCTCTATTGTGCCGAAACATAGATTCTGAGGTAACCTTGTTCACAATCTCTGTTTGACCGTTAGTCTGGGGGTGGTAACTGGTGCTTGGCGACAACTCTGTCCCTACTAGTCGAAACTATTCTTTCTAGAAGTTACTGAGGAAGTGGCTATCTCTGTCATTGACTATGTTTCGAGGGAGTCCGTGCAGACGGAACACCTCTCGGAAGAATAAGTCCGCTACCTATGAGGCCGAAAACTCTGCTAAGATAACAAAGAAATGTGCATACTTGGTTAATCTGTCAACCATCACAAAGATGGAGTCCTTCCCTTGTGCCTTAGGGAGCCAGGAAATGAAATCCATTGAGATGCTATCCCACGTTTTCTCCGGAATCGGTAAAGGTTGAAGTAAACTCACGAGCAGAGTATGTTCGGATTTATTTTGTTGACAGGTAAAACATTCCTAGACGTACTGTAATATATCATTCTTTAGGCCCTTCCATGAGAATCTTTCCTTGATCTGTTTGTAGGTCTTCAAGTATCTTTGATGCTCGGCTAGAGGCGAGTCATGCATCTCTTTCAAGATTTTCTTCTTCAACTTGGATTCAGGTAGAAAATAATATCATCAACCACCTTCTACCTATCGTCCTCTACTTCTTGGTCTAGGAGTTTGCATGCGAATGTGTTCTTGGAGTATTCGACCAACAAATGTGCTCTCCAATCCTTTGATATCTGAGATAAGGAACATATTGCCGACTTTCTTGACAAGGCGTCAGCCACTACATTATTTTTTCCCTTTACATATTCAATGTCAAAGTCGAAAGCTTGTACTTTACTTACCCATTTCTACTGTCTCTCATTCAATTCCCGTTCTAGAAAATGTCTGAGGCTGTTGTGATCTGTACGGATGACAAACTTGGCTCCGATGAGGTACTGCTGAAATTTTGTTAAGGCATGCATGATGGCGAGCATTTCTTTGTCGTATATGGAATACAACCTTTCAACCCCTGAGAGCTTCTGACTTTCGAAAGCAATTGGGTGGCAGTCCTGCATTAGCATGACCTCGATACCCTCTTCGGAGGCGTCGCACTCCAGGATGAAAGGTCGAGTGAAATTTGGCAGCGCAAGAACCAGGCAAGAATTCATAGTTTTCTCGAGTTTCTCAAAAGTCTGATGGGCCCGTTCACTCCACTGAAAAGACCCCTTCTTTGTCAGGTCGGTGAGTGGCACGCTGAGTTGTGAGAACCCCTTCATGAACCGTCTATAGTAACTACACAACCCAAAGAATAACTGTAGTTCCGAAAGAGTTTTTGGAGGTGGCCAATCCAAGATAGCCTAAATCTTCTCTTGATGTACCTGAACTCCTCGGCTACTGACAATGTGCCCTCAATATAATATCTCTGTCATCCTAAATTTACATTTGGATCTTTTGGCGAACAAAAGTTGTGCCTACAAAATCCGGAGCACTTCTTCCAAACTCCTTAAGTGCTCGTCCCATGACTTGCTGTAGATCAACATATCATTGAAGAACACCAACAGGAACTTATGCAGCTATTTGTTAAAAATCTGATTCATGCAAGATTGGAATGTACTGTAGCATTGGTCAATCCGAATGGCATGACCAAAAATTCGTAATGCCCATAATGGCAACGGAATGCTGTTTTATCCATATCTTCTTCCGTCATGCGGATTTGGTGATACCCTGAATGAAGGTCTATTTTGGAGAAATAGATGGCACTGTGTAACTCATCCAACAATTCATCGATCCTGGGAATTGGATACCTGTTCTTGATGGTCTTTTTGTTCAGCGCACAATAGTCTACACACATTCACAACGTTCCATCCTTCTTTTTAACTAGCACTACCGACGATGCAAAAGGACTGGAACTGGGCCTGATCCAACCTTTGTCAAGAAGTTCCTATATTGTTTTTTCAATCTCATCTTTTAGCCTCTTAGGGTGGCGGTATGGCACAGTGATAACCGGTTTGGCGCAGTCTCCATCTCAATGGTGTGTTCAAACTCTCGGTGTGGTGGTATGTTTGATGGTATGTCGGCGAAGACTTGGTGATGTCTATTCGAAACCGTTTGAAGCTCTTCATCCTGGTGGTCAGTTCTTTGTTCCTGTATAGGTTTTGTCGATGCAAAACAGTGTGGCCCAGACCACGTCATCATGTATGAAGATTGCTTCCATCCGTCGGGCTGAAACTTCCCTCAGTCCTCCATTCGACATCCCTCTCAGCACAATTTTTTTGCCATTCACCTCGAAGGAGAACTCCATTCGTTTGAAACTTTGTGTCTTCGTCCAATGTTTCCATCCTTTGAATGCCTAGAATGACTTTCATGTCGTCCAGATCGACCACGAAGAAATCATCTGTCACTGTCTGGGTTCCCATGGTGATGCTGAGTTGCGGAACCAGATGGGTGCATTTTAATAGGTTTCCTCCTTCCACCTTGACGTCAAATCCCTGATGTGCGTCTGTACACAAACCCTGCCAACTCACTAGCAATGAGTTAGTGAAGTTGAGTGTGGCTCTACTGTCAAGCATGACCATGACCCGTTGCCCTTGGAGGGTACCCTGGACCCGGAATACAGTACACCTTGGAGTTCCCGCCAGGGTAGCAATGGCACCTCCTCTTTTCAAGAGTGTGGCAATTCTTTCTGTGCCATGTCGCGTGCCTTCTTAGTTGCCTCCATGAGTGTGATGGGGTTGAATCCCTTCACCCAACCCTTCAAGGGTTCCGCCAGTCCATCCATAAACAACTCCACCAAACGTCTTTCTGAAATATCTGTTACTAAGACAAACATTCTCTGAAATTCTGTTATGTAACCATCGACGGTGCCAGATTGCTTTAGCTTAGCCAATTCTTTGAAATTAAGTTCTGGATCCCTTCCATCAAAACGATCTATCCATCTCTCAGTGAATTCAGCGTAGGAATTTATTTGATCATGGCCGAGAGTAACCATGCCATGATGCCGCCATTCGTGGGCTATTCCTTCCAGATGCAGTGAAGCAAATTTGATGGCCTCATCCTCCGACATAGGGTTGAGCTGGATATGTGTCTGCTTTTTGTACCCATGCTCGAGCTGTGATAGTTCCAGACCCATCAAAGGATGATAGATTAACTTTGCCAATCTTCCGTCTGAGATCGTCATTATAATAGCCATGTTTGTTTCCGCTAGATTATCTCATTCTCAGGTCAGCATAATCTTTGTAGGATATATCTCCTTCCATATTTGCGTTCCTCCAATCTTCTCGAAGTTGATCTTGTATTTCCTAGAAAGTTTGTAATGTTCCAAACTACAATCTTCACGTCAAAGCTTTGCAATTGTTGTCCTGATGATTGGAAGAGGTCGTATGGTGGAATTGGCGTGGCAGTATGGTGGAATTGGCGTGGCAGTACGGTGGAATGGGTGTGGCAATACGGTGGAATTGGCGTGGCAGTACGGTGGAATCCGAGATGATAATGTGATGTTCCCATTTCCTTAGTCGAGAGTTAAATATGTATTTCGCAGGCACAAAACAACTTGCAAGCCAAATATATTTGCCAAGAAGATCTTACTGAATTAATTGATAGATCCTCGGATTTGCCAGATCCGATACAAGCAGAATAGGGTGAGGGTTGAATCCCACCGAAACTGTGGAGTACCAAATAGGGAGGATATTACACCTCCGAAATGACAGAGAGAGGAATCCCAACAGGAATTCGCAATACAATAAAATATGAAATCTCAACATATCAAATCTAACCTACACGCCGAGCATAAATACCCGTCGGGTTAAACTCCCGAAAGTGCACAAAAGAGCGGACGGCGAAAACTAAACTACGCCAACAAAAGAAATGGGCCCGAGATAAACTAAATCAATCGCGACCCCTAAGACAAAAGTTTTTAATAGTCATTTAATGGCGGGGATATGACAATCCTCTCGTCCCAAAGATTGCTTGTCCTCAAGCAATTTCAGGCTGGGGTGTTCCAGAATCTCTTCTCCTTCCCAGGTGGCATCTTCAAGGGGAAGGTCCTTCCAGCGCACAAGAAATTCCTTGATAATGCGTGTCCTCAATCATCTCTCCCGGGTTTCGATGATTTCTGCAGTTTCCAATACTAACTTTCCTCCATCGTCGAGGGTTGGCAGGTCTGTGGAGACTGTCACTTGCTGGCCCACGGCTTTTTTCAGACAAGAAACGTGGAAGACGTTGTGGATTCGGCTTCCCTCAGGCAGGTCCAATTCGTATGCAACTTCGCCCACTCTCCTAGTCACACGGTAGGGTCCGTAGAAGCGCGGTCTCAACTTCTCCTTTCCGGAAGCCTTCAGAGACGATTGTTTGTAAGGTTGAAGTTGGAGGTATACCAGATCCCCTACTTCAAAACTCCTCTCAATTCGGTGCCTGTCAGCGTACATTTTCTGTTGATTTTGAGCGTGCTGGAGATTTTCCTTTAGGGACTTTAAAATATCTATTACTTCCTGCAGCCAGTCTTTGGCCTTCAGCATGTGACTGTCACCGAGAGCTAAATCCAAAAATGAAGGAGGTTCATACCCGTACAACGCTTTGAAAGGTTCCATTCCAATGGACATGTGGAAGGTGGTATTGTAGCAATACTCTCCCAGGTGTAGCCATTTTACCCATGCCCTCTGTTGTGTCGAAACATAATTTCTGAGGTAACCTTCCAGCCATTTGTTTACAATCTCTGTTTGTCCGTTTGTCTGCGGGTGGTAACTGGTGCTTGGTGACAACTCTGTCCTTGCTAGCCGAAACAATTCTTTCCAAAAATTACTAAGGAAGCGGCTATCTCTGTCGCTCACTATGTTTCGAGGGAGTACATGTAGATGGAACACCTCTCGGAAGAATAAGTCTGCTACCTGTGAAGCGGAAAACTCTGTTGGGATAGAAAAGAAATGTGCATACTTGGTTAGTCTATCGACTACCCCAAAGATGCAGTCCCTCCCTTGTGCCTTAGGGAGCCCGGAGATGAAATCGATTGATATACTATCCCACTTCTTCTCTGGAATCGGTAATGGCTGCAGCAAACCCGCTGGTAGAGTGTGCTCAGATTTATTTTGTTGGTAGATGGAACACTCCCTGACGTACTGTAATATATCACCTTTTAGGCCTTTCCAAGAAAATCTTTCCCTAATCTGTCGATAGGTCTTCAAGTAACCTTGATGCCCGGCTAGAGGTGAATCGTGCATTTCTTTCAAAACCTTTTTCTTCAACTTGGATTCAGGCACCAGGTAAATTCTGTCCTTGTAGAAAATAATGTCATCAACCACTTTATATCTGTCATCCTGTATTTCTTTGTCTAAGAGTTGGCACGCGAACGTGTCCTTGGAGTATTCGACCAACAAATGTTCTTTCCAATCCGCTGATATTTGAGATAGGGAACAGATGGCCGGTTTTCTTGACAAGGCACGAGCCACTACATTATTTTTTCCTTTCACATATTCAATGTCAAAGTCAAAAGCCTGGACTTTACTTACCCATTTCTGTTGTCGCTCATTCAGCTCTCGTTGTTCCAGAAAATGCCTAAGACTATTGTGATCTGTACGGACAACAAATTTGGATCCGACGAGGTACTGCCGAAACTTGGTCAACGCATGCATGATGGCCAACATTTCTTTGTCATATATAGAATACAACCTCTCGGCTCCCTAGAGTTTCTGACTTTCGAAAGCAATAGGGTGGCGGTCCTACATTAAGACGGCCCCGATACCCTTTCCAGAGGCATCACACTCCAGGATGAAAGGTCGGCTGAAATCCGGCAGTTGAAGGACCGGAGAAAAACTCATAATCTCTTTGAGTTTCTCAAAAGTCTGATGTGCCCGTTCATTCCATTGAAAAGACCCCTTCTTTGTTAGATCAATGAGAGGTGCGCCGAGCTGTGAGAATCCCTTCACAAACCGTCTGTAGTAACTACATAGACCAAAGAACCCGCGTAGTTCTGAGAGTGTCTTCGGGGGTGGCCAATCCAAGATTGCCTGAATCTTCTCTTGGTGTACTTGAACTCCTTGGCTACTGACAATGTGTCCCAAATATAATATCTCTGTCATCCCGAATTCACATTTTGATCTTTTGGCGAACAACAGTTGTGTCTCCATAATTCCGAGCACTTCTTCCAGATGCCTTAAATGCTCCTCCCACGCCTTGCTGTAGACTAGTATATCATCGAAGAATACCAACAGGGACTTACGCAGCTGTTTGTTAAAAATTTGGTTCATGCAAGATTGGAAAGTGGTTGGGGCATTGGTCAATCCGAACGGCATGACCAAAAATTCGTAATGCCCATAATGGCAACAAAATGCTGTTTTCTCCACATCTTGTTCCCTCATGCGGATTTGGTGATAGCCCGAACGGAGATCTATTTTGGAGAAATAGATGGCGCTGTGTAATTCATCGATCCTGGGAATTGGATACCTGTTTTTGATAGTCTTTTTGTTCAGTGCGCGGTAATCTATACACATTCGCAATGTTCCGTCCTTTTTAACTAGAACCATTGATGATGCAAAAGGGCTGGAGCTAGGCCTAATCCATCCTTTATCTAGGAGTTCCTGTATCGTTTTTTCAATCTCATCTTTCAATCTTTTTGGTTGACTGTACGGTACAGTGATAGCCGGTTTGGCGCCTGTTTCCATGTCAACAGTGTGTTCAAACCCCCTGTGTGGTGGTACGCCTAGCGGTATGTCAGCGAAGACTCGGTGATGTCTATCCAAAACCGCTTGAGGTTCTTCCTCTTGATGGGCAGTTCTTCGTCTCTGTATGGGTTTTGTCGAGGCAAAACATTGTGCGGCCCAGGCTACATCGTCGTGTCTGAAGATTGCTTCCATCCGTTGGGCGGAAACTTCCTTCGGACCTCCATTTGACATCCCTCTTAGTACAACCCTTTTGTTGTTTACCTCGAAGGAGAAGTCCATTCGCTTGAAACTCTGTGTGTATTCATGCAATGTTTTCATCCATTGAATGCACAAAATGACTTCCATGTCGTCCAAATCGACTATGAAGAAATCATCCGTCACTGTATGGTTTCCCATGGTGATGCTCAGTTGCGGAACCAGATGAGTGCATTTTAACAAATTTCCTCCCGCTACTTTGACGTCAAATCCTTGGTGTGCCTCTGTGCATAGGCTTCATCGGCTCAGTAGTGAGGAGTTAATGAAGTTGAGTGTGGCTCCGCTGTCAAGCATAACCACGACTCGTCCTTGGAGGGTGCCCTGGACCCGGAACACAGTGCATCTCGGAGTTCCTGCCAGAGTAGCAATGGTGCCTCCTCTTTTGAAAAGTGCGGCAAGTCTTTCTGTGTGATTGATATTTACCTCCCCCGAAATTTGTTGTTCAGCTGCTTCGGCCTGGGGTGATTGTTCTTCCTCTCCGTCAGATGAAAGCTCAATGTAATGGATTTTTCCTTTGCCAAGGCATCGATGTCCCGGTACCCATGGCTCCTTACAGTTGAAACAAAGTTTCTTCCTTCTGAGTTCTTGCCTAGTTTCCTCATCCAACGGAGGCCTCCTGGGTGGAGGTCTGCTGTCTCTTTCCCGTGGAGCAAGAGGTGGTCTGGGCTGCGAGTGGTATTTGGTGGATGAAGACAAAGATGTCGCCATGTTGCGTGCCTTCTTAATCGCTTTCGTGAGTTTGACGGGGTTGAATCCTTTCACCCACCCTTTCAAGGGTTCCGACAGTCCATCCATGAACAGTACCACCAATCGTCTTTCTGAAATATCAGTCACCAAGACAGACAACCTCTGAAATTCTGTTATGTAACTATCGACTATGCTAGATTGCTTTAACTGAGCCAACTCTTTGAAATTAGGTTCTGGATCTTTCCCATCAAAACGATCTATCAACCTCTCGGTGAATTCAGCGTAGGAATTTATTTGGTCGTGGCCGAGAGTAACCATGCCATGATGCCACCATTCGTGGGCTATTCCTTCAAGATGTAGTGCTGCAAATTTGATGGCCTCATCTTTTGGCATAGGCTCGAGCTAGAAATATGTTTGCTTTTTGCACCCATGCTCGAGCTGTGATAGTTCCAGACCCATGAAAGGAGGATAGATTAACTTTGCCCATCTTCCGTCTTAGATCGTCATTATAATAGCCATTCTTGTTTCCACCAGAGTACCTCATTCTCAGCTTAGCATAATCTTTGTAGGATATATCTCCTTCCATATTTGCGTTCCTCCAATCCTCTCGAAGCTGATCTTGTATTTCCTGGAAGGTTGGTTGCTCTCCTCGTCGTTCTTCCGTTCGTGGAGGGAAAGTTGGCATTGACGGTCGAGAGCGTACGGGTTGGGAATTTGCTCGTCCCGTGACAGAATTGTCGCTTTGTTCCGCGGATATCTTGCTTTCAGCTAATTTTTGCAAAGTCTCTTCCATGAGGTGTTGAGTGTCATTTATCTGCACCTAGTTCCTAGTGAGTTCTCTCAAAAGAGTCATGACTTCGGCCGTAGGGTCTTGGTTATCGCCCATTCTACCGACTGAGTGAGATCTGCTCCTTTTCCTTGAATAAACTTTCATTCAATACCCACAAGCTGGCAGAATCACCAGTTCTGATACCACTGTAATGTTCCAAACTACAATCTTCACCTCAAAGCTCTGCAATTGTTGTCCTGATGATTGGAAGAGGTCGTACGGTGGAATTGGCGTGGTCGTACGGTGGAATTGGTGTGGCGGTACGATGGAATGGGCGTGGTAGTACAGTGGAATTGGCGTGGCCGTAAGGTGGAATTGGCGTGGCCGTACGGTGGAATTGGCGTGGCAGTACAGTGGAATCCGAGATGATAATGTGATGTTCCCTTTTCCTTAGTCGAGAGTTAAATATGTATTTCGCAGGCGCAAAACAACTTGCAAGCCAAATATATTTGCCAAGAAGATCTTACTGAATTAATTGATAGAGCCTCGGATTTGCCAGATTCGATACAAGCAGAACAAGCAGAATAGGGTGAGGGTTGAATCCCACCGAAACTGCGGAGTACCAAATAGGGAGGATATTACACCTCCGAAATGGCAGAGAGAGGAATCCCAACAGGAATTCGCAATACAATAAAATATGAAATCTCAACATATCAAATCTAACCTACATGCCGAGCATAAATACCCGTCGGGGTAAACTCCCGAGAGTGCACAAAAGAGCCGACGACGAAAACTAAACTACGCCAACAAAAGAAATGGGCCCGAGATAAACTAAATCAATTGCGACCCCTAAGACAAAAGTTTTTAATAGTCATTTAATGACGGGGATATTACAAAGTTTGTTGCTCTTTGCGCTGCTCTTCCGCCCGTGCAGGGAAGGTTGGCAATGATGGCCTAGAGTGTACAGTTTGGGGATTTGCCCTTCCTAAGACATAATTGTCACTTTGTTCAGTAGATATCTTGCCTTCAACCAATTTTCATAGTGTCTCTTCCATGAGGTGCTGAGTGTCATTTATTTGTGCCTGGTTCCTAGTGAGGTCTCTCAGAAGAGTCATGACTTTAGCAGCAAGATCTTCGGGGTCCGCCATTCCATCGACTGAGGGATATTTCCTCCTTTTCCTTGAATAAACTCTTATTCAATACCCACAAGCTGGCAGAATCACTAGCTCTGATACCACTATGATGTTCTCTACCACACTCCCAGAAAGATAGACTGTCACGCTACCTCTTCACAGCCCTACGGAGTTCGTACGGAGTAGGCAAGGTGCGGGGAAGCCATACGGTGAAGTACGGTGATTGCTTGGCAGCCGTACGGTGATGCCGGGTGGCCGTACTGTGATGCCCGGGTGGCCGCACAGTGATGCTTGGTGGTCGTATAGTGATTGCCTGGTGGCCGTACGGTGTGGCTTGGTGACCGTACGGTGATTGCCTGGTGGCCGTTTGGTGTAATGTACCAATCTACTAATCCCGCCCAAGCCCTCTGTAATTCTTTGTATGGAGGCCTGTTATGCTGGCGTGAGGAATTGTTCTGACAGTGGCTGGAAGTGATCGACGATTACTGGGAATGATCGTACGACAACAGGGAGTGACCGTACGGTGTCTGGGACTGGCCGTATGGTGGAGGCTGTATGACCGTACGGTGGAAGTATGGTGCTGCGTATGGGGTAGTAGGTGTGGCCGTAAGGTTTAGCAAGGGAATGATGTATGGTGGCTGTGTGAGGGCCGTATGGTGAGACAGTGGCAAGGTTGTATAGGGTGGAGGCCATACGGTATGGTGGAGTAGGTCGTAGGGGAGTGGTGGGTGCCGTACAATGGGACAAGGTAGGCCGTATGGATGAGGGATGCACAGTGTTTCGTGACGCCTTCCAGATGCTTGTTTGAAGTTCACCTTTTCTTCGCAGATATCTAAATATAACCCTTGTAGACACAGAGCAATACGACAACCAAAAATGTTTGCCAGAAAGGTCTTATTGAATTTATTGATGGTGCCTCGGATTTGCCAGATCTGATACAAGCAGAACAAAGCAGAGTAGGGTGAGGGTTGAATCCTACCAAAACTGCAACAAACCAAATAGGGAGGGTCTGTCACCTCCAAAATGGCGAACAAAATCCGAACAGGAATTCGCAAATACAAATCAAATATAAAATCTCAAGATATCAAATCCAACCTACACGACGAGCATAAATACCCATCGGGAAAACTCCCGAGTGTGCACAAAAGAGCCGACGACGACAACTACACCTACACCAACAAAATAAAAATGGGCGCGAGATAAACTAAATCAATTGGGACCCAAATACAATAGTTTTAATATTCATTTAATGACGGGGACATTACATTTGGTGATTGCCTGGTGGCCATCCAGTGTTGCTGAATGTTTGCGAAATAATATAAATACCCAGATGTAAGCCAATATATTTGCAAAGCAGTTTTATTGATATAAATGAAAATATTTCGGATTTGCTAGATCCGATACAGCAGAACAAACAGAATAGGGCGAGGGTTGAATTTGCACTGAAACTGCAAATACCAAATAGGGAGGGTCTTTCACCTCCGAAATGGCAGCCAACAGATTCCCAACAGAAATTCGCAAATGTAAATAAAATATCAAATCTCAACATATTAAATCCAACCTACACGCTGGGCATAAATACCCATCGGGAAAACTCCCGAGGATGTACAAATAGAGCCGACGGCGACAACTACACCTATGCCAACAAATAAAAATGGGCCCGATATAAACTAAATCGATCGGGACCCAAAGACAATAGTTTTATTATTTATTTAATGAGGGGGACATGACATACAGATTGAAGGGGTTTAATGAAACTATTTGCATAGCAAATAAAACTGATATTTTAGTGCTTGCTAGGGTATGGAGGTATATGTTGATTAATTTAACTATTATTTCAGAATTGATCAAATCCCAGACATGCAGTTTTTGAATATTTAAAATAATTACTATCAAAATTCAAATGGTAAGGAAGTGTTTATCATTTACTGGGCCCTATCGTTGTTGGACAAGCCATACCATAAAATTGCTGGCCATGCCTGTTATTTGTTGTATTCTGTCATACCATATGTTAAGAGGGGCATGTGATTGTAGAAAAGGTGCATGGGTTTTGGGAGTAAGGTGCTGACTCATTAGGAGTTGTTTAGAGTTTTGAAGGGTTTAAGAGCCCCAAATACTTGCTGCAGCCCTATGTGGGATTATCTATTGACTTTATGATGGTCACTGCTATTATTTGAGGATTGCAGTAGTATATTCAGCCATAGAAGGAGGCCATTTTGTCTATGAAGTCGAAGATTTCAATGTGATTTGATCTCAGTGACTAATATCAGCATATCAAAGGTTTTATCAGCATGTCATTTCAGATTTGAAGGTTAGATCTTGCTTTTATATTCAGATCCATATATTTGTAATATCAAATGGATTCAACTGATAATTTAATAATTTATATCATAAATTTCTGAATTTTATAACAGCTGGTTCATATCTGAAATGGTTATTTTTATTCCGAGGTTGTGCATGTGAATGTAAAATCAGTTTATGCATTGCTATTTTATTGTCATTTCATAAAACATTTGTCAGATGGCAAAAAAAAAATGGCTTGGCACTTTACACTCCATTAGCCTACGGGAAATTAAATAATAGGCTAAAGGCCTTCTAATGACTTACACTCAAAAAGAGGACATGACAAAGCAGGTTTAAATTTAAATTTAATTTTTTTTTTCTAACTTCAAAGAATCTCTGGACTTTTTTAGCTTTTGATATATTTATAGGGATTCTAAATTCATGAATATAAGCTGTTTTGTTTGTAGAATCTATTGTTTTCATTGGCTTTCAGCTTTAGTTGGATGTGTGTAAAACCCAGAACAAACACAGAAAATGGGCACTCCAACAGAGTTGGATGTGTGTAAAACCCAGAAAATGCTCTTTCTCTTTAGGCAAGACCTTGCGCACATAATTTAGCTGTAGAAAAAATGTAGAATACAGAAGAAGAGTTTTGAGTGTCATTCAGTTTCAACTTAATAAATGAGAGTTTTTGAAGTGTTTGTTGATTGTTTTATTGTAGGTTATTGTAGTTAGGTCTACTGTTTTGTTTGAAGCTTCAGTTTGTATTTAGGATCATTTTTCAAGTACAAACTGTGCTTACAGTGGTCTGAAAATCAATAGCAGAATCATCTACTTCTGTGGAGCGACTGACATCTAGCAGATGTATGTAATGTTTGATTGACAATCAGATGTGAGATTGATAAAGTGAAAGTAGAAAAAAGTGAGCGTTTAGTAATGATTGCTTGTTTCAAAGGAAGATGTTGGTCATCTTTGATAAAAGGATCTGTTCAGCACATGCATTCTTTTAAAGAGTGTATGAATGCAAATCTTTTCCTTAAAGTGTTTAATCATTTACAATTCATGACTAACATGTTTTCTATTTATTATCAGATTTGAATTGCTTCATGAGGAAAGTATTGAATATAGTAAGCTTGGTCTTCGGGATAATGTTGCGCAAATTTGTGTTCTACAGGTATACTTCAATATTTTGTTTTGCATTAGTATTTATCATATGATGTATTTCACAAGACAAGTCATTTTCTTTTTTCTTCATTCATGATTCTTCAATGCTTTCATCATTACTCAAATAAAAGTGACTCTGTGTGACGAATTCTTTGGTATTTAATGGCTAGTCAAAATATGTGGGCAATGCACAAGCAAGAGCTAGTTATTTGGAAAGCAGGTATTAACCATCACTGATCCTATCCAGCTGGAATTTAGAAAAATGATTTTGAGAAGCAATTTATAGAATAGATTTGAAACCATATTTGGGTATTAAGTACTAAATATCCCTGTTTTGAAATTCTACCCTTCGTACAAAATGCTTCTTTATGGATATGTTTTAATGTAGACATAAGAAGAAAGCAAATGACTATGTAATATGATATCTGAGACTTGCTAATGCAAATATAATAATTTATTTTGCAAGGATATTGAAAACATTTTTCCTTTTCTTCAGCATTTGGGTGTTGTGGTATTTTGGAATGTTATTATTTAGCCTTGCATGGACAATCCAATGCAAATGGGACAGGAGTCATATGCAGTTACAACATGTGATTGCTTACCTAGGGCTAAATGTTTGAATTGGACTAAATATTAGATTGTCATGATTTAAAGCCACCACTCAACTGTTATGTTTAGTAACTTTGTTTGTTGTAGCAATTAAAGTAAATCTTTGCACTTTGCACTTTGTTCATTCATTAGAAATAGTTTTTATTTATGTAACGTATATATGCATATTGTAGGTTTTCTAAGTCTTGATTAGTGCCCACATCTTTCTCTATTTTAGATTCACATTAATGCACTTTGTTCATTCATTAGAAGCATTTTCCTTACTTGTTTCTATACTATATATTTGGCTGATAGTTTGATTACATATTCTTTTGAATATAGCAGGCCAAAGTTAGATCACATGTTGAACTTTTTGATGACTGAAAACCAGGGTATGAATGTCTCTAGGTGCCTTTTCTGATTTACATGTAGCAGGCCCAATAGTAATAACCATTATCACTCAACTACACCTTCCTCAATATATCATTGATAGAATTTCATTAACATGAATATAGAACAAATGATCATATAGTTTTTTTTTATAGATAACATACTTGTTGGTGGCCCACATTGGTGAAAACAAGTGAATACAAAAGGGCTATTAGTGAATATAAACTACATAAAAGACAACATAATATTTGCTGCCTGAATAAAGAAAAATGCTAACCGCTATATGAAATACCAATCAAAAGGGAGATACACAAACTAGAAAGGACCAAGCATCGCCACAGTTATCAGTACTGTCCACTTTCATCAGACGGCAGACCTATTTCTATAAAATCATTTTGAACCGCCCTAACTCAACCCTCCTTGGAAATCAAGGGGAGTGTAAACAAACTCAAAACTTCAAGATATTCATTTCTGAGAATAACCCTGAGGTTATCCAAATAAAGAGCCAAATCAAGACAGAACATTTCAGTAACCTCAAATTCTCTAATAGAAAGATCCTTAGGGATTTCCTGGTTTTCACCTTGAGAAACTGTATTCTTCAAATGAGGTGGCAGCATGCCATTATTAAAACTATTGACAACATTATGCACCTTTGAGGACAGAGAGAGAGTTGAGAATCCAGTCACTAACCATCAAATCTGCTACCCTGAGAGTAAGTTTAGATGCAAAGCCTGTTGCAATGTAACCTTTGGAGGGTAATGCCCTATATTCTCCAGGCCATGTGCACCCAACGTCTTTTTTCATGAAAGCTACAATTTTAGAATCTTCTATTTTGAAGGTACATTTCAGATGCTGGTCTGAAACAACACCCCTATAAGCAGCATCTATTCCTAGATGTAAGAACCCCAAATCGGTCCTTAACTTCTGTAGATGTTTATCTCAATTTGTTGTTTGAAAGTTCATGATTTTTTTTGGAATTTCAAGGGTTTTAGAAATAAAAAAGCAAATATGCAATAATCTGAAAATTCTGAAACTATTCAATTAACTTTTGCAACTTCTATTTATTTTCCAAATAAAATATAAAAGGAAATCAAGACAATCCTTTATTGGAAAATGATTAACAAAGGCAACTACAAAATGCATAAAAAACTTGGGAGAATACACCAGCTGCTGCAGGAACTTATTTATTTCAACTCTACAATGTTGTGGCTGTAAATCTGAAAGAGAATAATGGCTGCGACTTATTCTTCCATAAAATTGCAATCAAATACTATCTTCTTCTTCCCGCTGCTGAAACTAATACTGTTGAAGCACAAATAGAGTCTCTAGATGAAACTCTCTGAAATTCCAAATTCACTGGATATTTCACTAGCTCAAATGGATACACATAGAAGAACTACGTTCTTCAATGGCAAAGCTAAAACCCTTCTCAGAGCTTGAAATCACAATGATCAATTCACAGAATAACAATGGATGCCTTCCTTCTTTCTCCCGCAAGCATAAATAGGCTTTCCAACCCTAAATCGCAATTCCTTGAAAAGCTGCGATTTCTTTCTTTAAGGCATTAAAATATAATCATTAAATAAATTTAATGATTTAGACTTAAGAAAACATGCCAATAAATTAATACATTAATTTGGCCCCCTTCATGATACTTAGACTCATCACTTAAGAGATTTAATATAAAGTCAATTTACAACTTAATATTAAATCCTTTGCCATTTAATTAATATATAACCACTGAAAATTGAATAACTCCCTCAAAAATGAGAATCTGACTTAATTGTCTGATACTGGAGTTGGCATAATAATTTCCCATGTGATCAAATAACATTTCTAAAAATAGCAGGGGTCCATCTCTCTGACTTTAAAAGTTGCTAAAAATAGCATAACTCAAACAAACAGAGTCGAAAACTTCTCCAAACCAAATCAAGGGTATTGAGCTCTACAAAAGTCAAACCATCAGATAAGCATATTTCCCCTATGCACAAAATGATCCTCTATCTATCTCTACTAGCCTACGAGGGTCCAATGATAGGCTAATCAATAGCTAGAACGATGTCTCTAGCTAGAAGGGGACATCACAGTTCGCCCTTTTTGAAATTGCTTGTCTTCAAGCAATCTCAACTCTAGTTGCTGTAAAATCTCCTCGCTCTCCCAGGTGGCATCCTCAACCGGCATGTCCTATTTCACCAAGTACTCCGTGATGGTACGCCTCCTCAAATTCCTTTCCCTAAACTCAATGATAGCCTCTGGCACTAAAACCAACTTCCCCTCATCATCCAAGGGTGGAAGCACCGTAGAAGGAACAATCTGGTGTCCTAATGCCTTTTTGAGACATGACACATGAAAAACATTATGGACTTTGCTCTATGCTGGCAAATCCAACTCATAAGCCACCTCACCAAGTCTCTTGATCACCCTGAAGGGTCCATAGTATTGTGGCTTAAGTTTCTCGGCACCACTCTTTTTGAGAGTGGACTGGCAATAAGGTTGTAGCATCAAATAGACCATATCCCCTACCTCGAAAGTCCGCTCAGTCCTCTTCTAATCTGCATACTGCTTTTGCTGATTATGTGCCTTAGTGATGTTCTCCTCCAGAGCTTTTACAATGTCCTGGCTCTCCTGTAACAAATCTCCAACACTAGGCACTTTGCTATCACTTAGCAACAAATCCATGAAATTGGGTGTCTCATACCTATATAATGCCATGAAAGGTAACATCTGAATAGACATGTGATAAGTGGAATTGTAGCAATACTCACATAGATAAATCCACTTAACCCAAGCCTTCTGTTGCCCTGCTAGGTAGTTCCTAAGGTATCCCTCCACCCATTTGTCGACTATCTCATTCTGTCCATCTGTTTGGGGGTGGTAGCTAATACTCGGAGTGAGCTTTGTCTCACACAATTTGAATAACTCCTGCCAAAAGTGACTCATAAATCTGCTGTCCCTATCGCTGACAATGTTCCGAGGTAAGCCATGCAACCTGAATACCTCTCTGAAGAATAAATCTGCCACTTGCGTAGCATTGTATGTAGCAGTGATCGGGAAGTAGGCAAACTTTGTAAGCCGATCAACAACAATATATATACAGTCTCTGCCCTGGGCTCTCGATTGTCTTGTGATGAAGTCCATGAACAAACACTCCCACTTCTTGTCAGGAATCGAAAGTGGCTGAAGTAAACCGGTTGGATAAGAGTGCTCTTGTTTATTCTGCTGGCAAGTAGGACACCCTGTAACATACTGTAACACCTCAGTTTTGAGCCCTTTACAAGAAAAGCGCTCACGAATCTACCAGTAGGTTTTATAAAAACTTGGATGTCTTGCCATAGGTGAGTCATGATAAACTCTCAACACAATCCTCCTCACCTCTGACTTTGGCACCAAATAAATGTGCCCTTTGTAAATGATGAGCTCATTCGCAAGGGTGAAATCACTATCCTGAACTAATCCGTCTATGAATCCTGATGCCCATGTATCTTTTGCATACTTTGCAAGGATCAAATGTCTCTAGTCCTTTGATATATCCGTCATCAAGCTCAAGAGGGGTCTTCGTGACAAGGCATCTACTACTACATTATTTGTCCCCTTGAAATAGGTACTATCAAAGTCATATGCCTGTAATTTACTTACCCATTTTTGCTGTTTGTCATTAAGATCTCGTTGTCCCAGGAAATGTTTCAGGCTATTGTGGTCTGTTTTTATGCTGAATTTGCTGCCCACTAAATACTGCTTGAATTTGGTCAAAGCATGCATTATGGGCAACATTTCCTTATCATAAATGCTGAAGCTCCTCTCAGGTCCCTTGAGCTTCCTACTCTCATACACAATTGAGTGCTTGTCCTGCATAAGCACCGCTCCAACACCCTCACCAGATGCATCGCAATGAAGCTCAAATGGCTTACTGAAATCTGATAATGTTAGCACTCGACAAGAAGTCATCAACTCATTGAATTTATAAAAACTTTCCTGTGCCTCAAGGGTCCACAAGAAAGCCCCCTTTCTTATGAAATTCGTCAAGGGTGTTGCATGCCTAGAATATCCACTAACAAACCTCCTGTAGAACCCACACAACCCCAAAAATCCTCTCAACAGTATCAGGTTTACTGGAGTAGGCCACTCAACAATAGCACAAATCTTTTCAAGATCCATGCGTACTCCTTGTGCACTGATAATGTGACCCAGATATAATAACTCTGATAATCCCAAATCACATTTGGACTCCTTTGCATTCAAGGACGCTTTGCTCAGAATGCTCAAGACAGTGTCTAAGTTTCGCACATGCTCATCCCATATCCTACTATACACACTAGGATGTCATCAAAGAAGACTAACACAAATTTCCTCAATTGAGGCTGAAAGACCCTGTTCATCGTGGACTAAAAAGTAGCTGGAGCATTAGTTAGCCCAAATGGCATAACTACAAACTCAAAATGGCCACAATGACACCGAAATGTTGTCTTCTCTATATCTTTCTCTGTGACTTGGATTTGATGATTGCCTATCTACCCTCGTGGGGTAACAGAGACTAATTGCATTCAGAAAGTAAAGTATTCAACATGAAATGTAAGGAGAACATAACAACATTATATTCATATCATAATCATCAACTACAAGTATAAATCTGCATCACTATATCCTTGTCTTGCTCAAAGAGAAGAATGCATACATATAATGTTCGAGGGGATGTGAGGCGAACCGTCGCATCTGTGTAACTCCTTCAGACGGGCTAATTGTCTAACTACCCGTTTTCCCGACAACATCATCCCTCCCAAAAAGAAAGTTGTCTCCGGACGACATCACACAAAATGTTCGGGAGTTATAATGAAATGGGATGAAGACCACTAACACAAAAATCATGGAGGGGCCGGAGGAAGCGTCCTTGATGAAGAAGGGCCTGGTGTAGTAGGTGTGAGCACTCAGAGCTCCAAAAGCTACTCATTCCTGTGCTTTAGATCACGCTCCGCCAACAACTGGCATTCCCGCATAGTTTTCACCATGAGAGCTTTTTTCAAAATCTGCTTCTCCTTCCAGTCGACTGTTTCCCGTGTGACCACCAACTACTGCTGTAGTTGAGCCAACTCGTCCTGTAGATGTCTCTCCAACTGTACCAGCTCCTCCTGCCTGACCTCCAAGGCTACTTGAGACTCCCTCTCCCGGACTAGCTCAGCCTCAACAGCCTAGAGAAGAGTGGCGAGCTCCTCCCGAGCTGCAACGGCCACTCCCTTCTTTGCCTCGGCCACACCTCCTGCATGCTGAGCCCTCCGCATCTCCAAATACGCAACTCAGAAACCTTGCTCCAATTGTTCTAGCAGCGTATACAATCGACGTCCTTTGGGCAGGTGCAGAGCCTGCCATGCCTGCAACATTGCAAAAGTATCCACAGTAGGCCACTCAAAAAGAAAACACATTGCAAACTCTCCCTCACGTTGCCCAGTGAGAAAATCAAGATTGCGGCTCACGACCACTACTGCCACTTCCAGCATGAATGCTCACTCTTGGGCTCCTGTGCAGGTGTGGCTTCTGATTGTGGTGGGGTTGGACCTTGTGGCTTCACATCCTTAGCTCCAATTGGAACATGTTGAGTGCCCGCACTGCACTCCTCAACTTCAACTACCTTGGCGCCTAGTGGTGGCAACTGTCTCTGTCTCTGTCTCGATGAGGAAGGAGGTCCAATAGGCTGCCTAGGGATCATCTGGAATTTGTTGAGCCATGCGTCTACTGCAACTACATTTAGTATCTCCCAACACCACTGACTCCAACCCAGCCTTTAGGACTTGTGTCCCGCCAAGACCCACATCATCTCCCGGAACCACTACTACTTGTCTCTCACGTTGAATCTCCACAGGTACCATGTCCGTGGTGGACTCTGCCGTTAATGCTGGTGGCTGTGGTGAGAAATGGGAAAGATTACCTAGAGTGTGCAACTGCCCAAACCCGGGTGTTGGTATGGCAACGGATGTGGGCACACTCGCCGACAAGAGTGAAGGCACAAATAGAACTCTTCCCTCTGAGGTGGCTCCTGGAGTAGGGGCCACCACCCCTCCGGCTAGCTCTCTGTCAATCATGCGAAAACTATCACTTCCGCTCAACCTCGAAGATTCCTCTGATTCCTCCGCACTATCATTGCCCATGCCGTCGTCTCCCTCAGACTTAGAAGAAACCGTTTGGGATTTTTGCTTCTTACCTGCCTGTGAACCCCCTGTACCCAAGTGTTGCCAATAGAAAATTGAAGGCTCACCCGGTGCCAAGGTGGCGTGCGGCTGTACCTCCCATTTGTCTGCTGGAACTTGCTACCGCGTGGCCTCAAGAAAGAATCCAATGGCGTAGCGTAGCATGTAAAATGTCCTACACTGCAATGTGAGAAACTCGTACATGCGCTCTACCAGAAGTGTTGCGCAATCATATACTATTCCATTCCGGAGACCGTTCATAAGTAGAAGCTGTGGGATGGCGATGTCTGAGGTTTGACTAGAACCTGTCAACCTACTCTTCACAACATCCATTATTGCACGCCATTCCCCTGGTGCAATGAAGGCCTTTTTAATACCACGACCCTTAGAGGCAGAGACAATGGAGTCTAACTCCATTGGTGACAATGCCTTCAAAACTAGAGATATCCATTTTACTTTTTCATCCTTGTCCAACTTCTTTGGTTTCGTTGCTACCTTTTTCCCATGTCTGCCAGGAATGCCAAAAACCCTTGTAAAATTGGCAGCAGCAAATGCGATGGTGATTGGATGGCCACGGTAGTTGAAAGTACTCGTCCGGCTGAATCTATCAAAGGCATCGATCATGATTCTGAGACCTCCCTCGTATTCCCAGATATTGAAAACTGGCATCTGAATGGCCCAATGTACCTCAGCCTTACGGAGCTGTCCCTTCGTGAAATTATCATTTGGCGCGTTCTGCCACCATTGCCTGCACTCAGCTCCATTTAATCCTTCAAATGTCATTGTCTGTGGAGTGACTACAGCTTTCTGGGTCGACATTTGCACCCTGGGCCTCAATCTCTCTTTGCCTGCAACTTTTACTCCAGAAGGCAACACCCATTTGTCCTTCTCCATGGCTGTGCTGGATGCTTGTAGTTGCTTCCTCCAATTCAGTTTTTTCCTTCTTGTGTTCATTAACCATTTCTCTCTGCTTGCCTTCTTTTGTAGGAAATGATAATTGCTTAGAAATACCTAATTGCCTGGTGGCTTTGTACGATACCCAACTTGCACGACTTGGCTTTATACTTCGCTAATGTAGGTCAATCCCTCCCTATGTCAGATCTTATGGATTCTCTCTCCACTCACCTTGCTTGCCTTTTGTATAGTGTACAACTTAGTACGGAGAACTTAAAATATTTAACTTCTTACTGTACAGGCTGCTCTCCGTGTGGCTCTGTCTTTTTTCTTCCTCATCGTATGGTCTTTATCCTTGTCTGTACGGATTGCCTTCTGTGCCATAGGGATCTCCTCCCTCCTATTTATGTTTGCATACCGTACACGTGCATGTTTGAGTTACTCCAAAAGGTGTTATGATTTTTTTCCGTTTTGTGCCGTACGGGCTATGTGCCGTACGGTGTCTTTGGCTATACTGTATCTTATTTCACGCGTGCTTTACCTTCCTTTTGCATGTTGTACAGTGTGTTATATCTCATGTGCCTTGTCTTCATTTTATTTCACACGTGCCGTTCGAATCCCAACTTGTCTCTTTGCCATACGAATTCAACCCCAAACACCTTATCCGTACATCGTATGGTACCTTGGCTGGTTTTACTTTCTTTATGCTGTATGGTCTTCTCACGCAAGCTATTTTGCACCGTACAATCGCTGGCGCACTTTTCTTCTTTGGTCATATGGTGCCTTGGTTATATAGACTTTATGTGCCATATGGTCAAACACCGTACGGTGGGTTGTGTTTTTCACGCCATAAGGCCGGACAATGTCCTCTCTCTTGTTTTTAAATTTTAAATTTTAAATTTTTTTTTTAACTCAGAAATTCAAGATACTTGATGACGAGCCTGGCCTCGATGAGTGGAGTCCGCTTCTTGTCCCCTTTCGTGATATATTTTCAATTTTAAGTCGTTGACCGTGTCGGGTATCTCCTCCACAGCCAACGTCCACAACTTGATTGCACTATTGTCCCCGACTTCACGAACCTTGTAGGGTCCTAGCCATTTAACTTTGAATTTACCCGGCTTAATCTCATTCCGGCCATTATACTTAAGGACCGACTGTCCTAGTGTAAACTGTGTCCGCTTTAGATGCTTGTCATGCCAGACCTTCCTTCGTCCTTGGAATATCTCCGTCGCTCATTGTGCCAGTAATCATTTCTCATCGAGCTTATTGAGGTTATACAATCGTTCCTTCAAGCTTTCCATGTCCCCTAATCTATTCTCAAGAGCTATACTCAGACTTGGTACCATAAATTTAGCAGGCACGACAGCCTCTTGTCCATACATCAGTTGAAATGGGGTAAAACTGCTATTCTAAACAGGTGGGCATTTGGAAAATCATCATCCACCCCCTTGGGTGGTTCCCCCGATTTAATCCATGATAGATGATCTACACTTACATGACTCTTCCCAGGTTTAACTATGATTTTGAAAGTGAACTCTTGTAACAACAGTAGCCACCTACACAACCAACCTTGGATTATGGGTTTGTTTACCAGATACATCAGAGCCTAATGGTCCACGTAGAAGGTGAACGGGGCCGCCGATAGGTAGTGTTGGAACTTTTGCACCGCATAGACCATTCCCAAAGCTTCTCTTTCGGTGGTGCTGTAATTCTTGTCTGCCTTCGAGAGAAGTCTACTTGCAAAGTATATTGGGTGATCCGACCCGTGATCCCCTGTTTGTGGCAGTATCGCCCCAATAGCAAAGTTTGAAGCATCCACATGGAGGTGAAATTCCTTATCCCAATTGGGATATGCCAAAATAGGTGCTGCCACCAACCTTTCCTTTAGTCCTTCGAAGGCCTTGCCTTGTTTTTTACCCCATACGTAAGGTTCTGTCTTCCGAGTCAGTTTGTCCATCGGGTAGGACACATGGGCATACCGTTTGATGAACCTCCGATAGTACCCAATATGTCTGGGAAATGTTTCTACGCCACTGACATCCGTGGGAGGTTCCATTTCAAAGATCATTCTCACCTTGTCAGAGTCCGTTTTAAGTCTTGCTCGGCACACAATGTGTCCGAGTAGTTTTCCCTGCGGTACCATGAAGTGGCACTTCTTCAGATTCAACGCTAGTCGTGCCCTTCTACATCTCTCCATACACTTCGTAAGGACTCCCGTGGTTGTCCTCGGCGTTGTAGATGGACCAATCATCCAAGAAGGCTTTGAAATTTCCCACAGACATTTGGTCAAAAATATGGAGAATTATTCTTTGAAATGTAGCCGGGGCGTTGCACAGCCCAAAGGGCATCCTGTTATAGGCATAGACCCCATCTTCCACCACGAAGGTTGTCTTCAGCTTATCTTCCTCGGTGATGGATATTTGGTTATACACAAAAAATCCATCCATAAATGAATAAACTTTGTGCCCTGCTACTTCCTCTAGGATGTTGTCTGTGAATGGTATAGAGAATGGGTCCTTAATAGTTACTGCATTCAAACATTGGAAATCAACACATCCTGATCTAGTTGGCTTCCTTTTTCAAGGAAATGACTATAGGAGATACCCATTCGGTCGTTTGTACTCCGAATATAATTTTTACCTCCAGCATTTGTTGGATCTCCTCATTTACTCATGTGGCATAGTTTTTGTTCATTCGGTAAGGACGCTTCCGGACGGGTACCACTCTGTCTACCAACTTTATTATGTGGACGCACAACTCCAGAGGTAACCCCTTTAAGTCCTTGTAGGTCCACGCAAAAACATCTTTATATTCCATAAAGATCTTGAAGGCTGCTGCTTTAAGTACGGGATTCCAATCATCCCCAATGAAGATGTTCTTCGGATTGGCCTCATCCCCTAGGTTCACAACTTTTAATGATGGCTCATATTTGATTGGCTTGTCTTTGTCAAATTTGTGTGCCGGATCCTCCGCCACCCGGGCGTCCCCCTCCTAGTACTCAGTATATTCTAGCGGAAATGTTTGTTTTTCGTTCCCTTCATCTACCTGGAGCATATTGCATGAAAATACCTCATAATCCTCCATCTGCCAGTGAAAGAGTCCATTGAGGGACTCCAGGTCATCGTCGGAGTGTGTTTCAATCTCCAGTATTCCTTGCTTATTTGGTTCCATTCGTTGCCTTGCCTCTTCTTCCTCCTCCCCTTCAGACTCCGAGGATGATGCCAGGTCCTCACTAACCAACTGTGTCTTCAGATCGCTGGTGAATCTTTAGCTACTCTTTTCTATAGAAAGAATTTGTCTTCCACTCATGCTTGACCTTAGCCACCACTAGCCACCCTCTCCCGAGAATGGTGTCATACCCTTTTCTCTCTAGAGGAATTACTATCAAATCGAGCACGAATGGTTGGGTACCGATCATTACTTGCTATGCCATTAACGTGCCGATGGGTTTAATCACGTGCTGGTCCGCTTCCAGGAGTTGAAAGGTCGGCGACCACAATGTAGGTTTCCCCAATCTTTGCCAAGCTTCTTCTGGTAACACGTTGACCCTAGACCCTCCACCTACTATGGTGTCGGTTAAGACTGTTAGAAGGATTGCCATTTCTACTACAACCGGATGCCTTCCTGTGTTAAGCGCCAACACAATTGGGTCCTGTGAGTATCCAAGAGGGTCTTCCTTGCCGAGGGAGTTTTTTTTCTCGCCGCTTGGTTCCCTTGTTTCCGGCTCCCTGATCACCATTGTATTTAAAAAAGTCGCCCTCAAGTGGGGCATAGCCTCAAGGAGGTCTTTGAATTTTACCGGGATTTTCGTGTGCAACATCTGTCGGATTATGCTTTGTTCTAGGTTGCTTTCCGACGAGGTACTGGCCTTCCCATGCATTTCCCTCCTTTCATTAACCAATTCCTTCTCTATGGCGGCCTTAACTTCTTGTAGCCGCTCCTCTGTCTTGGGGTTGGGGTATAGTTTTTCTTTGCTTGTCCTCGGGTTAGCATCAGTATTTCTTCTTTTGCTATGCTTAGGAAGTTTACCCCCGACTTAGGACACTTAGTCTCATCACGGTTTCTCGGACCACACCATTGGCATAGGAATTGTGGTGCTTCCTCTGGACATTCTCTCGCGAAATGTCCCCACTAATTACATGTATGACATTGTATCATGGGTCGGCCGGAGGTATCATACTGAAGGTGACTTCGGCCTCCTCCATTGTTATTGTTGTTATCGTTATTTCCGTTATTGTTTTTTTTTGGGGGGGATGATGTTGTTGGGATAATTGTATGTACGGGTTATTATATTAATAAAGTATTATGTTAGCCTTGGTCATTAGTGACCGAGAGGTTAGACAGTTACGTCACGACGTTTTGGTCGTAGCCCTTCGGGTAGTTTATATACCCTCTCGAAGGATGGACATGAGAGATATTATTGTATTATCCTTATGATGTAAATGTACTTGCCAGTCTAGAATAATTAATGAAAGCATCTATTGTTCTTTGATATATTCTGTATTTATTATATTTCCTGTACTATGTCTATGCAATATTAAGTTTACCCCAGTGGGCAAACATCTGACACTGTTGCCTAGATGTACTCGGGAAGGGAAGGACTGGATAGTGTACGGGCACTATGGGTCTACCAGTTGGTGAGATTAACCCAGAGGCCGACGACATGAATGAATAAAAGTGTTTTTTAAATGATGTGTTGATTATTGCTTGTGGAGAAGTGAGGAAAGGATTTATGCCCAATCTTTTAAATAAAGATAGAAATAAAAAGGCACAAGATGATGATGGCGAGGCCGCACAGAGGGCTTTGATTTCCGCACAACAACGTGAATGCCGACATAGGCTGAGGCAACTTGCTCAGGACCAGCTTGCCGGAGGGTTCCCCGAAGGGGACCTTGGAAGTGGTACGGAAGGTGCACAGGCCGACGAGGAACAGTTCACTTTGTCGGAGCATCGGAGAGTGCGCAATAGGGAGGAACTACTTGCGGAAACACGGCTGAGGAAGGTTTTGCTTTAGGAAGAGAAAGATTAGTTTGAGGGTCTGACCCGTACACCAAGTGCGGAGAACCAAGCCCAAGGAGGGGATGGTACAGTCGAAGGTGCTATTGACGCACAGGTGAACCCTCCGTTGGAGCCAACAACTCCACATAGTACAGTCCCACCAGTTACGCAAGTGCCACAAGGGCAAGTCCCACGGGTTAATACTGCACACAATAATAAAGGACGTGCGGGTACGAGTGCTGGCACAGGCGCTACCGGAGCACCGAATCCACTGCCGATACAACGAGTAACCATAGCCGCGAGTAAACAGAAATTGCCCAAATTCACGGGCAAAGCAAAGGAGGATCCTGTTCAACACTGCCGAACTTGCAAAACTATCTGGACTTCCAACGGGGTTACAGACCAAGATGAATGGATCAGACAGTTCCCTGCGACATTAAGGGAAGGAGCCATCGACTAGTATTGGGATGTAGATAAAGCAGGCTTGATGACATGGGACAACGTAAAAAAGGCTTTCTAGACAGAATTTCAGATGCTGAGGGACGACAATGAGATTCTGGCTGAAATTTATAATACAAAGCAAACGAAGAATGAGTCGGTCCGAGCCTACGGGCAGTGACTGAAGGAACTCATCGGGAAGATGGAATCAGCCCCGGCAGACGAACTTAAAAAACGGTCGTTCATGGAAGGACTAAAAACTTCCCTTTGGAAGAAAATGAAAATCACACTGCCCACCTCGTATAGCAATGCATACAACTGTGCGATGGACTTGAAGAGTGAATGCAAGACCTCCAAGAAAACTGTCTTCGGATGATGAATCGGAGGCGGAAATTAGCGAGGGAGAATCCAATAAGAAAGTGCTTGCCCTATAGAAGGATCTCGAGAGAATGATGAAAGAACTTAAGGCCACCAAGGGAAGCTCCAACAAAGCTGAGGAAGACGCTGTGTGGTGCATAGACTGCAAAGAAACGGGATACACTAAAGGTTCTTGTCCCAAGAAAGCCTTTTGCGACATCTGGTAGATTGCGGGACATTCCACCAAAGAATGTCCCTACAATCTGAGGGCCAGGAATCAACAAGTGCTCTTCACCCAAGAGCAACCCTCCACATCGGGAACCGGCGGCCAACAAAATGCTGCATCATCTGGTGGTTACAGAAATAATTGGCCTCGGATCCAGTATGATGCAAAGGGGAGACCTATGATACAGTGTAGAAATTGTAATCAATGGGGAGATTTTGCCTGGAATTGCCAGAAAGAGGCTCTTGCTCCGTAGAAATTGTCGGTGGTGTGGACCGGGGGACCATGAGGAAGCTAACTGCCTGAAGCCCGGCTGCAACATCCTTGACATAGAACGAGGGGGCACCGAAAAGATTTTGGCAATCATGCGCGCACAAACCAAGAAGGCCACATATCCTGACCCTCAGACGGAGAAACAGAGGGTGCTTGAGGCGAAGGCCGAGATCGAGAAGGGAATGCAGGACTGAAGGGACTCCACAGATACCGACACTTCTACCCGAACCATGGCAGAGCAAAATATCTTGAGACAGATGATGCAACTAGAGATACTGGTCAAGGTCAAAGACCCACTGGAAGGAGCATTGATGGGGAGGGCGACACTTAAGCTTTTTTAGGGACGCCCCTTCGCCCCTTCTTCTCAGTGATTTTCTTATTCTATGTAGTGTATTTCATCTCCCTTTTGTTGTGAGTTGCCGGAGACGACTTTGTTTTTTGGGGGGGATGATGTTGTCGGAATAATTGTATGTATGGGTTATTATATTAATAAAGTATTATGTTAGCCTCGGTCGTTAGTGACCGAGAGGTTAGACAGTTACGTCACGATGTTTCGGTCATGGCCCTTCAGGTAGTTTATATACCCTGTCGGAGGATGGACACGGGAGATATTATTGTATTATCCTTATGATGTAAATGTACTAGCCAATCTAGAATAATTAATGAAAGCATCTATTGTTCTTTGATATATTCTGTATTTATTATATTTACTATACTATGTCTATGCAATATTAAGTTTACCCCAGTGGGCAAACACCCCTCGCCTGTTGTTTCGAAAGCTGCTAGATGATGCCGTGTTGTTGGTTTGGTTGTTTGTACCCGTCACTGCTTAGGCAGATGCCTCTTGAGTTAATAGCACCTGGTGGCTTGGAGATTTCATGTTGTATGGCCATTTCTTGGTGGAATGACCCACGATCTAGCAAATGTCGCAAAACTGTTTCTTCGGGCATGCCCTCTTGGTGTGACCCTCCTTATAGTTGGTACACCACAGGTCAACTTCGTCGCGCTTGCTTGTGCTCGTGTTCATTGTAGTTTTGAATTCTTTCATCATCCTCATCATATCCTTTTGAAGGGCTTTTACTTTTTTATTTCATTCGTCGTCGCTGCTTCCTTCGGAGGAGTCGTCATCATTAGAGGATCTGGCCTTCTTCTTGTTGGAGGTCTTGTTCTCACTCTCCAAGTCCATGGCTCTATTGTAGGGATCATTGTAGAATGCTGATGGGACCACCTTCATCTTCCTTCGGAGGATGGGCTTCCACCGTTCGATTAACCACCGTTTCTTAAGTCCGTCAGCCGGTTGGCTTTCCATTTTCCCGACCAATTCCTTTAGCCTTCGTCCATAGCCTCACACGGTTTTCTCTTTCCCTTGTTTTCTCGTGTAAATCTCAGCCACTATTTCGTTATCGTCCCTTAGCAATCTGAATTCGGTTTGGAATTCCTTCTTTAGATTTTGCCATGGAACAATCTTTGACGGGTCCATGTCTGAGGACCAGTCTATCGCCACTCCTTGCAATGTTGCTGGGAATTGTTTTATTGTGGTAAAATAATGAATGTGTTATTAAACAATGATCGTGAATGATCTATATATACAAGATACAAGAGAATGTTTCTATAACAAACAAGAGAGAGCTAATAGAAACATTCTTGTAAAGAAAGAGAAAGTTTCCATAATGAACAGAAGGAGTTTATGGAAACATTACAAAAAGAGTGACCATTAGAAATAGATGAAAGAGAGATAAAATTAGAAACTATCTATTATCGTAATACCCTTCCTTAATGGTCAATCTATCTTAAAAAAAAACAGAAATTTGCTTGTCCTCAAAAAGCGTAAAAGGCAACCTCGGGTTGATCAGAGAGGTCTTCAGAAAGAAGGCTCTGCTTTTATCTGGTGTCTCATGGAGATCCTTCAATACTGTCTAGATCTCTGCAGCTGTCTTGCCAGACGAGATTTGAGGCAGCTGATCATTAGTAATTGAAAGCTTAAAGAGCATAACCGCTTCACAATTACCTTCATCAAACTTGTCTTGAGTTGCATCGGCTGTGGTAGGGCAAGTCTCGGTACCTTGAATAAGCGCCTCAAGGCGACGGTACTTGAAAATCATCAACAAGCGCTGCTTCCAGGTGTCGTAATTCTTTCTGTTGAAATGCTGACTGACTTCCAACATAAGACTGGTGAGAGATGCCATAACATGTTTTTCAAAGAAAAAACGTGAAAAATCAGAAAAAGGGCACGAACTTCAAGGCACATTAATGGAAGACCCAGAGAATTCGAAGAGACCTAATGAAGAGCTCAAAAAACCCAAATAGAATCTGTTGTCAGATTTTGAATCCATTGGCTCAAAAATCAAGGCATGGAAAAGATGCACCCAGAAAAAAGTGAGACTGACCCAGTTGAGATTTGCAAAAATCCACCAAGAATATGCTGGCAGATATTGGATCCGCTGATTTGGAAATTGAGCCACAAAAATCGAGGCACCCAGAAAAATGAACCACAACCCAGTTGAGCTCTCGAAAAACCCACAACAATCTGCAATGAAAAAAATTTCCAACTTGAATTGAAGGGTCAAGACCCTAGTCAAAAAAGGCAGAAACCCTAGACGAGTGGGTGAGGAAAAACTAATACAAATTTTGAACACATTTGGGGCAAAAAAGGTTCGAAAATCTTGAACTAATAATTTCAAAAAAGAAATTAAAGATTTTCAAAGAGGCCAGGAATTTGCTCTAATACCATATTGTTGTAAAATAATGAATGTGTTATTAAACAATGATCATGAATGATCTATATATACAAGATACAAGAGAATGTTTCTATAACGAACAAGAGAGAGGAAATAGAAACATTCTTGTAGAGTGAAAGAGAAAGTTTCCATAACGAACATAAGGAGTTTATGGAAACATTACAAAAAGAGTGACCATTAGAAATAGACGAAAGAGAGATAAAATTAGAAACTATCTATTATCGTAATATGTTTCACCCATTCATCAACGTCGGTCACCCTGTTGGCTGTCCAAATTGTTTCACAGGTTTTACAATGCCGGGTTGGGTTTTGCTTCCCGTCACCCATGAACTTGGGCAACTTCGTCTTTTGTGCCATTTTCACCTGCACTAGCGGTGTCGGTGGCACAAGTTGTGCCACGGTTTGTGTTGCTAGTTGTGTCACTTGTTGTATTGCAGGTTGTAATGGTATTGCCAAGTTTGGTGTCTCACAAGTGTTTGGTACCTCACCACTTGATGTCTTTGAAGTGCTGGAAGTGTCAAAGCCTGGTAGGCTACTATGATCCCCGTGCCCCTCTATCACACTGATAGCCTCGGCGGCAGCGATCTCCTTAGCCTCCTACACGCGGCTTCTTCTCTCTCCTTTGGGCTTCTTCTGTCCGTGGGGTTAAGGTTAGGCTTCCCAACAAGCTTCTTGTTTCTTCTAACAACTCTTCGTCGCACCCGCCATCGTGGTGGCTAGATTCCCCCACACCCACATCCACGCCTTCACTTCCTCCCTTTGGTAGTCCCTTGGCGCATCGTCGGAATCTTTCCCTTCGCTCGGCTTGCTGTTGTGCGAGTATAGCTTTTCTAGTGGCTTCCTCCCCTTCAAGTTCCTTCTGTAAATTTCTATTTTTACTTAATTCATTGGGCATAAATTCTTTTCTCACTTCTCCACAGGCAATAATCAACATATCATTTAAAAAAAATGCTTTTATTTATTCATGTCATTTTATTACAACACTTCCAGTCAATTGAATGATTTCCTCATTTCAATTGTATAGTGTCCTTCCTTTCTTCCGTCTATCTCAAATTGTTAGTGTTCCTCCTGGCGGATATTGTTAGTGCCATTGCGTTCCTCCTGGCGGATATTCTCTCTTTCCTAGTATGCATGGAGAATTCCATGTTAGTGTTCCTCATGGGCAATCTCTTCTAGGCGGGTTTGCTAAGTCATGGACGCCTGTGCGAGTAACTGGGGGAGGTGGCTCATCAACCGGTTTATTGCAGGGCTTACTCCCAGTGCGCTCCACACAACACCCGTTGAAACTTCAGCCTCCATGGTTTCGACAGATGTAGGTTTCGATGGCCGCCTGAAGTAGGATTGAGAGTTCCGTCGTTGTGGTGTCGTCTCCTTCGTAGAGCTCTGTATGTGTGTTGTCAGCCTCTAGGTTAATCTCACCAACTGGTAGGCCCATAGTGCCCGTATGCCGTCCAGTCCTTCCTTTCCTGAGTATGTCTAGGCAACGACGCCAAATGTCTACCCCCGTGGGGTAACAAAGACTAATTGCATTCAGAAAGTAAAGTATTCAACAGGAAATGTAAGGAGAGCATAACAACATTATATTCATATCATAATCATCAAGTACAAGTATAAATTTGCATCACTATATCCCTGTCCTTCTCAAAGAGAAGAATGCATACATATAATGTCCAAGGGGTTGCGAGGCGAACTGTCGCATCTGTGTAACTCCCTTGGATGGGCTAACCATCTAACTACCCATTTTCCTGACAACAACCTGATCTCAAATCAATTTTGGAGAAGAAGCATGCTCCGTGTAACTCATCTAACAACTCATCAATCTGTGGTATGGGGTACCTATTTTTGATAGTCTTCCTGTTCAGGACCCTGTAATCTATGCACATCCTAAGAGTACCATCCCTTCTTCACCAAAACCACAGAAGAAGCAAAAGAAGACTTACTTGGTTTAATGTTCCCCATAGCAAGTAGTTCCTTGATGTTTTTCTTAATCTCATCCTTCAATCTCTTTGGATGTCTGTAGGGTGTAATCATAATGGGTTTGGCACCCTCCAACTCAATGATGTGCTCAATACCTCTATCAGGAGGACTGTTTTACCCGCTGTGGTAAACTTGTTTATAGAAGCATAGAAGTTTACAAGAATGTAACTAGTAGAGACAGGATTAGATCAGATAACATGAAGCTTTCATTAATCATTCACAAAGGTTATCATAACATTGATGCTTCTAATGAGCAAGTACAATATTCATATACAATCCGAAGCGGTGCAACCAAACGTCGTCACCCTTCTCAACCGTTGGCAACTAACTAACCTCCGTCGGCAACTAACATCCGACGGTAACACAACTTTACCTCTGTCGGCAACTATAACATCCGACGGTAACACAACTTTACGGCTAACATCATCCCCCCCTTAAGAAAAGTCGTCTCCGGACGACAACAAAATGTCCGGGACAGAACAACAAAATAGGAATGATGAACTACTAATGTGAAGACTGAGAAGTAAAGTGGGGCAGAGGAAGCGTCCCTGATGAGGAAGCATGCTGCTCTGCTGGAGGAAATGGTGTGGTGGACGACCCCAACTGAGCGCGAAGCTCATAAACCTGTGTAGTCCGAGTCTGCAAGTGTGCTTCAGCTACCATCTGTAACTCCAAGGCCAACTTAATCATTATGGCAGCCTCGAACAGTTCCTTCTCGTTTGCCTCGTTTTCTGCTTGTGCCGCTGCCAACCGTTGCTCTAGGGCTGCCCGTGCTGCTTGTTCAGCCATCAACTCCTAGGTACGCTGGAGTAATTTTGTCTCCACTGCCTCTAGCTTGGTGCCTAGCTCCTCCTGAGCTCTCTGTGTGGTCACCAATGCAGTCTCCTGGTTAGACACGACATACTCAGATCGCCTCAACTTGTAGTACCCCTCCCTGAATGTCTGCTCCAACTCTCTAAGAAGAGATGCTGCCTCACTCTCAATGACTGGTGTAGGAACCGCCCATGTAGGCAACATCTTGGCAGTCTCTCCATCAGGCCATAACCCTTGCTCAAAACAAACGGCAAATGCTGCACCACAGCCTACTTGGGCAAAGGCTAGGAGACGTCTCAAATCCTCAACAATAGTCGCCACAACTCGGGACTCTGCTACAGCCACCAACTGACGTCCTCGAGTGACCATGTCTGCTAAATAGGTCTCCACGTCTTCTCCTTCCAACGCCCCAGGACCAGCAAGGGTTGTTGGGCGCGCCAATTCAATTCCACAAGGTGCCTTCCTGACCACCTTGCCCCTTGCCAGAGTCCCATCCTCTGTAGAGAAAGGAGGAAGATCATTTGTTGCCACTCGGACATCTGCAGACTCTATACCAATAACCTCCTGTGGGTACTCCCATCGAGGATAGAGAACTGCTGGTGGTGGAGCCGGAACTAACTGAAACCGCCAGCTAATCCAAGACTGCATAGCCCCCACTTGCACAGGGTCATGAGGTGGTGAGGGATCTTGCAAAAGTGCCGCATCCACAGTCACTACGGCATGCGACCCTATCAGTTCCATCTGGACTTGGCCCTTGCCAATATCATGAGTGCCTCCACGCACTTCCTCTTCTGCTGCTACTCCTACCTCCGTTGGAGGTTTAGGATCCTCTTCCCCTAGAATGTCCGTGGCTGCTTCCTCAGGTGGTAACTCAACTAGAGGAACTGTAGAACTCACCAACGGTGCCGAAGCTAAGTGGGCCGAGGGAGATAACACTGGTGGTGCAAACCGCACAGTGGCTGCCGCGGTGGTGTCACCATCTTCTTCGCCCGAGTCTGCGTCGGAGGATTCTCCACTGGCTTCCCGGCCGTTGTCAATGTCATCTTGGTCAGACTCTACCACCATTTGCCGCCTTCGTTTCTGTTCGCTGACTACACCTCTCGTATCCAAATACCGCCAGTAGAACACAGGCGGAGCTCGTCCCGTGAGCTTGCCTTGCAGCTTGAGCTCCAACTCGTTCGCGGGCATTTGTCTAAGTGCAGCCTTGAGAAATAGTCCAATGGCGTAATGGGGCATGTAAAAGGTGCGATGTTGTAGCGTCATAAATTCCCACATCCTCTCCGCCAACCCTAAAGCCCAGTCATAGACCACACCATTCATCAACCCCTGCATGTAGACGATTTGTGGGAGGGCAATTTCGGATGCATGGCTCGAACCAGTCAACCTGCTCTTAAGGACATCAAGAATGCAATGCCAAGCACCCTCTGCTACGTACTCCTTCCTCAGCCCTCGCGCTTTGGTCGCGTTTACCACCTTTTCCAACTCTACTGGAGTGAGCCGACGGCAGACACGCTTTATCCAAAACTCTTTCCTCTCTGGGGACATTTTTTGCTTTGTGGTATCCACCTTTTGCCCATTACGTCCTGGAATGCCGAATACCCGTGTGAAGTCCTCAGGTCCATACGAGATTGTGAGCCTGTGGTTTCGATACATGAATGTACTCTTCTTCGTCTGCCTGTTGAAACACTGAATCATTATCCTCAAGGTATTTTCTAGATTACGCACAGGAAATAAGGGCATTTGGATAGCCCAGTGAACACCCGTCTGCCGTAAAAATTTCTTTACCTCGTCGTCATCTGGAGTCTCCTTCCACCATTTTCTACATTCCGGTCCATTAAGTCCTTCGAACACTACCATTTGGAAGGTGACACCATCTTTTTCCTTTTCCTCCTGTACAGATTTGGGTTTCTTTTCGTTGCTCCCACTTGCTTGATGCCCTGCAACCTTCACTCCCGATGGTAGAATAGTAGCCTGTCTGTTCATCGCTGTTTTGCCTAAGCTTCCTGACTGTAATTGATTTTTCCAGTTACTCTTCACAGCAGAGTGCATTTTTACCAATTTTGAATTCAAGAAACCGTTACCAAATTTGTCGTGCTTCCCTCTTTGTGCGGTTGTGTGTAAAATTACCGTGTATCCACGCTCCGTACGGTGATACCTGCGGAAGATGGCTTCTACCTTTCGCGCGGAAGATGAATTTGGGGGAGATACTCTTATGCGTACGGTCTTCTATCCACACACCGTCTGCGGGTGTTTGATCCTTCCTACCAATTTGCAGTACGGTTTCCCTACCATGTCTTCACTCCAAACTACCAAGTCTGATTAACACCAACCACGAACTGCAGCAAAGTCGACTCCAAATACACCCAAGTCTCGTCTGTCCTCCCGTGCTTGCCTTCATGACAATGTCTCCCGTACGGTGATGTCTTCGCTTCTGTCCGCGATCCAACTTCCTTCCTCCCGCCAGCTGTTCCTCTCCTACCGCACTGTCTCTTTTCCTTCTGTGCGTTTAGTGTTTTTTGTTTTTCCTTCGTGCGGCTGCGGGTTTTAATGGACGGTGGTGCCACCGTTTGGTGGTCCCACTGTCGAAACACACCATTTTTATTTTTATTTATTTATTTATTTTTTATTTTTCATTTTTTTTTATTTTTTATTTTTTTAATTTTAGCTATCTGATCGCCGTCGGTGCATCTCCGGCCTTTCATGGTACACCTTCAATTTCGAGCCATTCACTGCATTGGGGATTTCTAGTCCGTCAAGGGTCCACAACTTCACAGCCCCATTCGCTGCCACCTCTCGAACTTTGTATTGGCCTATCCACTTCACTTTGAATTTTCCAGGCTTAATCTCGTTTCACCCATTGTACTTTAATACTAACTGGCCTGGTGTAAATTGCATTCGGCAAAGGTGCTTGTCGTGCCAGAGTTTCGTTCGTTGCTGGGTGTCTTCCGTGGCCCATTGTGCCAGTGCTCTTTTTTCATCCAGTTTATTCAAGAGGTAAAGTCTTTCCCTCAAACTCTCCATGTCCCCAAGTTTGTTTTTGATGGCTATTCGGAGACTAGGCACCATGAATTCAGCCGGTACCACCGCCTCTTGCCCATACATCAGTTGGAATGGTGTCTGAGCGGTGGTCACCTTGTAGGAAGTCTGGTAGGCCCATAACACAGAGGGTAACCTCTCTTCCTAGTCTTCACCCTCAACACCGCATGACTTATAAATGACGCCGACCAAAATTTTATTGGTTCCCTCCGCTTGGCCATTTGCCCGAGGGTAGTAGGGACTTGATAGCGTATGGAAGATCTTGAATTCCGTGGTCAGGAGTTTAATTACGTGATTGATGAAGTGGCCACCCCTATCGCTAGTGAATTGAATTGGGATGCCGTATCTGGTTATTATCTGTTCGTAAATGAACTTTGCCGTGCTTATAGTGGATTTATCAGTTAGTGCACCCGCCTCCACCCATTTGGTTAAATACCTTGTTGCTACCACAATGTATCGGCAGCGCCGGGCACGACTGGCCTTCAAAGGCCCAACAAAATCCAA
The DNA here is from genome assembly GCA_027943335.1 of Chamaecyparis obtusa. Taxonomy (NCBI): domain Eukaryota; kingdom Viridiplantae; phylum Streptophyta; class Pinopsida; order Cupressales; family Cupressaceae; genus Chamaecyparis; species Chamaecyparis obtusa. The sequence continues at coordinate 249,709 of BSBK01000312.1, forward strand.
TCCCCACCTTTCGAATAATTCTTGTGTGTGGGAGGGGTTGAGTGGCATAAAATCTCGTTTGAGGGTTCTCCCGGCGCGTTGGCAAGTGTCACAACCGACTACCCATTCTCTGGCGTCATTGTACAGTGTCGGCCACCATAAGCCAGCCAACAACACCTTCCTGGCCGTGGTATCTGGACCCATGTGGCCTCTGACATGTCCTTCGTGAGCTTCCAGCAGAACTCTCGACACTTCTTCTTCCATCACGCATCGCCTCAACACTTGGTCTGGACCCATTTTGTACAGCAGTCCATTGATGAGTTGAAAGGTCCCGCTCCTTAGAACCAACTTCTTACGTTCTCCTGGAGGCATGCCTTCCGGGAATCAGGTCGTGGACAAATACTCTCCAATGCTCGTGTACCACTTCGGGAGTACGGCGATATGGAACAAGTGTGCATTTGGGAAATCGTCATTTACTCCCACGGGTGGCTCGCCCGACTTGATTCGGGACAACTGATCGGCGATCACATCGCTATGCCCTGGCCGTACTACAATCTTGAAGGTGAATTCTTGAAGTAGGAGGAGCCACCTGCTCACCCTCCCTTGGATAATGGGTTTGTTGACGAGGTACATCAGGGCCTGGTGGTCCACAAAGAAGGTGAATGGCATCGGCAGTAGATTATGCCTAAACTTCCGGACCGAGTAAATCATTCCCAGAGCCTCCCGTTCCGTGGTACTATAATTCTTCTCTGCGTTTGACAGTAACCGGCTTATAAAATAGATAGGGTGATCAAGCCCATGTCTGCCTTCTTGAGCTAGGGTGGGTTCGATGGCGTAGTTCGATGCATCCACGTGGACGTGGAACTCCCTGTCGCAGTTTGGAAATGTGAGGATGGGAGCCGCCAACAGTCTTGTTTTTAGATCATCGAAGGCTTCCCATTGCTCCTTCGCCCAGACGTACGACTCCCCCTTCTTCATGAGTTTATCCATCAGGTATGAAACCTGGGAAAAATTCTTTATGAACTGTTGATAGTACCCAATATGGCCCAGGAAGGACTTGACGCCCGTTACGTCACTGGGGGCCTCCATTTCAACTATCACCCGGACCTTGTCGGGGTCCTTCGTTAACCCTTCTTTGCAGACTATGTGCTCGAGCAACTTCCCTTGTGGCACCATAAATCGACACTTTTTCGGGTTGAGTGCCAGACAAGCTTTCCGACACTTCTCCATGCATTCTCCCAACGCTGCAATGTGTTTGTCTTGGCCACTGAAGATGGACCAGTTGTCCAAAAATGCTTTAAAATTTCCTTTGGACATCTTGTCAAAAATATGGAGGACAATCCCCTGGAAAGTCGCTGGTGCATTGTGCACAGACCGAGGGGCATCCGATTGTACGCATACACACCATCCTCCACTACAAAGGTTGTTTTCAACTTATCTTCCTCTGCAATGGATATCTAGTTATATCTCGAGAACCCGTCCATAAAGGAATAAATTTCATGGCCAGCCACTTCTTCCAGTATGCTATCCGTGAAAGGAATCGGAAAGGGGTCCTTGATTGTTACTGCATTGAGGCACCTGAAGTCTACGTAGATGCGGATCTAGTTGGCCTCCTTCTGGGAGATCACAATTGGTGAGACCCACTCGCTTGTGTCCACCCGGAAGATGATCCCAGCTTCCAACATCCGCTCGATTTTGGTCTGTACGTGTGCAACATAATTTTTGTTCATCTTGTACGACCTCTTCTGCACAGGTTGGGCTCCAGGAACCAGAGGAATGCGGTGCATGCATAGTTTTGGAGGTATGCCCTTTAGGTGTTTGTAGGTCCAGGCAAACACATCCTTATATTCTGTAAAATTTTTGAAAGCTGCCGTTTTCAATATGGGGCTCCAGTCATCTCCCATGAGGATGGTTTTGGGATTTTGTTCACCCTCGAGGTTTATTGCCTTCAACTTTGCTTCCTTATACTGGATTGGTTCCTCCTTCGAAAACTCATGGGCGGGGCTTTCTCTCATCCGAGCTTCCCCTTCTCTATATTCTGTGTATTCCGGAGGGAACCCATTCCGATTTTCTTTGATCTCGAGTATGTTGTAGGACGGCGGAAACAATTCATAATCACACATTTGCCAGTGGAATAGACCGTCCATCGAATTTGTATCATCCTCTATTTCCAGTATCCCTTTGGCATTAGGTTCCATGGTTCCTTCCTCTCCGTCTACTTCGTCATCTGACTCTGAATTGGAGGATGCCATTTCCTCCCCAACCATCTGCGTGGTGAGGTCCATCACAAACTTCCTTCCCTCCTTTTCAATTGCCAGGGTGTTTCTTTTCCAATTGTGATTGGCTCTGGCAGTCACCAGCCACCCTCTTCCTAGGATGGCATCATACCCCTTCTGCTTGAGGGGGATTACAACAAGGTCGAGGATGAATGGTTGGGTCCCGATAGTTACCTGTTGTGCCATCAGCATGCTAAGGGGCTTGATGCCGTGCTGGTCGGCCCCTAGTAGATTGAAGGTCAGTGGCCACAGCGTTGGTTTCCCCAAGCTCTTCTAGGTTTCTTCCAGTAGGACGTTCACCCCCGACCCACCGTCAACAATCGTGTTCGTGAGGATGGTACCCAAGATACCTATCTCCACTACTGTAGGGTTCCGCCCATTATTTATTGATAGCGTCATGGGGTCGGTTGCAAAGCCGCCGAGGATCTCCGTTCGTTCAATTGTGCTTGCTGGGACGTTACGGCCTAGGAATAGGGTCGTTTTGAGATGCGGCATAGTCTCCTGTAGGTCCTTGACCTTTACGGGTATCTCCAGTTGCATCATCTGCCTTAGAATATTTTGTTTGGCCATTGCTCGGCGAGAAGTGCCGGTGTCCGTGGGGTCCATTTGGTCTTGCATACCCTTCTCGATCTCGGCCTTCGCTTCGAGCACCCTTTGTTTCTCAGTCGGAGGGTGAGGATACGTGGTCTTTTTGGTCTGTCTGCGTGTGATTGTTAGGACCTTCTCAGTGCCCCCTCGTTCCATGTCCAGGATATTACAGCCGGGTTTCGGACAGTTAGTGTCCTCGTGGTCTCCCGGTCCGCACCACTGACACAATTTTTGTGGAGCGGTAGCCTCATTCTGACAGTCACGGGCATAATGTCCCCATTGATTACAGCTTTTGCACTGTATCATGGGTGTCCCCTTCGCATCATACTGGACCCGTGGCTTGTTCTCATTATTGCCTCGGCTTCCCCAGCGGTTGTTTTTGTACTTGCCGGATGATGCAGCATTTTGTTGTTCGCCGGTCCTGGACGTGGAGGGTTGCTCCTGGGTGTAGAGCACTTGTTGATTTCTTGCCCTTAAGTTGTAGGGACATTTTTTAGTGGAATGTCCCGCAATTTGGCAGATGTCGCAAAAGGCTTTCTTGGGACAAGAACCTTTTGTGTGGCCTGCTTCCTTGCAGTCCGTGCACCACACAGTGTCTTCCTCTATTTTGCTCGAGCTCCCCTTGGCGGTCTTCAATTCTTTCATCATCCGTTCCAGATCTTTTTGCAGGGCCAGCCCCTTCTTACTAGATTCACCCTCGCTGCTTCCTGTCTTCGATTCATCATCCGAAGACTTAGTCTTTTTGGAGGTCTTACACTCGCTCTCCAAGTCCATTGCACGGTTGTACGCGTTACTGTATGACGTGGGCGGGACAATTTTCATTTTCTTTCGGAGGGAAGCTTTTATTCCCTCCACGAACCACCTCTTCTTGAGTTCGTCTGCTGGGGCGGACTCCATCTTCCCGATAAGTTCCTTCAGTTGTCATCCGTAGGCACGAACAGACTCGCTCTTCGTTTGCTTGGTATTGTAAATCTCCGCCAGAATCTCATTGTCATCCCTTAACAACGGAAATTCCGTCTGGAATGCTTTTTTCACAATGTCCCATGTCGTCATACCAGTTTTGTCGACATCTGAATACCAGTCAATGGCTCCCTCCCTTAATGTTGCATGGAATTGGCGGATCCATTTGTCCTGGTCCGTAACCCCGTTGGCAACCCATATGGGCTCACAGGTTCGGCAATGCCGAACCGGGTCCTCCTTTGCTTGGCCCGTGAACTTGGGTAATTTTTGTTTACTTGCCGCCATGGTTGTCCGTGGTGGATTCGGTGCTCCGGCACCTCCTGTGCCAGCACTCGTACCCGCACTTCCTTGAGTACTGTGTGTATTGTGGGTTGGTGGCAATTGCCGTTGCGGCAGTTGTGTGACTGATGGGACCGTACTATGTGGAGTTCTTGGTTCCAATGGAGGGTCTGTCTGTGCGTTCTTAGCACCTTCGACAGTACTGTCCTGTCCGCCGGTTTGGTTCTCCGCACTTGGTGTACGGGTTAAATCTTCAAACCGGTCTCTCTCTTCTTGTAATAAGACTTTTCTCAATCGTGTTTCTTTGAGTAGTTCTTCTCTGCTCCGCACTCTTCGATTCTCCGACGAAGTGAACTGTTCTCCGTCGGCCTATGCACCCTCCGTACCACTTCCGGGGTTCCCTTTGGGCAACCCTTCGGCAAGCTGGTCTTTGGCGAGTTGCCTTAGCCTATATCGACGTTCACGTTGCTGCGCGGAGATCAAAGCCGTGTGTGCAGTCTCTCCTTCGTCATCTATTACTTTCTTATTTCTATCCTTATTTAAAGTATTGGGCATCAAGACTGAACAAAAAACATTGCCTTTCAATCAAAAGAACACTTATAGTTTTTTTTAATTTATTTATTCATTTTTTTTTCCATTACAATCTCTTCATGAATGATCTTGTCATTCTTATTTCTTCAGTGTCCTTCCTTTCGTCACCTTCAGATGTGACTATTCCCGATGGGGTTTCCGATCATGTTCTTCCTGGAGTCTTTTGTTGACCCATTCGTGGTACTCTCGAAGGATTTCCTGCCTTCGTTCCTCCCGAGCGATTTCTTCCTGGCGGAGTCTCTGTGCGAGCGTTGCTTGTGCTAGAAGCCTCGGAAGGTGATGCAAAAGACGGTTAGCCGCCAGACCCACGTTTAGTGCCTCCCACACGATATCTTCTGGCACAGTGGCCCTCGTGGCTTCTCTCCGCACGAAGGTTTCAATGGCCGTAGTGAGTGTGACTCAGAAGTCGTTCGTCAAGTGGTCCTCCCCTTCAAAGAGTTCCCCATTCTCTTCTATTCGCCTATTAACATCCACTGGTATTCCCATCTATGGACGATACTCCTTTTGCCGATTCGAAAAGGCAGCGGTGCCAAATGTTTTACCCGCTAGGGTAAACTAGTTTATAGAAGCATAGAAGTTTATAGGAATGTAACTAGCGGAGACAGGATTAGATCAGATAACATGAAGCTTTCATTAATCATTCACAAAGGTTATCATAACATTGATGCTTCTAATGAGCAATTACAATATTCATATACAATCCAAAGCGGTGCAACCAAACGTCGTCACCCTTCTCAACCGTCGGCAACTAACTAACCTCCGTCGACAACTAACATCCGACGGTAACACAACTTTACCTCCGTCGGCAACTATAACATCCGACGGTAACACAACTTTACGGCTAACAAGGACTACCTGGTGGAATGTCATTGAACACCTTACTATGCTTGATTCTCAACGGCTGTATGTTTGGATGATACTTGGAATGTTGCTGCCCCTGTGATGGCATCAAAGTGCAACGGGCTGCCCACTCAACCTGGTCATGTCTTAGCAAGCTCGCCATGCGTCTGCAAGACATCATCCTAAACTCACTGTCACGGATGGCCTTAAGTATATTTGTCTTTCCATCCGATTGGAACTTCATCTCTATCTCTCTCAAATTGAGAGCGAACATTCCAATGTCATGCAACCAAGTCATACCAAGTACTAGATCTGTGTCACCCATGTTTACAACATAAAAATCAGCTTTGAAGTCAAAGTTATTAATCCTGAAGGTAGATCTGTAATCTTCGTATCACATTTGAGGACGTAGCCATCAGCTACCCTCACTCTTAGACCCTCAAACTGCTCTGTCTAAATCCCACATCTCTCAACTAGCCTAGAATTAATAAAATTATGAGTGACACCCGTAGCGAGCAAGGTGATAACTCGCTGCCCTGCCAATACTCCCCTCATCCTGAATGATCCCTCTTGTTGCACACTAGTGAGTTAGGCCTCCTTAAGTCTATCCTCAGTCTTTTCATCACCTGTAGCCATTTGGTTCAATTTTTCATCATCTGTGCTTTCTTTTTCTTTAGCTGATTCCTCATTTTTAGATTGCTGGTCCGAATTTTCAGAATCAAACTATTCATAATAAGCCCACATAACCCTGTTTGCTTTGCCCTTGGGTCTTAAAGGACAATCATGGTTTATGTCATAAGGTCCTTTGCAATAGAAACACAATTTCTTCTTTCGCAAATCATTAAATGTTTCCTTGTCAAGAGGTGCAAAAGATTTATCTCTATTTTCGGTTTTAAATTCAGCCCTCTCCGGTTTCTTAAAGAATGACTTATTGTCCTTGCTGGAGGAAGCTGCCTTGGGCTGAAATTTATTCACTAGGGCTGCATGCTCCATGCTTCTAGCTTTCTTCATAGCATCATTCAATGTAAAAGGATCAAAAGCCTTTACCCAATCTCTAACTGGTTCAGCTAAGCCTTCAGTAAATAATACTATCAACCTCCTCTTTGATATGTTTGGCACCATAATTGAGGATCATTGAAACTCATTAGTAAAATGCTCTAAGCTCCCTGTCTGTTTGAGCTGTGCCAGGTCTCTAAAGTAGACCTCTGGATCTTTCCTATCAAACCTCTCAACCAATCTGGCCACGAAGTTCTAGTAAGAAGTCACCTGGTTGTGCTGAAGAGTGATCAACCCATGATACCACCAATTGTGTGCTACTCCCTCCAAATGTAAAGTGGCATATTTTATTGCCTCAATCTCCGTCTGAGGCCTCAATGCTAGAAAATTATCAAGCTTGTGGATCCAAGCTTGCGCCGTCAATCTACCACTATGATCAAAAGTGGACTAGGAAAGCTTGCCTGTAGCACGCTTTAGCTCATTATTCTATCCCATGGGTCTCTTGTCCTGTTTGACTGCACGGTAGCGTTCTCTCCTTTGATTCACAAACTTTTCAAAGGTCATCATTTCTCGCACATGCGGGGTCAATAGTTCCCACTCATCATTTGCAGCCATAAGGATGTCTGCAAACATCTCATCCCTAGCTTCCTGTACTGGATCCTGCACTGGTTCCTCCCTAACAAAGGTAGGAGGTATGGGTCTATTGGCTGCCCTAGAGTGTGTCTTCTGTGCCCGTGGAGAACCTATAGCACTCCTATTATCCTCCTATTCCCGATCCTGTCTTGCTGGAGAGTTCATGCGCTCCATCATAATGGTAAGAGCATGCAACGCCTGAGCTACCCGCTGCTGCCCTGTAGCCATGACTCTATAAAACTCCCTAGTTTCTTGATCTTCATTGTTCCTATTTATCGTAGGTGGGCTGCCATCACGCCTATCGCCCATGGTGATTGGATGTGGTTGTTCTAAGACCTGTTCACCTTCAAGTAAGGCTCTCCTGCGTGTGTAATACTTGTGTGGACCAACTTCCGCTGGCTGTATGTAATTACTAAACCCTTAGGATGACAGTATTTAGCTCTGATACCATTATAAGAACCCCAAATCGGTCCTTAACTGTTGCAGACGTTTATCTCAATTTGTTGTTTGAAAGTTTATGGATTTTTTTGGATTTTCAAGGGTTTAGAATTAAAAAAGAAAATATGCAATAATCTGAAAATTCTGAAACTATTCAATTAACTGCTGCAACTTCTATTTATTTCCAAATAAAATTCAAAAGGAAATCAAGACAATCTTTTATTGGAAAATGATTAACAAAGGCAACTACAAAATGCATAAAAAACTTGGGAGAATACACCAACTGCTGCAGGAACTTATTTATTTCAACTCTATAATGTTGTGGCTGTAAATCTGAAAGAGAGTACTGACTGTGACTTATTCCTCCATAAAACTGCAATTAAATACTATCTTTTTCTTCTTGCTGCTGAAACTAATACTGTTGAAGCATAAATAGAGTCTCTGGATGAAACTCTCTGAAATTCTAAATTCACTAGATATTTCACCAGCTCAAATGGATACACATAGAAGGATTACATTCTTTAATGGCAAAGCTAAAACCCTTCTCAGAGCTTGAAATCACAATGATCAATTCGCAAAATAAGAATGGATGCGTTCCTTCTTTCCCCAGCAAGCATAAATAGGCTTTCCAACCGTAAATTGCAATTCCTTGAAAAGCTGCGATTTCTTTCTTTAGCGCATTAAAATATAATGATTAAATAAATTTAACGATTTAAACGTAGGAAAACATGCCAATAAATTAATACATTAATTTGGCCCCCTTCATGATACTTAGACCCATCACTTATGTGATTTAATATAAAGTCAATTTACAACTCAATATTAAATCTTTTGCCATTTAATTAATATATAACCACTGAAAACTGAATAACTCCCTCAAAAGGGAGAATCTGGCTTAACTGTCTGAAACAGGAGTTGGCATAATAATTTCCCATGTGATCAAATAACATTTCTAAACAGAGAAGGGGTCCATCTCTATGACTCTAAAAGTTGCTAAAAATAGCAAAACTCAAACAAACAGAGTCTGAAACCTTTCCAAACCAAAGCAAGGGTACTGAGCTTTGCAAAAGTCAAATCATCAGATAAGCAGATCTCCCTTGTGCACAAAATGACCCTCTATCCATCTCTACTAGCCTATGAGGGTCCAATGATAGGCTAATCAATACCTAGAATGATGTCTCTAGCTAGAAGGGGACATCACACTAGATCACCTCATGGCATAATAAAATTCATTATAGACTGTACAATCTATCATGCTTTGTCAAAACAGTACATCACAGCTAAGATATATAGAGCCATTCACATTTGTTGCCTAATAGATTAGTGATCAGTTCAATGCAGAAAACTGGAACCTACTCAAAGCCTCTAGGATGGTGCAAACTAGTAGCCACCAAATAATAATGTTCAAGCATGTAAAATCTCAAACATTAATTAAAAATTATGAGGAGATGGCGGTCACCAAGAAGCCTCCCTTGATTGATATTTGCATGAATTTTCCAACCATTCTAGTCAATGTTTAACTTAGCTAATTTTTTTAGCATTCCTACATTTGCCAAATTATCTGCCATTCTATTGCTATCTCTATTGCCAAACTAAGCATCTTGTGGAGGAGGCAACCATCCAACTTGGCTTTGAGTATGCTGCCAAGAATTATCACAATGCCCATGTCTTTGTCGTCAATGTGGGGATTGGCCATGGTGTAGTGATGAAATAAGAACTTGAGCCACTATGCAAGGAAAATTGCACCATTGAACCAACACGGTTTGAATATGGGTCGCCTCTAGAGCCAGTTTGTTGGCTTGCACTTATTGTATATAATCAAAGTTACCTGATTCGCCAATTTTGACCCTAGATCTAAGTGTAATCCATATTGGATTCAAATTCACATCTAGCGTGGTTTTTCATACTAATAGGGTGTAAAAAATGATCGTGGATGAAATTGGGCAAACTTGGATAGAACCTAGGTAATCCAAGCTAACGCTCTTAGAATATTTTAGAATCTTTTCCTATTTTTAGCTAGTTTTTAAGAATCTTCTATTAATCATTATTTTAGGATTTTGATTTATTATTTTATTTTAGTCTTATGTTTTTAGAAGACTTTAGCTTCAGTTCGAAGCTCTTGTAAATTGATATATTTACTTGTTCAATTCATTAATTCATGTAAGCAATTTTTGAGTTTCATGGTATCATAGCCATTTCTCTTTGGGCAATTTTTTTCTATGGAGAAAAAATTGTGATTTGTTTTTGTCCCATTTGTAGGGTATTTTCCTCAAGTTCATAGGATTTGAAGGAGTCTGTGCGCGACCTCTAGGCTTGCATGCGACTTCAATATACACACTTCTTTTTTGATTTTTTGCAACCGTTTTTTACGGTCTTGTGTGAAGAAAGCCCACAATTTTTTCTTCGCGTGTAATTAGTCTGTGCGTAGGTTCCATTTTTCACACAATTTTTTTTAGTTGCAATTTTCAAGATCTTTGCGCATGATTTTTTTTGACCAGTGGGTTATTTGTTTTTGTCCAAGTGCATCAACGACAATTTTTGCTACTGTTTGCGATTTTTTTTGCACAACCTGGTCATGATTTTCATGAATTTTGGGTTTTGATAGGTATCTTTGTCAGACCTATGGTTTTTGAGTTCTTCCGACTAGGGTTCTTGATTTAAAAAAATCAGCGCCCTAGGGTTTCATGCCATTGCTTCTGCATCTCGAGAATTGAGCCTCTAGATTTTTTCGGGATTTGTGCTGGCTGAATAGTAACTTTTGCCTCGGTTTCCATGCCTTCACAAGGTTGACAAGTTTGACCTCAGTCTTTGTGATGGAATGTTTGACCAACATTATGTAAGTTAGAGGAAGGATTTTACCCCCCACGTCTTCTGGGCTTTCCATCATGATGATGATCCCTACTTTGTTTAGGTTCGTTTTTTATCCCTCTTTGCATATGTATGGCCAATCCTTATCGCCCAAAGAAAGTATAGGCCTCAAGGTGTGGCTAGAAATGTGGGGTGGGGGTTTGTTTTCCTTTCGGTACCATGAATTGACACTTCTTCGGGTTGGGCGCCAGTTGTGCCCTCTGAGCATTATTCTTTGGAAAGTGGCGGGGGCATTGAATAGCTCAAACGACATCCAGTTGTATGTGTACATTGTCTTCAACCACAAATGTGGTTTTCAATTTGTCCTCAACAATGCTGATTTGATTGTGCTTGGGAAACTTGTCCATGAGCGAGTACATCTCATGCCCCGCCACCTCCTATAGTATGCTGTTAGTGATTGTAATTGGGAAGGGGTCCTTAATGCTGACCGCATAAAGACATCTAAAATCCACGCAGATCTGAATCTGGTTTGCTTCTTTATTAAGGGAAATGACTATGGGCAAAATCCACTCACTTGTTTGTACTTTGAAAATGATGCCTGCCTCCAAATTCTCTTTCCTCCTGCACCTTGGCAGCATAATTTTTATTCATCTGGTACGGTCTCTCCATATAAGCTGTGCACCTGGTACAAGAGGAATCTTGTGTACACACAATTCTGGCAGTATTCCCTTTAAATCTTTGTATGTCTAGGCAAAAATGCCTTTATTCTCCATGAATATTTTGAATGCGGCTACCTCGAGTACGGGGTCCCAGTTGTCCCCAACCAAGATCATCTTTGGATTATCTTTCTTTTGTATGTTTGGTTCATGTACTTGATTGCCTTATCCCTTTTGAACCGATGGGCCGGTGTGTCATCCACTCTTGCTACACCCTCTTTGTGTTGAACAGGCCAAATAACTGGGGGTGAATTAGTTATTCCAAAACACTTTTTACAAACTTAATTGATTTGGTAAAACCTTAAACCATTCAAATATTTAAAACAGTTAAGAACTTGAAAGTACACAAACAACAATCACCATAACACCATAATTAATATGGGAACCCAATATGGGAAAAATCACAGAGAAATTAATTCTCATGAATAAAGCACTGGTTAAGGTGACACTGGTTAAGGTGGTTTTTACAAGGGTTCACTGTTGGTCTACTCACTATAGGTAAGTCTCACTGCTGATTGGGCTTACTGCCTTGATACAAAATGATTTATTACAAAAATGTGTTATAGACAAAATGCTAATTGATATACTTGCATCTGTAAATGCATGAAACAATTCCAACTAGTATCACAACAATAACCGATCACAACAGATCCGGTTAGAGATCTTCTACCAGCGCACTCCAAGCTTCTGCAAAACTGAATGCAAGCCTTTTGTCTGTTTCCTCAATATCCCTTTGCTTTGCTTATTTCTGCTTGCACATATCACCACGGAGTATTTGTCCACATAATCATGCTCGCATCATGCCACCTTCAACATACTCACTCTCTCATATCTTCAGATGCAAATAGATGTTATATATATGCACATATCCGATGAAACAAATACATATGTCGGCCTAGCAACAAAAACATGTTGGCTTGAATACAAATTTTTTTTCAAAGTAGTTCAACACAATAGCACCAGACCTAAAAGATAGGTCATACATATGAGAGCTTCATACCATGCTGCCACAGGTCCTAAAGATAGGTCACATGTAAGATAAGCACGTTATTTTGGGGCTGATGGGAATGCCACAACTAAGACCATGTCTTGATCTACAAATTTTTTTAACCAACCGATGGATAGAACCAGATAGAACCTGTCTGAAACTGAATACAGTTGTCATACCAAAAACTTATGATATATTGCATGAAAGCCCAAGTAACAGAGATACCTGATAGTGCTCTGAAACACAACAACCAATTATATCCATCCAAAACCTCATACTTCTGGCTCACCGAATATTATGGGTGTACCAAAAAGATATATTATCATAACTGAAACAACGATATCCATCCACCAAAAACAAACTGTATAGAATAGATCTGATCTTCATATCTAGAGCACAACTAGCTGGTACATTGGTATAGGGGTTTTGACATCAATGACAATCAATGCCAGACATCTCAACAATCTTAACAATCTCCCCCATTGGCATTGATGACAAAACAACAAAAACATAAAAACTCCAATAACTTCAACCATATCAAATGAAGATGTCCAATTCGGGGACCAAAATCGACACTCATAATCCTCTGCTTCAGAAAGAATTCGGGAAATATGTTCTATGGAGACTTCAACCATGTCCTTAACCAACTAGAAAGTCTTCACCAAATCTTCTCTTTGTCTTTGCATATGTAATTGCTCAGCTTGTAGCTCACGAACTCTGATCCTTTGTTTCCCATCTTTATCCTTGAAGAAATCATAGCTCTTACCATCTCATTCAACTCAGACTCAATAGCCTCAATCCTTTCTCTGAAATTTTCAATAACAAGAAGCCACTAGAGACATTGCTGGTAAATATCAGATATTTCCTTTATACATTCAATCTGCTTAGATAGTTTCTGTGATGCATCAATGCATTTCTTCTCAATTGCATTTTTGAATTTACAACAATTTGAGCTATCGTTGTCGCCTTGCACTCTGCTCTTGATTCAGAGATGTCTCCTCATTGATGCTTTTCCTTCTCTCCTTTCACTCTCTGAGTACATCTTCTGTCTTTGTTTGGTAGAAGGGGCATTAATAGGTGGAATTGTCAAAGGTACGAGGTTTGCTTATGTCACACTCTTCCTCCTTCCTCTGGTTCCTTTCCTTGTGCCATTGTAGTATTTGTTGCCGACGGTTCTCCCTTCAATTTTCCTCCCACTGTTCTTGTACTTCGATCAGATTGTGGGCCAATAATCTAGGGATACTTCCGAGAAGATTGTAGACAACCGATCGCACCTTGAGTTCGTCCCATATCGTGCCTTCAAGAACTGTTCTCTCTCGAGCTTCGCTCTACATGTACTAGTCAACCGAAACTTCCCACTTGTGCAACAAGTCCTTTGTCAAGTGATCCTCCTGGGTTTCTTCCCTGTTGTCATTGACGTCACTATCAGTTACTAGCACTTGTTGGTTGGCAATGGTGCCAAAATTTTGACTCCCTTTGGGATATATTTTTAATACTCAGAGCAAACATGAGTGTGAATGGAATATAGATAACATAGCTGTTGGTATTTTCAGATTTTCACCAAGGATTATATTCAATTTAGAGATGTAACAAAACTAAGCATAGGGTATGAATAAATAAACAAGAAGAAGGAAGATAATACTCGGATTGTAACTCAGAAATCCGTCCTTGGAGTCTTTAAAATCTGATCCTTCATATTCTTCTAGATCTGCCCTAATTTGTCCATCTAGGGTTGCTTCAGATCTGCCTTTAATTCACTCCAGTTCTGCTCTAAATCGCTGCTCCTAGGGCTGCTACAAATTCGCTCATCTCTACTGCAAATTCATTGTTCCTAGGGCTGACGTAATTCACCCTAGATTCTGCCCTAAATCGCTGCTCCTAGGGCTGCTACAAAATTCGCCCATCTCTGCTGAAAATTTGCTGCTCCTAGGGCTGACATAATTTGCCCTTAATGGCTACATGAATTCGCCCTAGATTCTGCCCTAAATCGCTGCTCCTAGGGCTGCTACAAATTCGCCCATCTCTGCTGCAAATTCGCTGCTCCTAGGGCTGACATAATTCTCCCTTAATGGCTGCATGAATTTGCCCTAGATCTGCTATAAATCTGCCTTCTAATTCGCCTTCCAATCAGATATAAATCGCAGACTTGGAGAGAAGCACATAGATAGACTTGAGGTCTTCATCCTTATGAAAACTGCCTACGTTGTTGCATTCAATGCAACTCAAAGTCAGACGTAGTTTTGATTCATAAACTTTCTTCTATCCTTCTCCAAGTCGCTCTTATATATGACCAATTAAGATAAAACCCTTGGCCTCCAAGTTGGCCGACTTGGGCCCATAATAAATAATAATCTTATACTTATTATTATCCTAATTACAACTTGGGCCCTCCAAGTATAGATTAATTAAATCATTATAGATAAACAATAGATAATAAATATCCCTTTTTTATTATCATTTTTTAAATCTTTTATAGTAAATATATCTCCATATATTTATATATATATTTCCAATTATCCAATTGGTTGATCTTTGCCGTAAAGGCCAAAATACCAACAATAGCAATTCAAATAAACGCATAACATAGAAATTGGCAAAAAGATATATCATTTCATTTTTGGTGTAACCTCTATATTTCAACAACATGAACTTGTCCCATGCCAAGTATAAATAGTGTCCGATGGTTGGTTAAGGCTCCCAATTGTCAACAATAGACCTTCTTTTGGAACAACTAGTTACACTGCCATCTACTTAAAATCTAGCAAAGTACTATTTATTTGTGTGCAATAGATTTGCCCTTTACAACCATATTCATTTCTAAGTCAAAGTATACCAAAAGTCAGTTCGATAGGTTTTAGATGCATGATTACAAACTCGCATCTATACCTATAGAGAAAGGGGTCAAACTATCAACCAAATCGTATTCATTGTGGTGGATGAATCAACATTTAGACAACTAGTGGGCAGCCTCATCTATCTCACCGCCACTAGACTTGACATCAACTATGCTGTGAACTACATCTTTGGCTTCATGACAACTTTAAAAGATGAACATTGGGTTGTAGCAAAGCGTGTGCTACGATATGTGAAGGACACTCCTGATTTTGGCATTTTGTATAGCACAAGCACAAATCCTAGGCTCATTGGTTTTAAAGACTTAGATTGGTCAGGTTGTGTTGATGATAAAAACTCTACTTTTGGGTACATTTTTAATTCGAGCACTGGTGCAATCACATGGACCAGCAATAAGTCGTAGGTAGTAGCTCTCTCCTCTACAAAGTTGAATATCGGAGAACTATTAAGGTAGTTTGGATTCTAATGATGCTTTCTGACATGAACATGTCACAAGCAGAACCTACTCCCTTGTTCTGTGAGAATCAAGGGGTCTTGAAACTTGCCAAAAATCTAGTCTTCCATGAAAGGACCAAGCATGTTGATCTTCATTGTCATTTAATCTGCAAGCTTGTTGAAGATTGATCAATGATGTTGCAATATGTTCCAATTGAGGACCAGACTGCAGATATTCTCACACTCTTAGTCCAAAGAAGTTTGTCATGTTTAGGGGGCAACTTGGTGTAGGTGATGGAATGACCTGTAATGTCCTGAACCCAAACTGTTACTCTACCGAGTCCGTACGGAGGAATGAACAAACACAGGGAGTGCCGTACGGATGCTTCAAACCGCATGGATGCTTCTGACCGCACGGATGCTTCAGGTCGCACGGATGCTTAGGGTGCTTCGGGCTGCACGGATGCTTCAAGCCGCACGGATGCTTTGGGCCGGCCGCACAGATGCTTCGGGCCACACGGGTGCTTCGGGCCGCATAGATGCTTCAGGCCACACGGATGCTTCGGGCCGCACTGATGCTTCGGGCCGGACGGATGCTTCAAGCAGCACGGATGCTTCAGGTCGCACGGATGCTTCGGGCCGCACGGATGCTTCGGGTGCTTCGGGCCGCACGGATGCTTCAGGCCGCACAGAGGCTTCGGGCCGCATGGGTGCTTCTGGCCATGTGGAGAATGGTCGATATCTTTAGAAGGCGTTCTTCTCCTTTATGCGAAAGATTAAGATAATCTGTGTAGATGCAGGATAATAAGTAAACCATTTGCCGGAAGGATCTTATTATATTAATTGATAGAAACCTCGGATTTGCCAGGTCCGATACAAGCAGGACAAACAGAATAGGGTGAGGCTTGAATCCCACCGAAACTGTACACAAACCAAATAGGGAGGGTCTTTCACCTCCGAAATGGCGAACAACAGAATCCCAACAGGAATTCGCAAAATACAAATCAAATATAAATCTTCACATGTCAAAACTAACCTACACGCCGAGCATAAATACCCGTCAGGAAACTCCCGAGAGTGCACAAAAGAGTTGATGACGACAACTACACCTACGCCAACAAAAGAAAATGGGCCCGAGATAAACTAAATCGATCGGGACCCAAATACAATACTTTTATTAAAATTGGGGACATTACAAATCCTCGCCGCCCAAAAATTTCTTATCCTCAAGCAATCCATCATCAATACTCCAGGATTCCAAACTAAGCGCGGACACTGATAACTGTATCCACTGGAACCCTCAAGCCGCAACATGACCATGCACTTGGAAGAAAGTGAGGAAAGAAACTCTCCATCAAGCTCCCGCTCCTCCACTCTGATATAATTGTTGCCATGCTCGGAGTCACCAGGATCCCAATGAAACCAAACATCAAACTCATCGATGCTCAAATCCCAAGCCAAGTGCCGTCGTTGGTAGTAATGTCCATTGAAAACTTTGTGCTGCTTTTGGACCATATGCACATAGTTGGATTCAGTTGGGACGAGTAAACCATCATCAAGCTTTAACTGCATCACTTTGGTATAACTATTGCCATGCCCTTCACCAGGATCCCAACAATGCCAACCCATGAAAACTTTCACACCCTCATGTTCAACAATCTCTTCTAGCATGGGCACAGACACAGATGCTGACGCTGACAACACTGTAATGTTCTGAAGGTGATTTCTGCCCGGAGGTAATTTTGCGAGACGTCCGGAAAGCAATCTCAGCCCGAAGGGAATCTCCATCCGAAGGCAATCTCCGCTCAAAGGGGATCTTGACCCGAAGGCGATCTTGATTCGAAGGGGATCTCGATCTGAAAGAAATCTCGATGACGAACAAAGCCTCGACAGTTGATAGAGTTTCTGTGGCAATAGCGACAGAGAGAGCCTCGACGACGAACAGAGTCTCGGCGACGAACATAGCCTTGGCGGCAGATAGAGCCTTGGTGACGCATAGCCTCGGCGACGTACACGGTCTCGGCGGCAAACAGCCTCGGTGATGGACAGAGCCTCAACCTCAACAACGGACACAACCTCAGCGACGAACACAGCCTCGGCGACGGACACAGCCTCAGTGATAGACAAGGCCTCGGCAATAGCCTTGGTGACAGACAAGGCCTCAGCAACAAACATAGCCTTGACAAGGGACTGAGTCTCAGCGGTGACTGTGTCGGAGAGAACCTTGGCGGTGGACAAAGCCTCGGTGGCAAACAGGGCATCGTGTAAAGCATCACCTTTATCGCCATCATCAACTTTCTCCCACTTGTGCAAATGAGATATTAGTTTTTCTTCACAATGCTTGAATACATTACTCACCAATCTACACGCTGCCATAGATGGAACACATTCTAGATTGCGAACAACCCACAACATAGATATGATAGGTTGGGATATTTCATCCATCTCTTCAATGCACGAAATCATAAGGCTCTCCATAGCAATTGAAACCTTACTATCATGACATTCCTTGATTGTGACCAAGAAGTGATGAAACATATCATGGATCAAGTCTTGCAACTCTAGATCTAAGAGGAGGTTACTTACTTTGACATTTGCACAATTCTCCAATATTGTAGATCTCCTGCCAAAAGGGTCGCCACTGAAGTCATCAAGACTTTGAAAGCTGTCAACGATCAAATGCAATATCTCTATCATGGTGTTGTCATCATATGGTTCTCTAGGAGCCCAGATTCTCAAAATCTCACTGAGACATGCTGTAGCTGCCAACTTCATTTCCTTGTCATGGTGTCTCAAAAGCCTGGGTTGACTTAAGGCATCCTTAATTGGAGAAAGGATCCTCTGTATGAATCTTGAAGGTGATTGGTCAACCTTACACAAACATACTTCCAATATATCTAATGGAAGATCAATACCCTCGCTGAGCTCTTTGCTAATCCTTTGTAGTGCCTTCAACCACCACTGTCCATCACTGCTGGGCGCCATAGTGTGATCCAAATCCCAAAATCTCTCAATCATCCCAACAGGTTGGCAAGATCACCAGCTCTGATACCATTGTAATGTCCCGAACCCAAACTGTTACTCTATCTAGTCCATACGGAGGAATGAACAAACACAGGGAGTGCCGTACGGATGCTTCAGGCCGCACGGATGCTTCTGACCACACGGATGCTTCTGACCGCATGGATGCTTCGGGCTGCACGGATGCTTCAGGCCGCTCGGATGCTTCAGGCCGCACGGATGCTTTGGGCCGCACGGGTGCTTCGGGCCGCATAGATGCTTCAGGCCACACGAATGCTTCGGGCCGCACAGATGCTTCTAGCCGCACGGATGCTTCAGGTCGCACGGATGCTTCGGGCCGCATGGATGCTTCAGGCCGCACGGAGGCTTCGGGCCACACGGGTGCTTCTGGCCATGTGGAGAATGGTCGATATCTTCAGATGGCGTTCTTCTCCTTTATGCGAAAGATTAAGATAATCTGTGTAGATGCAGGATAATAAGTAAACCAAATATATTTGCCAGAAGGATCTTATTATATTAATTGACAGAAACCTCGGATTTGCTAGGTCCGATACAAGCAGGACAAATAGAATAGGGTGAGGGTTGAATCCCACCGAAACTGTACACAAACCAAATAGGGAGGGTCTTTCACCTTCGAAATGGCGAACAACAGAATCCCAACAGGAATTCGCAAAATACAAATCAAATATAAATCTTCACATGTCAAAACTAACCTACACGCCGAGCATAAATACCCATCGGGAAACTCCTAAGAGTGCACAAAAGAGCCGACGATGACAACTACACCTACGCCAACAAAAGAAAATGGGCCCGAGATAAACTAAATCGATCGGGACCCAAATACAATACTTTTATTAAAATTGGGGACATTACATGACCATTAAGGGAGGTTATTGGAATATCCTAGAACCTTTTGCTATTTTTAGCTAGTTTTTAGATTCTTCTATTAATGGTCATTTTAGGAGTTTTATTTATTATTTTATTTGTCTTCTATGTTTAGAAGACTTTAGCTTTAGTTTGAGGCTCTTGTAAATTGCTATATGTACCCATTTCGTATTCAATTCATTAATCCATGTAAACAATTTTTGAGTTTCAAATGCAAACATGGAGCACATGCTCTTTTGATTAAAATTTGCTTTTTATTTGACTTTATGATGATTTCCAGCATTTTGCAAGGGTTTTTGCTCCCTACATCCCCACCATTAGGGTTTGGTTGCTTGTGGGTAGGTATGAGGCACTCTAAAATGGCTTTGTTGTGTGAGGGTGACAAACAACACCCTATCTTTGTATCCTTATTAAGCTTCAAAATACTTTATGTATAGAGGACTGAGATGAGGTTCGGTTTGGAATCGATTGCCTATCATAGTTCAGCTAGGCAGGAATATGCCAGGGCACTTCCATTTCTTTCCATCTTTGCTTCTACTTGTTTACTACTCTGTTTGATAAATGAAATACATGAATAATAATTAAAATGACAATGCATACCAGATACAAGAGTAAAATGTCTTTATTCACACTTGAAATTATTTCAAAAGAAGACCGTGCATGATCAGCTAGGGATCAAAGCTGATTTGACTAGATCATATTACTTTCTTTGATGATACACAATATATTTCAAGGACCTGACAATTGCCAAGAGCAACACAACTATGAACCTATTTTACATGGGGAATCGTTTCATGTCCCTAGGGGATTCGTTTCCGTTCTTGAAACGTTTTGTGGACAATGGGACGAAAAGAGGACGTTCCCCAACCATCCTCGATTTCAAAAAATTGCAGGAAAAGTCTCTTGACATGTGGAGAGGACTAGCCGTCCCCAAAATTCCTAGGGGATTGTCGAAACGTCCCTGATCCATCCCCAAAATGAAAAAGTGTCCCTTACACATTTGGATCATTTTTGACATTAAAAAACAAAAGAAAAACACTATTTTTAAAATTCTTTTTGCCAAAGCAACAATGTGGGGGGTCCACAAGGTTCGAATTTGTGTTTGTAGACGGTAAAATTCAAATGAAGGAGGTGCAACCTGAACTGGTCAGGCCTGTTGGATGACCCACTTTTGCGAGAGGGAGATAGTGACTCAGATGATTTGGAGCCTTTTGGATATTAATAGTGAGAATTACAGCTGGTTTCATATATTGTGCCTGTAGCTTGTTGTATTTTGATGTTTGAGACTTTCGGATACATATTTGAGACATTTTGATTTGGATATTTATATTGATAGACCATGGTTTTGATGTTTGACACTATTGTTATAATGCTGTTATATTGATTTACACTACTGCTGTTATCATTTATGTTGTTATACTACTGCTATTATCATTTATGTTGTTATACTACTACTATAAATTGTGAATCGGTAATTTATTTGCATATTTTCTTGTTGCTATCAATATTGACATATCTCTCTCTCTTTCCCTCTCTCTATTTATAATATCTTAATATATTTTGAAAAACTCACACACACATTAAAAATTTGTATACTGTAGTCGCTTGCCATCCCCTATTTTTGGCTCTTTAGGAAATGTCTTGGAAACACGTCCCTTGTCGTCCGTCCCCAAATTGTCATGGATCATAGCTATCAACCAATTTATACTTATAAGTTATAAATACCCGACACTGACAAAAAATTAATATGAAGAATTAATACATGGTGGTATAACCAATATTATCAAACAATAGACATTGGACATTGACTACATCATCCCCCAAAAGAAAAGTTGTCTTCCAAATGACAAGTAAACATTAGGTAACATGAAGGAAGCCTGATAATGATAGTGTAGACAATGACATGTAATTTGAAAGCTCAAACGTGGATTGTGCTTGGAAAATTAAATGAGTGTGTTGAGGGATTGGGAGCAACGCTCCCAATGGGATTAAGGGGCAGTGCTTGCGAGGTTTGGGGGCAATGCCCCTGTGGCATGTTCCCTGATATGTTGTAGGGAGGGGTTGAGGGGCATTGCCCCCATCACCAAGCTCTTAAGATCTTCAAAACAACATAGAACTCTTTGACACACGTCATTTTTGTGATTTATTAAGAAGCAAAAAGAAATGATCTGTGAATGTTGCCCTACCACACGTGTGGGATTGCGCTCGCTATATAAGGAGTTGATACCATTGTACGGTGAAGGGATGCCAATGTTGCTGTAATGTGTGCCAAATGACAAAACACTAAGGGTGAGGGCTTTATATGCTATTCTGGGATATATGCTGTACAAGTGACAATCATACAGTATGAGGGTGATGAGTACATTGTACAATGCGACAATGCCAAGAGGATGGTTGTCGCCTTATGATGAAGCATGTCTTTAGTTGTACATGGTAAGGACAATGTTGCCATACAAGAATGTGCAAATGTGGTTGTACATTGTGGAAATGGGGCTGCACAATGTGAGGGTCAGAAACAAATTAAGGAGGTAGTACATTGTGTGGCATATGATGCTGTATATTGAATCAAGTGGGCTGCCATATGAGATGAGGTGGGTGTATAATGAGGGTGAATGAGGCAAGAAGATGCAATGAGTGGTTATTTTGTTCTACCACTTGACCATGATTTGCTGTAGTTCTTTGAAGAATGTTTCTTTCATATCTTTCCCGTTTTCATTTATGATGACTTGCATCATCTCAATCACCGAGTCAATCCCATCATATACCTCACCCAAACAAGGTCTATACATGTGTAATGTCCCCATTTTGGCGGTAATTTGATTTAATTAATTTAATTAATTAAGTTGTCCAAAATAATGAATATTTTATGAGGATGGCTAATTAATTATTTTAATTAAATAAATAAGTGGTATTAAGTTAATTATTTATAAAGTTATCAAATAAATAAATATTAAAAGGTAACTTTATATTTAATTAATTTAATAAAGTGACTTGAATTATAAAATATTGTATAAAGTCACTTAATAAATAAAATAAAATAATGTTCTAGAAGTTTCTGGAGAAAGTGGAGAAAAAGAATAAATCGGCATCTTGGGCTTCATTCTCACCATCCAGATTTGATGTTGTTGTTGTTTCATCTTGTGGAGCCTAAGGTTTCTGCAGATAACTTCTTTGTCATAGGAAACAAAAACTTCCTATTGATAGCAATTTTGAGGGTGTGAAATATCACTTGAATTATTGCAAAGTTGAGGAAGTCGCTTCAGACTTTCTACTTGTACTTTAAAGCAAATTTTATGGCCTTTGGCCAAATTTTTGGTGGTATCGATTTGAAGAGATAAATTGGTGCATTGCTGGAGTCATGTTGGTGTATTGAGACTTCGTCAAAATTGTTATTCAAGGTTCAATCTACATCTTTATCAATTCTGGAATAAATTACAGTCATATATATCAGTTTGAGGGAGCCACGATTTAGCTAATTGCAGCCACAACATCCATTGATCTTGGTCTTGATTAGTAGTGCTTGACTTCTAAAGAGATGGAGATCATTATTGGAGCTGGAGGAGATCTTTAGAGGCTGATTTATGTTTATTTTCTGAGGTCTGCTAGAACAGGGGCGAATTTGGCTGGGAAGCACAAATAAATTCATTAAAATTCATACACTTGTTTTTGGTTTATGGGTGTTGGAGCAATCAATTTCTTGAAGCTTGGCAATGAAGATTGATGATAGTAATTGAAGGTTGCAGCTGTGATATATTTATTTTGAAGGTTTGAAAGTTACAATAGGGGCGGCTCAGCTTGGGTCATTATTCATCACATACAAGGTGTTCATTCATTGATATATGCTGGCTACTTCATCTCCCAAACAAGGCGACTCAACTAGGTTCTTTAGGTTGTCTTGTATTCTATTTTATGCATATATGAACATGTGTAAGAGGCTGCAATTTGTACTCAGAAATTGTTATGTTGCATAAGTATGATGCCAAGGGTTTTGGCCAATTTGCAATCAGTTTTGTATTGAATAAACATTGGCAATCAAGAAGTGATAAGTAGTTTCTCAAATTCATGTTGCAATTGTGTAATCAAATATCATCAGCTTATGCATGTCAACTGTTTGACATAATGTCAATGGCTGTAGGTGTTCTTGTCAGCATATAGGTTGCATACCAACTGTTTGTGAATATACCAGTTGGCTGTAGGTGTTCATTTCTCATGCTTAGATCATATATATGCATTGGATATTGTCAAATTAAATTGCACATTCATGCTAGGACATTGTTTAGTCAATTTAGAGTCATTTGTAAGCATTCTCATTAATGCTAATTGAAGAAAAGAGTCATTAAAGCAAACTGAAATTTTACATCAGTCATATGACCTATGTATGCAAAGTGTTTGATGAAATTCCTTGAGCCTTTATCAGCATTTTGAGAGCAGATTTGAGCAGGGTCATTACAACATGTCAGTATAACGGATGATGCTCAATATAGGCTCTGTGAAACTCAAGAGGTACTCAAAGCGATCCCACCAAGTGTCATCTAATATCATTTTCTTAATGTTTGCTGCCATTTTAGTGCTAGATTGCCTCCATATACTCCAATTAAGGCTCACAAACCTTTACAAGTCGTCTCAACACAAGTCTATTGGAGGCAAAACAAGTCTCAACAACCTATTTCAAAATCAAAATAATAACACATCAAAATTGAAATTAATTTAAATTGCAATAAAACATTTTATTATTTTGCTTACCTTCAACAACTCCAATATCGAGAATTGTCTAAATATGCCTTGTGACATGTGGTGGCTGGTGATAACATTTGGATCTCGTCAACATCAGTATACACCTATTTAATCCATTCAACTTTGTTTCCAATTTTTTGCAGCATTAGGTTGAGTGATTGGACAGCACAAGGTGTTCAACAAATACCCAACCAATAACTCAACATCCCTATAGTTTTTGACATTGTCTTTTACATTTTGAACAACATTTTAAGGGCCAACTTCTCATTGGCTTGGCAAAGAATGTTAGCAACAAATGGGTCATCCTTCACTTGCCCTTCATAATCCACTGCTCTTAAGAAACATTGCACCTTTCAGGGACACTACAATAACATTGATCAACTGACAATTTCTTGCATCTTTGCACTGAACAGCCTTGTTTCGATCTACGAATCCGTGATGGGCTCCAAGGATTCCTCTATGTGTTTCACCTCTCTGTCCAATAAAGAAGTACACATCTCATAATCCAGGCTCTTGAACCCCTTTGTATCCTCATTGATTGATATCACCATTTTTTGCCAATAAGGTGAGCGAAGGACGTTAAATACCAATCTATTAGCATAGATACATCTAGTTATGTGTGATGGAAATTGTCATTGATGTCAAAAAGATTACTTTACCCTATAGCATGATGAAGATACGTATTGAAAGATTAATGATTACAGCATTTAGTATATTTAGTATGTGATGAAGATTACACAGCAAAAGTTAATGATATATATATGTGAACAGTATAGAATGTATGATAATGAAGATTATGCAGCAGTACAGAACAGTATATATTTGAAGTCATTCTATTCATTATATTCTAAGTCATTATATTCGACATATTTGAAGTCATTCTATTCATTATATTCATTCAGATTGAAGTGTTTGAAAACAAACTTTTATCAAAATCAGCAGAAAGGCAGTATATACAAACGTATTCAGGGATATATATATTAATATGAACAGATTGCAATTCAGGCATATGTATGAATAGATATGAACAGAACAGAACAAGTGCAAACGTACAGATAGATATGAATAGAGTATATGTACAGACGTATATGTATCAGACATCAGTGTATACATCAGTGAACAGACATCAGCGTATACATCAGTGAACAGACATCAGACGTTAGCATTGAACAGACATCAGAGTATACATTATATTAACGTATGCATTCATACGCACAGTTACCAGAGAACAGAGAACGGTATTCAGCAATATTATACCTACGAACAGCATACAGTTATTGAAGATGTTTGATGAATATACTTACGGCAACAGTCAATATGCAGCGTTCTTCAATCAAACGATTATCGAAGGTTTGAATATAATACGGCAAACATTATGAGATAATACAGCGTCGAAGATTTGAATATAATACTCTTCAGGCGTGACTACTATAATGAGTACTTACGGCAACATATATACATATACGTTTTTCAAACAAATATCAAAGATTAAAAAGTATATATGCCGTATTTTATACGAAGGATGCCGTCAACATAAATGAAAGATTATCGAAAGGCAAACATCATATTATAGATGCGATAAAAGGTTTTTTAAAAGTTTCATGTGATTTGTCGATAGTGAAAAGGTATAATAGTATGATTAAGAAAAGGAAATATTAACTTATTTAAAAGTTAATAATATTTTATTAAAAAAGAGACACCTTTTCAATTTGAAAAGTCATAACTTTTAAAAAGGACATAATGTTTCATTTAATATTATGAATATATATATTCAGTTTTATTTTGAAAATAAGAAACAAGTCGGCATGTGAAAGAAGAAAAAGAAGAGCAGTGAGAGAATAAAGAGATAGAAAAATTAAATGTTTATATATTCAGATTTTTTATCTGATATATATATTTTGAATATACAAGTCATAAAGACATTTTTTTTGAAGATAAGAGGAAAGCTATTGGCTGACTAAGGAGATTAAATTGCATCCATCATCAGTTGAAGAAAGCAACAGTATCAAGGTGGAAGAAAGTTTTGAAGACATTGAGTTGGTGCTCAGAATTCAGTCAGGGGGAGTTGGTGCTTCTAGTAGGTTGGTGCCTGCGAAGTGTGGGAGTTGGTGCTCATAAACATAGGGGTTGGAGCCTCTAGTAGGTTGGTGCCTACAAAACATTGTAAAAGAACAATATTATATTAAAGCAAATTATTTTGTGGTTTTCTCCCATATTGGGTTTCCACGTAAATATTGTGTTCATGTGCATAATTTGAGTAATTGAAGTTATCTTTGAATAAAAGCATTTAAATTTAAAAAAGGTTATTATACTGATTCACCCTCCCTCTCAGTATAATCGTGTGCTCTTTAGTGTGTTGCTTGGAAATCTCTCTACCCTCATTGTGAAATGTCGTTTCCAACATTCCCTTTACTCTCTTACGGGTCACATGTTATTCTTGAGGTGGGTACATGAATGGTTGGCCTTCTGAAGGTTCAAGATTGGAAGGTGATTGAAAGGCCTTTGATCCTTTCTTAGTCTTTATCAAAGAATGAGAACGTGTAGCTATTTTCTATGTTGCTTTGTCTCCTTTTTCTTGCTCTTCAATAAATGCCATTACTTGTTTCTCTACAAGATGGCTCATACCTTTTGATTTGCCTAGACAAAATTTGATGCCTTGATGAGGGATAAAGCACAAATGTGCTTTCACTTGACTGTATAAGCTGTTATATTGTGCTTTTCAAAGACAACAATTCCAAGTGAAACCTCCTCCACTTGGAAGCTATACAATTTCCACATATTTCTATTGGGGAGAGTGTGGGTCTGTTTTTCAAATCTCCTGCGCTTTCTTTCATCTTGATGATGGATCATGGAATGTGATCCGAAATGTTGATGCTAAAAACACTTACACAATCACAACCAGAAGTGATATTTTGAAGAGTGTGGGTTTTTTTTAAAGTGGAGTTGGCTCCTAGAGCTGGAAGCACTTCCTATTTTATTACCTAACACAAGTAATTCTATAAACAACATGGACAGGGATGAAGAGCACACGATTATACTGAGAGGGGGGGGGGTGAATCAGTAAAATAACCTTTTTAAATTTAAATGCTTTTATTCAAAGATAACTTCAATTACTCAAATAAACAATTATGCACATGAACACAATATTTACGTGGAAACCCAATATGGGAGAAAACCACAAAATAATTTGCTTTTATATAATATTGTTCTTTTACAATGTATTGTAGGCACCAACCTACTAGAGGCTCCAACCCCTATGTTTATGAGCACCGACTCACTGGAAGCACCAACTCCCACACTTCGCAGACACCGACCTACTAGAAGCACCAACTCCCCCTGTCCGGATTCTGAGCACCAACTCGCCTTGTCCGGATTTTGAGCACCAACTCATTGTATACAAATTTTCTTCCACCTTGGCAATGTTGCTTTCTTCAACTGATGATGGATTCTATTTGCTGTACCAATTTGAATACATTTCCTTCCTCAATCTGCTATTATTATAGTCATAAATCTGCCATAAGATAATCACAATCACTTGATGATATTCAATATATTTTCTTTCATCCCAAATGCACCACACCTATAAGCTGATTGTCTTCAGAGCACACTCTTCTTATATACTGTACATTTCTTCAAACTCAAATACACTACTCTTATAGTTCAGCAATGTATGTCAGATTTGTAGACTTGAATATATATATAATATATTCTTTATCATTTACATCACACATTACTCATATATACTTCACATATCACTCTTCACTATCCTCTATACTTCTTCCTCTTTATTTCTCACATCTTCCACACACTATCTCCAAAATAAAGATTTAATATTTATATATACATATCTTGATGAAACAATATGTCTCTTACAAAAGACATGACCCTTTACATACGAATAGGTGTCTCATAATTAAAATATTATTAACTTAAAACTAAGTTAATATTCCCCCTTTTTAATCATATTAAACAAAACTCTAATGCCTTTCCACTATTGACAAATCACATGAAACTTTTATAAAACTTTTTATTGCATCTTTTATAATATGCTGTCAACATATAATTGTTAACGTTGCATATATAGTTCTTCATCGAATTCTGATATCGGCATCATTTTAATCTTTACGGCATGATTTGATTTAACCGCTGTGCATATAACCTTCGAATATATCTTCAGCGTTCTCTGTTTTCATACTTTGCTTATCTTCGATACTTGTTTAATGACGCTGCATATTATATATATATGCCGTTCTCTGTTTCAACCTTCACCGTATAACCTTACGGCATAATAATCCTTCGATATATATTATATACCGCTGACTGCATCAAATATTTAATTCTTCGTCTCTGCTGTACACGTCTGAATATACGTATATATAATATCATGTCACTGCATATATGTAAATATATACCTCTGCATATATGTACGTATACCTCTGTAAATATATATCTCTGCAGATCATGTCGCTGCATATACCTCTGCATATATGTATATATGATATCTATTTAACCTCTGCCGTTAACTTCTTATACCTATGCCATTTCTTCACAGAAGAATACGTTCGTTATGACTCTGCTGTTCATATCTTCTTATGAATATGTCTCTGATGAATGCGTCTCTGTATGTATCTGCTGTATGTATCTATTTTCATCAGATCAAAGGCTTCGTTCTGCTACAATGACACAGTAAGGAATATGCTTGCCTTACTCTTTAGTAATATGCTCCTCGGCCTGGTAAATATACAGCACCTGAAAGTGAACTACATGCATATCAACATCTCTGTTATGACCACTGTATGTTCTCTGTTTGCTATACCATGTTATGTATGGATGCATAGTATCCTTTGCCGTATAGTATTTATGCTGTCTCTGTTTGTATTTTATATACAATATATGCTGTAAGCTGTTCATAATGCTGAGTACATATATTATGCTATTGATAAAAACATGCTGTTCAATACGAAATGCTGTAGGCTGTTCAATATGTGTACATCAATGACATCAATGACAATCTTCCATCAATCTCCCTATTCAATTCAATACGCAGCAGCCATGGAGATATTTTTTAGGTGCAATATCCTCATCTGACATTTCATAATATGATTTGACAAAGTCAACATCCTCCTCTATGATAGTGCTCATTGGATCTGGATCATACCACACTTCAGTAGCCTCTGTAACACTTCGTAAGGTTGTGTACTCTAAAGCACATTGGACATTCTTTGCTCTTTCTTTTGTCTTGTTGACCTCTGGCTTTAGATATGAATCTTTGAATCATTGCTTTATACTCAAGGTATATACATGAATCTCTGGGTCATTCGTATGCCATATATGCTAAATATGCTGAATATACAATCTCTGTGTATATGTTATGCTAAATATATTGCCATTAATATATGTTGTTGTATCACCTTCGTATACCTTCAGATATGCCTTTTCGTATATGTTCATTACATATGCTTCTGATTTTGACATCAATGACAATATGTTCATCAAGGGACAAAGCCACAAACCAAAATGAAAAAACAAAACAAAACTAGAAAGTTCATTTAAATTTGTTAAAAAAAAATGTAAGGAAAAATTAGGAAAAAAACAAAAAACAAAAATCCTACCTCTTTTGTTGAAATCTTCCTCTAGAATGTCTTTGAGAAAAAAATCAACACTTGAAAATGTGTACAAATAGCACAAGAACCAGCTTTGAGCATGCAATGATCAATCTTCAACTCTATTTGTGCAATGGCAAGCAAAAAAGAAAGTTCAGCAATGGAGCAAAATGTTTTTGTTTTTCATTCTATTGAGCATGAACGGAATATGTTTTAACTTTTTGTTGTTTTCAATGGTCAAACTAAGGTTGGGGGGTCGGCATTGCTTTTTTGGCAATTTTGTTTTTCAAAAAGTTAAGAAAATGACATTCTCATTGGGTTTGGCCTTTTCTTGGCTAAAATTCTTGCCAGGTTTGTCTGCGTTCAGCAGGACCAAATCCATAGTTTGTGGGTCGGACCTTGCCTAACTGCATAGTGGATCAGTCCCAAACCCGGATCCAATTCGAACTACATGGGGCCCGTGGGTCTAAGGGGGGGACCCAGTAACTTAGGATATAGATGAAGCATTGCAGCTGGTTGTTTAATATTTTTATATATGCAAGTTGTGGTACAATTGTTAAGGAGGGGCAAAGGGTGGGGTCACTAAGCACAAGGGAGAACAAAGGAAGATTTTATGTGGTTGCTGATTGGTGCGCTGATCATTGAAAGGTCTAGATCAGCCATTTGAGAATTTAAATATTGAGATTTCATTGATAATAATTTTGCTGTTGTAATTTTCTGGGAATCGCATCCTGTAACAGCAACATTCAGAAATTATAAAATATTTCAGTTGATTATGTTTTTGCAAAGACCTTGTATAAAGGATGTATTCTCAATATTTAGAAATGGGAAAATATGATGTTATGATGATTATTTTAAATATTCCTTCAAACAAATTGGTAACACAACCCAATTCAGCCGAAAGCAAATTGTTTGATGAAATGCCCATCGGGCAAAATTTGTGAAAATCGCAAGTGTGGTAAGTAAATTCTTGGTAGAGGAAATGATAGTGGCACTTCTAAAGGGTTCGGTCTAGCTCTAATGTTCTTTGGAATTTCTAAAGGCCTTAATGGTGTAGAGTGTTAATATAGTCATGATATGTAGTTGTACTGCTAAACTGTTGGTATCAATTATGATGACTATGGACCATGGTACATTGAAATTTATTTTGAGTGGCTAAATATATGCATTTTTATTGTAGAGATAATTTAAATAGCTTTGCCTAAATTGAAATTTTCGATTTTATCATGTTCTATTCACTTCAAGGTAAAGAAAAAATGTTTTTTTTTTCTTGATTTTTTTCTTCATATTTTATCTTTTAGTATATTATTTAATAATCTACTACATACACACATTTGTATTATAACGTCTGGGTGAAGGTTGTGGTTTAGATCATGGTCAAGCCAGAAGCCAATTTGGTGTATGAGGCACCCTTGTGGAAGTCTAGGGAATTTCTTTTCATGTCAATGATTTTATATTTAAAAATTGTATTCATATTGCAGTCTTATGACAAAGCTCAGGAGTAGCTTAAGCATTGCCAATCCATATGTATAGAAATTTTGATATGGATGTTTCCATGAATCAAGGTTTTTCATAGTATCATTTCCATTACTGACACCATTTTTATAAACTTGTTTATTTCTCACTATAGATAAGGGCAATTATCCCAGGATCAGTTTTAATCTTCTGCCTGAGAGACACTACAATAAATCAAAATACAAATAAATGCCCTACCCATCACGCTGTTTGGTGCTAGGTGTGGATTTACATTTAAGAGAATTGAAGCATAATGTTGACAGCTATTGCCCATACAAAATGATATCGATGCAGTTAGTAGTATTGGCAAAATCATTCTAATATTGGGCTTGATGCATGGGAAATTTACATTTTCCTGTGTATCATTACTTCTTTTAGTATTTTCTGCACTTCTTTTGTTTTCTTCTTGTTTTAGATTAAGTATAACATGGAAAAATGCTGCTGAGAAAAATGTTGTATTCTGATATTCAAATGTTGCTGTACATTTTTTGCAGTGGTCAGGAACTGATGCCAGTGAATCGTGTAGTAGTGTGTAACATTCATGTACTTTTTAACCCAAAGAGAGGTGAAGTTAAACTAGGACAGGTAATTCATCATTTGATGTTTGGTCATATGGTGGCTGTATAGATAATTTTTTTTAATGTGATCCTGTTAACAAGCTTTTGGTAATATAAATTGGTAAAGGTGAGTATCAATTGTTTGATCTTCTTGCATGTTGAAACCATTATATTGTGTCAATTGACTAAGCTTGTTGATGTGATGCTATCCAAATGTTTGGAACTCAGAGGGTGACTTACAATGTTTAGTGCCACATGATTGTACTAGTTTGGACATACATTTTTCTATGATATTATCTGATTGTACGGGTTTTGTTTGGATCATTTTCTTTAAATTTGGCATAAGCAGAGTTGCTGGATACTTCCCCTCCCCTGCCCAGATATGTGCATTAGTGTACTGGATGCCAGATACAGATATGGTACACCTGGATATGACACATTTAACATATCAAGATGTATCCATATATCAGCCTATATTTGGGCCATATTCCGTATATCCAGAGTCCTGGACATGCATTTATCAAATACCAGATACAAATATGATACTGTTGGGCATGACACTGATACTCTACCTGAATGTATCCATATAAGAGCCCCTGTTTGGGTTGTATCTGATGTGTCTGGATATGGTATCACAGTATCTGGCGCTCTATCCAGTTTAGGGTTATTCAACAGCTGTTAAAAAATAATTTAAAATAAGAATGTATTGTTCACAGACATGTATATACATAAAGTAAACATTTGAAAATAAAATATGTAAACTTGTAAATACTCTGTGTTTGTTCTATACCTTAGGATGATGAGGATTCATAGGATAGAGTATTGAATGCTAGGAAAAGTGTAATGTCCCTAGTTGGGACCTTACGCAAATTTCTCATTTAAGTTTTGTGCGAACTAATTTTCTGTATCTTTTTTCTTAATCATAACTGAAATACTTATATTTCATCAATAATAGATTTGTTTATTAATTTCCTTGTTAATTTATATCTTGATATATCATATTTATATTTAAAAGATATTATTATTTAATGATGTATTATATTTTGATTATTATTTATCTTTAATATTTTATATGATATTCAACAATTAATTAATATATAACCTTGATGAAGAATATTGTAATGTCCTTTCTTATTCTCCTTTATGTAATTTCCTGCAAAATCGGCGTTAGTACAAAATAATATGTAACATTTATATGATTCATACTCTACTCTACGTTAGTAGGGGGGGGGGATTTGATTCTTAAGGCTGCCTCTAGGTCGGGCTTCACAAAATTCCTGATTCTCTGCTTGAGGGGTATAAGATCCACTCTAACCAACCGGGCTATCGACATGTCATCCCATAGAGCCATTGCCCATAAGAATCTCTTGGAAACAATAAATGCATTCCAAGCCTATGCATATGCATATGACTGACTATCAGTATATATACTGCCTATGTGAGATTATAACAATCTCGTGACTAGGGAAACTATAACAATTTCCTCTAGCCCCCTCCAGATACGGGGATCCATCTCTAATGAATATAGGATTCATTCTATATGGAACCCGTATCATCATTTTTGGTGAGATTATAACAATCTCGAGACTAGGGAAACTATAACAATTCCCTCTAGTCCCTTCCAGATATGGGATCCATCTCTTACTGAATATAAAATTCATTCTCTCTATGGTCTCCATATCATCAATTTGGGGTGCACATATAAATGTACCATAAAATGTAAATTCATAATTATATATATTCAGATTTATAAGAAATTCCAAAAACATATGATGCCCATAATATAATTTGATATATCCTAATTGCATATGTATTTAATAGACATCAAATATATTACAACAATTTTTATATGTATAAGAAATGCAATCCTTTGAGAATATATATATTTATTTATATATATATATATAAATGCTATAAATAATAAAAAAACTTTTTAATCACTTACTAGTAATCGACTGCATAGTCCTTTAATTCGTATTTCCTTTAATTCCCTATGGTACCGAATACTTATTACTCTTTTGGGTTTTTTTTTTGCCGTTCTCTTTTTAACCTTGGATGCCAGCATATTAATAAGTGTGGGAGAGGGTAGTCATGTCCCTCCCCACATGGGTCGCCGCCCCTTAGGGTGCGACTGGTCGCAGCCAAGGCTACGATCCAATCACACCTCTAAGGTGCGGCTGGACCCTTGCCTCCTGCATCGGGTGCCGACCACCATTAGATTTTAGAATATATATATTATATTAAATGATTAATGAGATTTATATTATAATTTCTTTATTTATATTTTAATATAATATAATATATATTATTATCTTATTAAATAATTAATATAGTATGTATTATATTATAATATTATATTATGTTATTAAATAATTATTATAATATATATTATATTATAATATTATGTCATTAAATGATTATAATATATATTTTATTAAAATGATTATTATTAATAATAATATATTATAAATACATTTTATTAAATGATTATTATTAATAATAACATTATTAATATATTATAATGTTTGCTTTTTATAATAAATATATCTTATTATATTACTCTTATTAATAATAATAGCAATATATATAATATTATTTATTAATTAATAATAAGTTTTAATTATTATATTCATTTGCAACGTTATATTATAATTAATTTAATGATAATTATATTTATTATTTTTGTTTGTCTATTAATTTATTATTAATTTATGGTCAAGGAAGGGGACATTACAAAAAGGCAATATTATATAATTTTATTTACTTTTTATTTTCATCCTATGTCAAAAGGAGTCTTTTAAGCTTTTGAGGCAAGGGGATGTAGCGATATATTTTCGGGATGACAATGGGATGACTAATAATACATAAACACACACATACACATAAATACACATAAATACATACATATACATATATAAATATGTATAAGTAGCAGCTTATCTAGCACCGGGCTTAGCTAGTGACCGTATGTGGATAAGATCAAAACTAGCACTAATAGTATATGTAGGAGCATACTAATAACATCCCTTGCCATATTGATATCAATACCCAACATCAGTAGCAGCCAAGTACTATGCAACACGAGCACCGGGAGCAGAACCAAAGACATAAGGAAAGACAAGAGTAAGGGTAGGTAGAACTATGTGGATATAATACCTTACAAGCTGTGTAACACGCACAAATGAAGAGCTAGATCCTGATGCATATATATATAAATTAAGAATTTATTATTAAATTTTTCTTGGAACCCTCAATACTATATGTTTTGTTAACAAGCTTATGAAAAAGGAATAGCTAAGTAAAAAGATAAACGGTTTATGTTCCAATTGTTCTATGAGTGTCTATGCAAGGCATGATTGATACATTTCGCATCATTTCTTTCCAATTGAGTTGACTTCAATTCAGTAGTACAATGACTGTAGCATGCCAACTTTGCCTATGGAGGTCCTTGTATGCTAAACACGTTGTCCAATGTATGAAACAAGATAATCTTTAATTATGGCTTTGACAGTGAAGATGCAGAGATTTGTATCAAGGGAGATGTATTTTGTAGAATTTGTGGTTATGATCAAAGTTCCTAGACCTGGATTCGACTAGGGTAACTCGACTCGGGACTCGGGACTCGGGAAAAACTCAACAAAGTGAAAAAATCCAAGAAATTTAGAGATTTTTAAGGATTTAAAACTTGTTTCATGCACCCTTTATTGAGTAAGGCTTATAGACACAATAACATCATCAAATAGAAGCTAATTTGAAACTTTGATCACATACATGAATATACATCGATCACATAAGTATAAACGTAAATTGTAGCTAAAGGAAATAGCAAACTTAGATATGTAGAGGGGATGTAGGGAATTCTTGGAAAATCCAAGTATCAAAAAATCTTGGAAAAGTTAGGAAAAGCTATGGAAAAGAACACTGATGGAAGCATGCTGATTACTGAAATTTGGCTAACTCCTGGAGATCTGAAACCACTCCCTAACATCCTAACAATATTTATATAAAATATAACTTAAAGTATAAGAAAGGAAAATA
This sequence comes from Chamaecyparis obtusa, assembly GCA_027943335.1. Lineage (NCBI taxonomy): Eukaryota > Viridiplantae > Streptophyta > Pinopsida > Cupressales > Cupressaceae > Chamaecyparis > Chamaecyparis obtusa. Next base: position 285,442 of record BSBK01000312.1, read on the forward strand.
TGTGAGTTATACTTAATTGTTATATTTTATAGAAGAAAAAAACATAAGTGAAGAGTTTAAACAATCAATTTTATGTTTTTTTTGTGTGCCAAAGACTATGTCCACCTGTAAAGTCCCATCATTGGTACTCGACGAGTCAGGCTCTGACTTGTGACTCGCGATGACTCGGTGAGTCACAACCCAGACTCGTTTGAGTCCGAGTTCGGGTCCATGGAAGTTGCCTAGGGTCACCCGACTTGTGATGTCCCAGAGTGGGCCCCTAACGGAAGGTGACGTAGGTCTATCCATGCGGTTTGTCCCTACCACGTGTCTGGGGTGCTCGCTTGCGAGGCTGTCCTGGGGTTGCCCCCTTAACGCGGGGAGGTGCCATTTACTATCAGTCCGGGCTTTTGGTGCAACGGTTACTAACTTGGTATCAGAGCAGTGATCTTGCCATCCTATTGGGGTAAGAAATCTTTATGCATCCTTCAGCATTTGGGCATCACAGGTATTATACACGCAGAAGAGAAGCACTTGAGGGTGAACAGGAATTCAGAGATATACTCAGTATGGGTGAGAGACAGTCACAGAGTCCACCTAGAGTTCCTAGGACTGATGATGAGGCTAGAGACTTCTTCCGGGCTATGACTACTGGACAGCAGGAGATAGTTCAGTCCTTACGGGCATTGACTACTATGATGGAGAGAGTTGCTCAGCTAGATAGGAGGAATCAGGAACAGGGTAGAGGGATACCAGAACAGGATAACAGGAGTGTGGCAGGTTCACAGGGTGCACCTAGACACAGATCATGGACTGCAGATAGGCCTACACGTCCTACTTTCCTTAGAGAAGAGGCCCAGGAGGCAGTGGGAGATGATATGCCGGAGGATTTTCAAGATGACCTTAGAGCTGCAGATGTAGAATGGCAGGCATTACCTCCACATGTTCGTGAGTTGCTGAATTTTGATCGTTACCTAAGTCAGAGGAGAGAGCACATAAGGAATAGCCGGCAGAACAGGAGACCTAGAGGAGGCCAGGACAGTGAGTTGCAGCGAGCTGCTAGCAAGCTCACATTACCATCCTTTGATGGCAGCGGGTAGATGACAGCACAGGCTTGGATCCATAAGTTAGACACATTCCTTGCATTGAGGCCTATGTCGGAGATTGATGCCATCAGGTATGCTACCTTGCATTTGGAGGGCGCAGCACATGATTGGTGGTCACATGGTATGGTTACATTGCAGCATAATCAGGTGACATCCTATCAGGATTTTGTGGATAGACTGGTTGAGCGTTTTGATAAGAAAGACCCAGAGGTCTTCCGTGATCTAGCACATTTGAGACAGATAGGTAGCTTGGAGCTTTTCATTAGTGAGTTTCAGAGGTTATCAGTAATGGTACAAGATGTTTCTGAGAGGAGATTAGTTATATTATTCACAGAGGGGTTGTCAGAACCTCTAAAGGGTTGGATCAAGGCATTCGATCCCCTGACATTACAGGAGGCTATGAGGAAGGCACAGAGTATGGAGCTTACAGCACCATCCAGTAGATTCACCTCCAGGAGTACTTCCTCTTTCAGAGACAACAAGAAATTTGACAAGAACAAGGGCAAGAAAGGTGATTCCAAGGGTAAGTCTACTGCACCTTTGGATATGGAGACCCTGAATGACTTGCGCAGGAAGAAACTATGTTTCTTCTGCAAAGGTCCTTATGATAGAGATCATGATTGTCCTATGAGGCCGAAGGGGAAGGCCAACAGAGTTATGTGGGCTTATTATGAGGGTTCAGATTCTGACGGTTCTGGACATGAGGATGATCCTAGTGATGCAGAGCTTGAGGTAGAGGCGGAGGCTTCAGAGCCTAAGGAGGAGCCCAAGTTGCACTTACAGAAGGCACGCTTGTCTAGCATCCAGCAGGAGGGATCTTTCAGACTGTGTGGAGTTTTAGCAGGGCAGAGAGTTATTACTTTGGTTGATACATGTGCCACCCATAATTTCATTGATGCACGTCTTGTTGAGAGGCGTGGTATTATGACTGAGGAGTTTGAGGGTTTACGAGTACAGGTTGCTGATGGTTACACTCTTAAGTGTAACAGGATGGTGAGAGATTTGCCCTTACGCCTAAACAACTATGAGTTCAAGGTGGACTACCATGTTGTCAACATGGGTGATTTGGATATTGTGCTTGGGATGAAGTGGTTACACTCATTGGGGGAGGTCACTTTCAGGTTGAAGGACATAGAGATCAAATTTGAGGTGGATTGGAAACGACATATTTTGAGAGCCATCAGAAATAGTGACATCAGGACTATTTCTTTTAGACGGATGGAGAGGTTGGCTAGACATGATGATATAGAGTGGGCAGCAGTATGCACTCTCATGCCTACATAGGAGGGATAGCATAAGACAGAGTATCATCCAGATATACAGAGGCTGAGGGTTAAGTATGATAGAGTTTTCAGTGACATCCCACCTGGCAGGCCACCAGACAGAGGCATTGAGCACATCATTGAGTGAGAGGAGGGTGCTAAACCCGTGATGGTTACACCATACACGCATCCTAAGAGGCTCAAGGATGAGATCGAGAAAACCATCAAGGAGCTTCTTGGGATGGGACACATCAGGCCTAGCAAGTCTCCTTTTGCTTCTTCGGTTGTGTTGGTGAAGAAGAAGGATGGTACATTGAGGATGTGCATTGATTACAGGGTGCTGAACAAAAGGACAATCAAGAACAGGTACCCCATTCCACGGATTGATGAGTTGATTGATGAGCTTCACGGTGCATGTTACTTCACGAAGATTGATTTGAGATCCGGTTACCATCAGATCAGAGTTAGAGAGCAGGATATTGAGAAGACTGCCTTCAGATGTCATTGTGGGCACTTTGAGTTTGTGGTCATGCCATTTGGGCTGACCAATGCGCCAGCTACTTTTCAGTCCACCATGAACAGGGTCTTCCATCACTAGTTGAGGAAGCATGTGCTAGTCTTCTTTGATGATATTCTGATTTATAGTCGGACTTGGCAGGAGCACATGGAGCACTTGGAGACAGTTTTGGGGATCTTGCAGTCGGAGTCCTTGTATGCCAAGGAGTCCAAATGTGATCTGGGCATGACAGAGTTGTTGTACTTGGGCCATATTATCAGTGCAGAGGGAGTGCGGATGGATCCTGATAAGATCCGTGCTATCATAGATTGGCCTATTCCAGAGAACCTAACACAGTTGAGAGGGTTCGTTGGTTTGTGTGGGTTCTACCGCAGATTTGTCAGTGGGTATTCACGACATGCAGCTCCTATGACAGACTTGTTGAAGAAGGGGGCTTTTGTATGGACACTTGAGGCACAGGCTTGCTTTGAGAGATTTAAGGAGATCATGACTACATGTCCTATGTTAGCATTGCCAAATTTCACGAAGCCATTTGAGCTTCAGTGTGATGCGTCAGGAGAGGGTATTGGTGTTGTTTTGATGTAGGACAAGCATCCCATTGCATTTGAGAGTAGGAAGCTTAGAGGGCCAGAGAGATCTTTCAGTATCTATGACAAGGAGATGTTAGCCATTATGCATGCATTGGCTAAATTCAGGCAGTATCTGGTGGGTGGTAAGTTTTGCATAAAAACTGACCACAATAGTTTGAGACATTTCCTTGGGCAGAGAGATCTCAATGACAGATAGCAGAAGTGGGTCAGTAAGCTTCAGGCATATGATTTTGACATCACTTATGTGAGAGGGACTCAGAATGTGGTAGTAGATGCATTGTCACATAGACCACATCTCAGTGCTATGATTCAGATATCAGAGGATTGGAGGCACTTGATCATTGCTGAGTATGCTAGAGACTCATGGGCATCCGGGATTGTTGATGGGACAGTGATTGATACCAGGTACACACTTGTGGATGATTTGATTATCTACAAGAATAGGATATTCTTAGTTCCAGGATCCAAGGTGAAGAGTATTGTCATGAGAGCTCTCCATGATTCACCTACAGCTGGCCATCCTGGATACTTCAAAACTTATAGGCAGGTGCGAGAGCGTTTCACTTGAAAGGGGCTTAAGGCGGATGTGTTGCAGTATGTACGAGAGTGCCCTGTTTGTCAACAGAACAAACAAGAGCACACCTTCCCAGCTGGGCTCCTTTAGCCATTTCCCATTCCTGACAGGAAGTGGGAATGCATATCTATGGATTTCATTACGGGCTTGCCTAAAGCCCAAGGGCGTGATTGCATCTATGTAGTGGTGGACAGATTGACGAAGTATGCACACTTCTTTCCCATCACTACTACACATACAACAGTGCAGGTGGCAGAGGTCTTCTTTAGAGAGATTTTCAGATTGCACGGGATACCACAGAGTATAGTGAGTGACAGAGACAGTAGGTTCTTGAGTCATTTTTGGCAGGAGGTGTTCCGCTTATGTGGCACTGAGCTCACACCTAGCACTAGTTACCACCCGCAGACTGATGGACAGACTGAGATAGTTAATAAGTGGGTGGAAGGCTACTTGAGGAACAATGTGGCAGGGCAGCAGAAGGCATGGGTTAGGTGGATTTATCTATGTGAGTATTGCTACAATACCACATACCACATGTCTATTCAAATGACTCCTTTCAGGGCACTATATGGTTATGAGGCACCGAGTTTTCTGGATATGCTTATGAGTGATGTTAGAGTTCCTCGTGCTGGAGATTTGCTTCAGGAGAGCAAGGACATTGTTGATGCTCTCAGAGATAATATTGCCAGGGCACAAAATTAGCATAAGCAGTATGCAGATCAGAAGCGGATAGAGAGGAGTTTCGAGGTTGGTGATATGGTTTATATCATGTTGTAGCCCTATAGACAGTCTACTCTTGGGAAGAGTGGATCGAAGAAGCTTAAGCCTAGGTACTATGGTCCTTTCAGGATTATCAGGCGTATTGGAGAGATGGCATATGAGCTTGAGCTTCCAACAGACAGCAGGGTACACAATGTTTTCCATGTGTCACGCCTCAAGAAGGCGTTGGGTCAGCATGTTGTGCCTTCAGCAGTTCTTCCTCCATTGGATGATGAGGGGAAGTTGGTTCTTGTCCCCGAGTACATCATTGACAGCAGAGAGAGGCAGCTCCACAGGAGGACCATCAAGGAGTATTTGGTGAAGTGGAGGAATTTGCCTGAGGAGGATGCCACATGGGAGGGAGAAGATATTTTGCAGCACCCAGCTTTGAGATTGCTTGAGGGCAAGCAATTTCAGGAGGGGCGGACTGTCATGTCCCCTCTTTAGTGACATGTCATTTTTTAGTGGATTTGCCTATCATGGACTCTCATAGGCAGATGGTTTTGGTGAGAGAGTCATTCTGATGATTATTTGGGGATTGGATGGTCTTATTTGCTCTTGGAGAGATGGTGTTTATCATATTTTTATTATTATGCATTATGCGGGGCCAAAATGTTATAATTTTGAGTTGAGTTGCACTTTTTATTTTATAAAGTTACTTTTTATATAAAAGTGCATTATAAAGGGATTTCATAAGAATATTTTATGGATACTTCTAGAAGTTTTTAGTGGCTTCTTAGAAAAGTGAATAAATAGAGTGCTATGCCTCTCATTTGGACATCCCATGACTTGAGTTTACACTACTTTTCTCTTTGAGCATTTGTGGCGCCATCTTGGTTTGCAGATTGTCATTTGATCATTAGGAACAGAGTCTCCTAAGGATTTGCATAACTGAGGAGGTGAAATATCCTTTGAAGGGTTGCACTTTGGAAGTGGTATTTAGCCATTTCAAGTTGAGCTTATTGGAATACTCAGACTTTGTCTGAGGGTTTGAGTTTTTGGTTGCAAGAAGATTTGTTTTTCATCTACTCATCAGGAGGATTATTTTGGTAGAGCTTTGGAGGCAATTCAGTGCATTTTTGAAGAATTTTTGATAGGGTTCGATTTTCAGCTAAGACACCTTTGTGCTCATATCTCACATCCAGTTGGGAGATAAATTCTCAGATTTTGGGAGGATATTCCTCCAACCTAGGCGATCCTTTTTGTGCCATTTTCGGCACCTTTCAGCCCAGCAATTATTTTTGCCAGGTGCCGTACCAGTCCGTACATGTACGGCTGTACCTGCAGGCCGTACGGTCAGCAAGTTTGAGGGCAGTTTGGAGTTGCATTTTCATCATTTCGTCTTCAGCATTCAGTCTCCAGCGTTTGCTCAATCCAGGTTCTTTCATTTCAGTTTGTAGTTGCAAGAAATTCATAGTTTGTACTCAGCCAGTGAGGGCTTTCATATTTCAGTTTTGAATATACTTCTTTCAGCTTGTCAGTATAATTCATATCTATTTGAAAAAGGAGTACTTCTGCATTTTCTATATCTATTTTGCAACTCAGCAATAGTAGTTCGATTTGGTACTTGCTCATATTGCCTAAGGCTGAGATTTATATATCATATGTAATGGCATTTTGATTGGATATTGAATGAATCAATTGGCATCATTTTACATCAGCCAAATGATGCCAATTGATTCATTCAATATCCAATCAAAATGCCATTACATATGTTTCTATCCTATTCGACTCTCCTCTTTGTATATATAGATCATTTGATCTTTGATTAATCAGTCAAGTATTCTGCCATTTACGTTTGTAACACGGTATCAGAGCAAATCCTGGTCTCTTCGAAAAATCTTTAATTTCTCTTTGAAATTACTAGTTCAAGATTTTCGAATGATTTGCCCAGTGTGTTCAAATTTGCATCTTTTTATTTTTTCCTCTAAACCTGTCTAGGGTTTCTAGCGTATTTTTTTTTCTGCAGAAGCCACGTGCGTGCTGTCTGCTAAAATGAGTGTCGTTTTTCTGCAAATCCGCGGCTGAGAAGGACTTTTGGGCGTTGTTTTTTCTGCAGATTCCATCCCTTGCAAGTCTGAGCAGGGTCTGTTCGTGGCTGTGAAGGGTTTGTTCAGGCGTTTTTCTCTGCAAAACCATGTGCCGTTTTCAACACCAATTTTTTGGTGTTGTCTGCTCCAAACGGTGACGTTTTTCCACAAACTTAGTGACGTTTCTTCATTCTAGCACAAAAACGACCCTCTTTGTGGTGTTTCTCTTTCAGCATCTGCCATTTTTTAGGGAGAAAACGCCATTTTCTGCAACTTTCTTCTTCCATGGCCGCTAACTAGGGTTTTGTTCGAAAACCCTATTTTTTGAACTCGAATTTTTTTCCGATTTCAGATTCTTGGTGGGTTTTTCGAGATTTCAAATGGGTTGTCGTCAGATTTTTCTAGATGCCTTGATTTTTGTGCCTCGATTTTTGAGTCAGCGGATCCGAATTTCGACATCATATTATTTCTGGGTTTTTCGAGCTCTCTTCTGGGTACTCCATTTTTTTGGGTCTTTCATTTTCTCACCTCGAAGTTTGTGCCATTTGAGATATTCACATATTCTGAGCATCTGTATCAATAACATCAGAAGTTAGACTCAATTAAAAAGCAAGCCAATGCTGCCCAGCACTCAGAGCAGAAAGAATCTATCTACCATGCCTTTATGGCTAGCATACCTGCAGATCATGTGAAATCTTCTGCCTGGTACATAGATTCCGGTGCCTCCCGACATTTCACTCACAGGCGTGATTGGTTTGTTGAATTCGCTCCCTATTTTGACTCAGTAATCTTTGGAGGCGGCGAAGAATACAATATTGTCGGCAAGGGCAATGTTCAGATTCAGTCCGGAGGAAGAAGACTCATGTTCCTCAATGTATGTTATGTTCCTGGCATGAAACATAATCTTCTGTCTGTTAGTCAGATTATGAAGCACTCCCCTTAGTTGGATGTCGTTTTCAGTGGAAATAAGTGTTCGATTCTTGATCGTGCTTCTCGCACTACACTTGCTATCGGTCTTGAGGATCATGGTATTTATAGGCTTGTAGATTAAGGCGATTCCCTTGAGCATGCCTTCATCGCCAAATCATCTGCTCTCAGCAGCCTCTGGCATCAGCGATACGGTCACCTGAACATTCAGTATCTAGCACAACTTGCTCGGGATGATTTAGTCCATGGCCTACCTAATATCCAGATCCAGAAGCATTGCGTTTGCGGAGCTTGCCAAGCAGGGAAGCAACATAGGACACCATTTAAGGATGGTGAATGGTGGCGGGCATCTAAAGTACTCCAGCTGGTCCACGTTGATGTTGTGGTCCTATGCATACTCCTGTTATTGGGAATAGGTACTTCCTACTCTTTGTGGATGATTTCAGTCGCAAAATGTGGGTATATTTTCTTAAGCATAAATCAGATGCTTTTCTTGTATTTCAGCAGTTTAAAGCCCTAGTAGAAAAAGAGTCTGGTTCCCCCATCCGTACTCTTAGGACCGATAATGGGGGATAATTCTGTTCTTCTGCTTTCTCTGCCTTCTGTACTACTCATGGCATTAGACGTCAGTTCACCACACCTCACACCCCTTAGCAAAATGGTGTTGTAGAGCGTCGAAACCATACCATCACAGAAATGGCTAGGGCTATGATAGAACATAGAAATGTTCCCAGAAAATATTGGGCAGAAGCAGTATCCACAGTTGTCTACCTTCTTAACTGGTCACCCACCCTTGCAATTAAACATAAGACTCCTGAGGAAGCATGGTCTGGTCGCAAACCTAGGATCAACCATTTGAAAGTTTTTGGCTCTCTAGCATATGTATGGATTCCTGATGCCAAACGCGCTAAGTTGGATTCCAAAAGCCAGAAACTCATGTTTACAGGATACAGTCACACACAAGGCCTACAGACTGATTGATGTAAACACTGATCGTTTAATCTTCAGTCGTGATGTTGTATTTGATGAGGAACTCGGACCATTTCAGCTCTCTGCCTCCCTACCGCATTCCGAGATTCAATCTTCAGCAATCTCTAACTTGGGTCCTTCTATTTTATATGAGTCATCTGATGCTCCTGATACACCACCTTAGCCACCTCCAGATAACACAGCTCCTGCTCCTGCTCCTCTTCCAGCTATTTCGACAGCATCTGATATTGGCTCCTCTACTCTTCGGCCAAAATGGTGGGATCAAACGATTTGTGATCTTCGTCCTGATGAACTCATTGAGGGTAGAACCTCTAGAAATAAGAGCATTCAGCACAACACAGTTAATGTTGCTCTTATGGCCAACATCCATAGTATCCCTGAGCCCCAGACATATGCAGAGGCCAAAGGAATTCCAGAATGGGAACAGGCAATGGATGCTGAGCTTCAGAGCCTTCAAAAAAACCACACCAGGGTTCTTTCAGATCTCCCTCCTGGGAAGAAACCCATTAGCTGTAAATGGGTCTATAAGGTCAAGTACCATGCAGATGGTACCTTGGACAAATACAAAGCCAGACTTGTTGCTCGAGGCTTCACCTAGCGCGAAGGCATTGACTATGACGAGACCTTTGCCCCGACAGCCAAGATGAGCACTATTCGCCTTCTTCTTGCCATTGCAGCTTAGTATGGTTGGAAAGTTCATCAGATGGATGTGAAGAGTGCTTTTCTCAATGGTGAATTACAGGAAGAAGTCTACATGATGCAGCCCCCAGGTTTCAAGGTTGCTGGTTCAGAACCAAAAGTATGTAGACTCCAGAAGGCCCTCTATGGTCTTAAACAGGCCCCTCGGGCTTGGTACATAACGATTGATCAGTACTTGGTTGCTCAAGGATTTCAGCTTAGCCCGTCAGACAGTAATCTGTATATTAAACACTCTGGTAATGGTATTCTTTTCCTTGTTGTCTATGTGGATGATTTGATCATTACTGGGAGTTCAGAACATTTCATTTCAGAAATCAAACAGGATCTGTGCAGAACTTTTGATATGATAGATCTTGGATTGCTTCATTACTGTTTAGGTATTGAGGTTTGGCAGACTGACAACGGTATTTTTTTGTCTCAGTCCAAGTATGCCAAAAATTTGCTTGACAGGTTTCGAATGCAGGATTGCAAACCTGCCTCCACTCCTATGGAGACTGGTCTGAAATTGTCCGCACAATCTGATTCTCCTCCTGTAGATGAAACACTCTTCAGGCAACTAGTAGGTAGTCTCATCTACATTACTACTACTAGACCTGATCTCAGTTTTGCAGTCAGCTACATCTCACGGTTCATGACGAACCCCAAGACTGATCATTGGATTGCAGCGAAACGTGTGCTGCGCTATGTACATGGTACTTATGATTATGGTCTTCTTTACACAAGGAGTGCTACTCCTTAACTCAGTGGTTTCACGGATTCCGATTGGGCCGGCTCAGTTGATGAAAGGAAATCTACTTCTGGCTATGTGTTCAGTATCAGATCTGCAGCAGTTACCTGGACCAGTAAGAAGCAACAGGCACGGACACTCTCCTCTATAGAAGCAGAATATAAAGGAGCTGTCAAGGCAGCTTGTGAAGCAGTTTGGCTCCGTTAGATGCTTGCAGATATGCATATTCCTCAAGCAGGTCCGACTTCTTTGTTTTCAGACAATCAGGGAGTACTCAAACTTGCCAAGAACCCAGTGTTTCATGAATGAACCAAGCACATAGAGCTTCATTGCCATTACATCCGACAATTAGTAGAAGATGGATCTATTCAGTTACTCTATGTCCCTACCTCAGAGCAGCCAGCAGATATTTTCACAAAACCCCTTGGTCCTGACAAGTTTGTTAAATTCAGGGGATCTACTGGTGTAGAAATAGATTGAGCATTAAGGGGGGGTATTAGAATAATATTTATGTTTCTTATTAATGCTCACTTTTGTATCTTATTGTATCTCTGTAAATATTAGAATGTTTCTAATATTTAGGTGTAGTCTAGAATAGAATGTTTCTATCCTATTCGACTCTCCTCTTTGTATATATAGATCATTTGATCTCTGATTAACCAGTCAAGTATTCTGCCATTTACGTTTGTAACAGTCAAGGGGCAGTGCTGCCAAGCCAAATGAAGACCTTGAAAATCATATAGACATTTTTGAAGGTTGGGTAGTTCAGAAGTAATTTTAGTGGGAGAGATTTGAAAGTAACATGGAAGTCAATCTGTGTTTGCATCAATGTTAATCATCAATAACCAGCAGTGGTTTGATATGTAACGTGGAAGACAGTGATTATGATAATCAATAATCCTTTGTGTGCAACACTGATTTGATAAGTAACATGGAAGACAGCAATTATGATAACCAATATTCTTTGTGTGCAAGACCGATTGAGTTATGTTATGAAGAGGCACAAATTAGATTAAGAATTACAGTGATTACAAGGCGATTTGCAAATTAAGCAAAGATGCTGTTGAAGAGACATTGAACATGCCTTTTAGCGGTAACCTATCCTATCCATTTGCAAGCTATAAGAAGGCTATTCATCTCTCTCAATCTATCATCAATCATAAACCTTTATCTCTTATTTATCCTTTATTGGATCTGTTCCTAGAGCATTAGCCTTATTGGCATATACCGGTTGCATAAAGGTAAAATCAGACACAGCACCATTGTTGCAAGTGCAAATCGACTACATCAGAAACAGCACCATTATCATTGTTGGAAGAATATATATTCATATCAGAGACACAAACATATCACTTCCAGCAATATTATGATATATACACATTGTATATATTTAAAGATTGAAATCAGATTAGCAATTGCGCTATACGTGATATCAGGAACATTTGCAGGTTCATAATGTCAGATCAGAAATAGCGATTCATCATTATAGGCGACAGGAAAAAAATATAGCATATTCTCCATTGTCAAATCAGAGAAGGCTGATATCATTTAGCATTGGACATCAAGATCAACTTGCATAATTAATATCAGTCATATCAGATATAGCAGTGATCAATATCCAATCCATATTTGTCTGAGTAATATTATCATTATTTACACACACACACACACATCTATATGTATATACATATATATTATCAATTGCATAAGTTTAACATCCATAAGCGGTATCATAGAACATAATTCATAGTAATAATTGAGACTTGAAAGAGAGAAGTCTCTTGCAATTGAGTTTGCAAGGTAATCGTCCATTTTTACAAGTTATTATAAAAGGGGACATTTCATGGTGCACAAGGGCTTCAAAACAATGTAGGGTGTCTTGTGTCTAGAATATACTAGCTAGCACCTACATAGATGCATTGCCTATCAGTATTTTGACAATATGTCCTCTCCCAGCTCCATCACCAAGTCATCCAACAAGTTGCAAAAGTAATCGACATTTTTATTTCATTGGACGCATTGACTTACTTCAAAAGAATAGTTGCTCTCTTGAAGGCACTAAAGGAATTTCATGTTTTTGTCATTTGTCCACCTATAAGATAAAATGCCACAACCCTTCTTTTTCAAAATTAGTGTTGTTTCTCTAGTATCTGCTTGTGTTTTGGACCACATCTTACTATAACGTGTAATGTCCTTTCTTGGATTCATATGAGATATGCAAATTTCTTGTATTTTTTTCTAATTTAAATCAACTAGAATAATATTAAAATATAGGAAAGTAGCTACTACTCACCCAAAACAACTATACTGCTATGACCATAATCCATATTAATTTATATAAATCTCCACGTGCAAACATCGAACATAAGCAAAAAGTTCTCTTGAGACGAAACCTCTATAATTACTTTTCAAGGGAAAAAACATTTTATTTATATATTTATTTTACTTTTATCTCTAAGTTATAAAACAATAAAGTGTCCTTTTTCACCCAGTTGGAGTAGCAGCGTTTTATAATTCACTTTCTCCTATCTTTTAATTTAATTAAATACAAGTCATTTTTTGAAATATAATTTAAAGTTAACTTTTTGACTACTTCAAAATTTCAAATTTACTTCTTTAATTTTTTCCATAGTTTTGAATAAGGGCAGATGACATTTAACCAATTAACTGTGCCTTGGCAGCATAGCCAACCAGACTTACAATTTGATTGATTAAGCAATGAAATACTCTTTTAATTCAAATCCAAGAATTTTGATAAACAGTGGTTGAACAATATGAAATCGGGCAATTTCTTAGATAATTAGAAAACAAATTGAAAACACTTAAATTAATTACCTAGATTGAGCTGATATAATTGATTGATGATTGAGTGCTGAAGCTGGATAAAAATATCTGATTAATTACTGATGAATTCAACCCAAACTGTTGTAGAAAATAATCCAGCTGCTGTAGGAATCAGATCGGAAAATAACTATTTTCTCTGCTAGGACTACTTCATCCTGATGATGGATCACAGAGTGTGATCCGAAACATTGATGCAAAAACTAATACACAATCGAATCCAGAAGCTATCTTCATCTATATATATGGATTCTTATAATTACTGTTTCCAGTGATATCTATATTGGGGGCCTTGAGTATTCGTGTCTATACTGGTTTTCATGCAACTCCGCACTAAAGACAGGAGTATAATACAATAAAATAAATATTATAAGCATAAAATATGAAAACCAAAATTTATTTATAAATATTTAAAGCGTTATGTCCTATGCATTTAGAATCTGAGATGTATAAGTAATTGAATATGCATATAATTGCTATGTCCAGCCATATCTGGAATGGTAGGTCTTGAAAATTCGCTTTACCTGTATCCAATAACATATCCATTTCTTTGCAACTCTGGCCTTGTGTGTGTGTAAATATCCTTAAAAAATGAACATATTTACACATGGTGGGGCAAGCCTGTGACTTTTGCAAAAGTTAGGCTCTTCAATAGATAGATTATTGATGCCTTCTGTTTTAAATTAAGAAGGGAAAAGCTAACTAGCTGGAAATGTAAGATAATGATTATTTATGCTTCAAGTGTTTTGATCACAAACAATAACTATATGACATGTTTGATAGGTCAGAGTGCTTGTGGAGCGGGCACATGCTGTTTCAAAGGTGTGGAATGATGCTCCTGTAGTGATTGCTGGTGATTTTAACTCTACCCCAAAGGTATAAAATTATAAATTGAACTTAACCCTTATCTGATGCTGCTGTGTAAAGGTCTTGCCTGTATCTGATAGAGCTTCATTTGTTTGCTGAGAGAAAATTTGCAAAGCTATTTTTATGCAAGTTTACTGGGACATGTTTCTGGTCTATGATTCTTATCTTTTTGCCTCTTGACAGAGTCCATTGTATGAATATTTATCGAAATATGAGGTTAGTCCATCTTCTGAACTTGTCTAACTTTACAAGATACTTTTCTCAATAAGCTGTAAAATATGCTACCAGTAATCACACCTGGTACACATGCGTTGAATTTTAACTAAACATTCATGCATTTTAAACTGAGGTTGTACCTATTTAAAATTCTATCCTTATATTGGTGCATTTCAAATTTATTGCAGTTGGACATATCTGGCCTGGCACGAAACCAGATCTCTGGACAGACAGAGAGCAAGCCCTCTTTCAGACAGAGTCCTCCAAACAGGTTAAGGAAGTTGACTTGTTAATTTAATTTTGCCTTTTCAAGTCAAAGTGTTAACTTGGATCTTCTAATAATTGCAGAGATGTTCTGGATCTTGCACACATGGAAGGTACAATTCCTCAAAATGTGATGGACAATGAAGTGGTACCCAATGCTAAAATTGACACCAATTCTCCAACTTTAATGGACAGCACCAGTGAAGAAAATAGCCCAACTGACTTGACAAATACATCCATAAAATGCCCATCTTTGCCAACAGAGAATGATCCAGTGTCATCTGGCAGAGAAAGTGAAAAATTTCCGCCAGGGCAACAATGCTCTTTAGAATGTATGAATAGTTCAATTGTTGATGCCAATGTCAGCCATGGAAAGGTAAAGGAAACAAGTCAATGTCTAAGTTTACTGGAAACTGTTAAGGAGAATGCATCACATACAGAGGAAGGTGGTGACTACAGTTCTTCAGAAGTGAAAGGGATCAAGGATAAGAGGTATCCATCTGAAATTGAAATGGAAAACATGGAATGGGCTGCTCGTTCCTCAGAAGATTATCCTATGGCTGTGACTTCCATAGGACACTGTACTGTGTCAGTTGAGCAAGAAGTGTCAAGTATGGATTCCTGGAAGGAGCAGAAAATAAAATCACTAGATTCATCCTCCACTGACAGACTTCTCAAAGAAGAAAAGCTATGTGTAGTATCAAGTGATGCACACCAAATAAACAGGCATTTACTTCACCGGCAAAACGTCAAAGAAACTGCAACAGGAGAGCAGGCTGACAGCATTTTAACCATGACAAAATCAAGAGAATCTGAAAGCAGCATGGAATACCTATCATTACTGAACAAGACATCTCCTAATGAAGTTAAAAATAAACTGTCAGGACATGAATGCAGTTCCTTAGAATATTGCCAGTTGGAAAATGTATCAAGAAAAACTCAGTATCTGTTAGGTAAGGAGGTTGCTTTGGAGGGCGACAATGAGAAAAGTATTGACCTTAATGCAAAGAATTCTCTGCAATACAGAGGATTTGTAGCTACCAATGCCTCCGATGACAGTAGGAGGCACTCACCAAGTGCAAATTCTAACATACTTTCAGCTGTGGAACCAGCAGTGACATCATCAACAAGTGAGGTAGAGGAAACCAAAGAACTTTCACACCAACAGGAGATAGTCGAGAAGAATGTAAGTGTGATGGAAGATTATAATGAAATCAGCTCTTTAGTGGTGATGAATGGTTATGGGAGTGACAAACACCCTCAACTTCAGGTTGAATTGTGTTCCAAAGAAGATGGAAGAGAGCATGCAGGACAAAGTGTTTCCCAAGATGAATTTCTATATGTTGCAACAAATACAGAGAAAGTAAGTATGGAAAATAACACTACTGGCTCTGGTGGGATGGGAATAATTGATGATATAGTAAATGAAGGACAGCATTTACCTAATGCAAATGTTCACAATTTTAATGTAGGGCCTATGAATCAGAAACAGATTTTGAAACAATTTGATCGACCATTTGTTTTGCCTTCTGAAAATGTTGAGTTAAACATAAGAGAGATTTCATCAGTGTCATCACTTGGGAAGAACATCAAAAGTCAGGGAGAAGAGGAGAAATCTATGATTGTGGATGGGGTTTCAGAAAAACCTCTGCTGGATGTTGAGAATGGGATGGATATGGATATACATGAAAATGAGCTGGGGCTTGAATCAAGAAATCAGACGTGTGAATTGCATTCAGGTTCTGTCTCCGATACCAGAAACTCTGCAGAGGTGACAATAGCTCCATATGATCTATACTCTTGGAGTCCAATGGAAATTGAGGCAGCAACAGGAAATGCTGACTGCTGTTTTCTTCAACACAATCTAAATTTGAGAAGTACATATACTGAAGTTGAGGTATTGTGTATGCTCCATATTTAGATGATAACAATTATTTTTTGGTAGGTTAACAGGTTTTATCAATTCACATGGACATTAATAATTTGGGCATAAGATTATTGTTGACTTTTGTGTGTATATATATATTCATGAAAACAATAGATTTCTCTAGAATATAAAAGTACTAGTTGTTTAACAGCTGCATGTTCATATTTACATAGAAGTACTATTACAGCCAAACCTGAAACAAATACCGTCTTATAACATCACAATTTCATCTTCATGGTAACTGTTTGACAAAATGTATAGGAAAGTAACAGTACAGTTTTAGGTGAAAGTTGGTGGGGATATTGCATTGCAACACATAAAACCAAAAATGGAGAAGGATGATGGCTTTCTGTTCCAAATAATGATAAAGGCAAATCAACTCCACCCTTAGATGTAACATAAATCCGATAAAACAAACAGTAACCAATTTAAGGTGTCATGAATTTATTACTCTGAGATCGATTTGATTGACAATTAATATCAAATACCAACAATGCAGCCTTACTGACTTCAGGTAACAGGAGATTACTACGAAATGAAAACAAACTGTTTAGAAAATTCAGAATTGTGACTAGAGGTACAAATGTCGAATAGATGTAACAAAGAAAAAGATATACAGTCACATAAATCAATTTGTCTTTGTGAGACTTGGCCTGGACTTTGCTTTGACAGAGACATTTATAGACCAAGTGGCTAGTCAATAGCAGATTCTCAATGGTCACAAGCAGGCAAACACATCGTTGCTTTGAATCCTATGTAAATGAAGGAAGGAAACTTCAAGAAAGTTGCAAACCTCAATCAGTGACAAACAATGATTGCAGGCTTAGAATTCCATCCAAAGCCAGTTCCCCACCACTTCCCTTCCAATCGACCTCACCAAGAAGCATTGAACCTCTCTCCTTCCTTGCCCTCTGTTCCTTGGAGTCTATTGCCGCTTTTGCCTCCTTTGGGAGGGCCTGTGGTTGGTTCACTGAGGCTGCTGCCCTTCTTGGGGGTATAGGTATCGAGATTAACCATTTCCCCCCTTCCCAGTACTCGCTTGGGGCTCCCCCTCATCTCCTTCCCCCCCAGACAGGGTTTGAACATGTGCATCAAAACCTACATTTATAGATAGTTCATTCACTCTGCTTGGGTCAACCCCCATGGGGGTCTTCACCCAAAGATGGCATTCTATGCAGCACACCTCCATGAGATCTAGGATAGGATCATTGTTCACCCTCCGTACCTATCTCACCATTGGTCCCGTTCCCTTCGGGCCCCCCTCGGTTCCTTCAGGGTGGGTTCTCACCGGCTTTGCATTGAGACGAATCATCATTTAGATAGGGAGAATAGGGTTTGCTAACTCTGCAGCATCAGAGAGCCCAAGACCGAGGAACTCTTCATTTTTCGCTGCCCCATCTATTATGAGATTAGGGGGAGGTTCTACTGCCTTTTCAGGGATTCTCAGAATCTCTCCGCCTTCTTTAGATTTATAGATCAGAGGTGCCTTGCTCTTTACATCTAGGAAGCCACCAGGCTTCGGGATCACTCACTTCAACACCAGGCTCTTAAGAAGCCCCATTCATGTCGGCTTATCACCTCCTTCGCTGGGATCCCCCTGGCTCAAGGTACCAAGCACCGGCTCAGTCTCTCCTCAATTTTCTCCAGATCAGTTAAGCCCCATAGAGGATCTTCTTAGTAGCGTCCCACCTCTTCTAGGACCTCCCAACAGCAACCGTCCTCCAGGACTTCTTAGAGGCGGCCCAGGGCCCCTTCTAGTTCTTCATCATATCCCTCTGTTCTCAGGTTCTTTGGTGATGGTTCGACCCCTTGGAGGTAGTGTGGTCTCTCTGTTGGGCTCCACCTTGATCTCTCTTTCTTATTTGATTTGATTAGTGTTTTAGTTTGTTTCAAGCTGCTTCTGCTTTGTCTTCTCGGTCACCGTTTGGGGTCTTGCTGTGAGTTGGTCTCTTGTTTTTGTTCTTGGCAGTCCCTTTGACCTATTTTTTGGTCATTCGTTGGACATTAATAAACTTATCTTATCTAATCTTATCTTATCTCACCTCTTCTCTTGCTTCAACCTGATTAAGACCTTCATCCCTCCCCCTTCTTTGCCACCCAATCGATCTTTTTTTTTTTACTGCAACCTCCATCGTTTTTGAGGCCCAATTGGTTCCCTATCAATCGTTGACCACCTTTTGAAATTCAGAAGTTCCTATAATTGATAATCATCACCATTCCTTGATCTGCCCATGTAGCGATAGGAAGCAAAAACTTGCCTATCAAAAATGAATTAGAAAGCAAAATTGAAATAGATAAACTAAAATTTAATTGAAGATGATGCCCATGCATCAGGCTCCTTGGTTGAGGTGTTTGTGAGCATAGCTTGCAAAGGGAGTTGGGTAGTAGCACTACCCTTCCATGTTGTCATGCTTGGATTCAACATCCCATGAACAATTCACTTCTTTCATTTCTTCCAGCATGTAAGTGGATCAGTAATTCTCTTACTAAGTGAGATAAAGTTTGATTATTCATATGTACTTGGGGGATCCATGACCATGTTGTAGAAAACTACTCCAGTCAAGCACCCTCTCTTCATCCTCAGCTGCCAAGCCTGTCTCACTTTTTCTTAGTGCAAGCCACCCATTCTCAACAACTGTTATTCGATGTAAAAAATCATCCTCCATATTTTATGTCATCGTCTTTGCAGTCCTTGAAGACCATTTAGTGTGTACTCATTCCGACATTGCTGGTGTGAATTTTCTTGGATTTCTGTTTCCCCAATAGGAACAATCTTTACTATTGTCCCAACATGTGCTTCTTGCTCCTCTGCTGTAAATTGGTTGTCCTTTTCGTCTATTGGCTGCTCTATATTTAAATCAGTACCATCCACATCCTCACAACATTTAGAAGAATGAAGAAACAACTCTGGTTGTCACTGCAACTTCCTCTTCCTCCCTACCATCCACAAGCTCTTTCACATTTACCAACATCACCTTACCATTGCCACTATGAGTGTCCTCTCTTGGCTCTTGCAAAGGCAACAAGGTATGTTTGACAGCATCCTTCTCAAAAGCGTAGGTGTTATCTCTTCCATTATGTACCACCTTCCTGTCAAATGGCCAAGGTCTACCAAGCAGTATGTGACACACATCCATGCGCATAACATCACATAACATACTATCCTTATAACTACGAATCTGAAATTCAACATGAGCTGGTTATTTACTGATAATTGATGCTCTTTCTGTAACCAATAAACTCTATAATGAGAGGGATGCTTAGTTTTCTCAAGGCCTAACTTACCTACAATCTCTGTAGCTACAAGATTATCCCTACTACCACTGTCAATTATTAATTTACAACACTTACCTTTTGCCTTACATTTGGTTTTAAATAGAGCTCTTCTCTGAACTGGTTCTTGACTTTTCTCTGGTGGCTTCAAAAGCACTCTTTTGAACAACAAAGGCTCTCCTTGCTCGGGTTCCTCATTGTGATGGGGAGGTGATCCCACACTTTCTTGATCCACTTGTTCAATTTGATTTCTCCTTACAAGCCTTGTACGCTCTTCTTGTAGGAACTTAGGACACTCCCAACTTTATGACCAGCATATTGGTTGCACTTGAGACATTTACTAGGGAAACCTCTACTGCTGCTACCACGTCCTCTTACTGACATCTCTATCTCTTTTGTGGTTTGGTTCGTCTCCTTACTCCATGAGGGCTTGATTTCTTCTTCAATCTTCTTTGCCTTGCCGCCGCTCGCTTGTCCCTTCTCAGCTGCAAATCTTCCCCAACTTTTGGAGTTGTTTAATTTCTGTCTCACTAATTTCTCCTCAGTCTTCGATGCATATTGGTATGCCGCCTCCACCATAGTAATCCAAAACATACTCATTTCATCTTGTATATTGTATTGCAAGCCATTCACATACCTGGCTACCTTCTCCTTATCAATTTCACGCCTTTCCGATCAAATGGCCAACTTGTAGAACTCCTCAGTGTCTTTTACGCTCATCTTTCTACTTTAGATTTTGCAACTTCTTGAATAACTCCATTTCATAATCTCCAGGAATCAATTTCCTCTTCAACTTGGTCACCATTTGATTCCACCTTGTTATTCTTGGGTCTCCATTTGCTATTCGGTCCCTTTGCAATTCCTTCCACCATAGTGCAACATGTACTTTCAACTTCATTTGGGCTATCTTTTCTCTTTGCAGATCTCTAATTTCCTCCACCTCAAAATATTCTTCTAATTCCCCTATCCGATCAATCAACTCATCTGGATTTAATGCTCCAAAAAAATTTGGTACTCCTTGCAATCCGTCAAAGAGAACTCAAAATTGATTTGTTCCCATTTCTTCCGGTTGTTCTTCTTCTCTTTCATGTTCCTCTACATCACTTTTTTCACCGCTTATAGAATTTCTTGCACTTTTGGTAGCCAATTGCACCTCATTTCGTATGTCCTCCCTGAGATCTCTTTTTATCAGCTCTTGAAATCTCTCCAACACCTCCTCTATCCTTGGCATACCTCTCCGAGGCAGCATCTTCAATATTCTTTCAATCAATGGTTTCAAGCTCTCTTTCCACCCACTGGTCCTGGCATAAGTAGCCTTCCGTTTGGCGCTTTGCTTAAGCCGTCAGAACCTTTAGCTCATATACCAAATGATGGCTTCCTGTTCCAAATGATGATAAAGGCAAACCAACTCCACCCTCAAATGTGACAGGAATCAGATAAAACTAACAGTAACCTATTTAAGGTGTTATGAATTTAGTACTCTGATATCAATTTGATGGACAATATCAAATGCTAACCATGCAACCTTGTTGACTTCAAGTGACAAGAGATCATTACAAAATGAAAACAAATTGTTAAGACAACACATTTGAAATTGTGACCAGAGGTACAAATGTTGAATAGATTTAACGGTGCAAAAGTTATACAGTCACATAAATCAAGTTGCCTTTACAGACTTTGCCTGAACTTTGCTTTCATAGGGGCATTTACATACCAAGCAGTTGGTTAATAGCAGATTCTCAATGGTCACAGGCAACCGAACACATCGAGCCTTTCTATCCTCTGTAAATGAAGGAAGAATACTAAACTTCAAATCAGTGACAAACTTAAAGCAGTGACAAACAACGATGGCAGGTGTAGGATTCCATCTGAAGCCAGTGCCTCACGACTTCTTTTCCAATTGATCTAACCAAGAAGCATTGGACCACTCTCACCTCTTCTCTTGCCCCAACCTGATCGATCTTTCATCCTTTTTTTTGACTGCAACCTACTATTGTTTTTGTGTCCCAACCAGTTTCCCTCCAAACTGTTGACTACCTTTTGGAATTCAGAATTAAGTTCCAATAACTGTCCTTTGATCTGCCCATCTGGCAAAAGGAAACAAAAACTTGCATATCAAAAAAAAATTAGAAAGCAAAAAAGAAATAAATAAACCAAAATTTAATTGAAGACAATGCCCCTGCGTCAAAAGAACTCTATCACTATCCTTTTTGAGGGTGTCATCTTCTCAGATAGATTTACTTCTATATTCAAATTATTTGTTATGGAATCTTTTTCCACAAACTCTCTTTTCTTTACTGCGAGGATTTATGAGTGCTTGTGAATATCATAGTTATTGCCTGTTTTCCTCATGGACTTATTAAAGGGAGGGGTGAAAAGAGTGAGAGTCCCGAATACAGAAAAATCATGCTCTAGAACACACCAAGTAAGTAGATACAGTTTAGAGAACGTCTCATTCTATCTTGTTATTTTTTCTTATTGGATTGTCCTTTTATTTAATGTTGGATTCTTTTATTTAATGCTAGATGCTTTTAATTACAACTGTCTCACACTCTTTGTATCATAATGATTTGTCATGTTTTGGTTTTTATTTTTATGCATTTATACTTTTCTTTTATAAAAATTATAAAGCCTTGAGCACGAATTTTATTCGTCTAGATTAATTAAACAGAAGTAATTGCATGCTTCCAGGATTATGCAGGCACAAAAGACTCAAATGGGGAGCCACATATCACAAGCTACCATAGGCGATTTATCGGTACTGTTGACTATATTTGGTAAGACAATCAACCAGTATAATGAAATATTCTCATTCTGAAGGTTTTCTTTTTGTTTTGGTTAGCCACTGTTTTTTTTGCTTTTTGTGTAGGGCTTTTTTTGTGCTGTACTTCCAGTCCTGTTGATCTATTTTTGATCTTTTTGGATATTAATATATTTTCTTTTGTTCATTTTCTTTCTATGTTATGTTTATATTGTATGTTTTCCTTTCGATTTTAAGCTCTAATTTGTTTATTGCCAACAAATTCGAGAATTAGTCAGCTACTAATAATTTAGATGTAGGGGCTTAAATTTAGTTGTAACTTAGAACTAACATGTTGATTACCACTTGGTTTCAATCTTAAAGTGCATAGTGAAACCATAAAATGTTATTATATATTATTCACAATATACTTCTGTATCAATCTTCCAACGTTTTGGTACACATCTTGCCATGACTAGTTTTTGGCATTGCCATGTCAATTAGGGCAGACAGGCCTGAAAACAGATGATAATGTTTGTTCTATCTATTATTTCCACACATTAAAAAAAAAAGATCATAGAGTGTCATTTGTTGACTTGATTGTAATGTCCCCTTTTATGATAAGTTAATTGGGGCAATTAACTTGGAAAATCAATTGCAAGAGACTTTCTTAAAGTTTCAATTGACACTAAGAATTATGATCTATGATACCACTTATAAATGTTCCGATTAGATCAACTGGGAAAGGGCCCAAACCCAACAAAAAAATAACATCAAGTCTAAAAACAAAACAGAAGGAATTCACGAGAAGCGAATTCTACCATAAAAACTACAAAACACAACAGAAAAAGAACCATAAACAAAACAACCAGAGTTTAGAACCAACACACACAGGAAATTAAACAGATGAGAGATTAATCTCCCTTCAATCTTCATTAAGCTCCTTAAGAGCATCTAGAAAGGAAGTCCTTCTGGGAGGATGCAAAATTACATCAGAAGAAGGCCCCTCTTTACCCGATTGAGCAGCAACATGCAGTCTTTCCTTGCGCTTCTTACTTTTTGCTTTCTTGAATTCTAGTTCCTCCTATAGATCATTGAAGGAATAAGTCGTTTTCTCTATCATCTGGTCATTGTAACTTACCACGTTCGCCAGCTTTTTGTTGACCTATGTTTTGTTTGCTTTGACATTGGCCAGGGCCCGAAGCATCTCTTGCTTCTCTTCATCCGAGAGAATGAGAGCCTTCAGCTCATGAATTTGATCTTCCATAACTTCCCAATTATTCAATTTCTGCACTAGTTCATCAACCACCTCCCAAACATTGTCACCTGCCTTGGTGTGGGACCAATCTCCTGCTTTGGCTTCAGCCTATATAATAGCTTCAAGCCTACTAATCTTTTTCCTGGCCGTGTGAAGTTGAGCAATAAGCTACTTGATAATGGCATTCTGGCAATTGTAAATGATGCATAATGTGTGTGATGTCCCCTATCGAGACTAAAATTGAATGATAAAATATAATAATAAAATTAAAATAAACCAATAAACTAATATATCATTTATATAATAATATATTATTATATAAATATTATATAATAATATATTATTATATAAATATTATATAATAAACAAATAATAATATTAAAATAGATAAATAAATAATATAATATAATATAATATAAATTATTAAATAAATAATAATAAAATATAATTATAATATAAGCAATGATATTAATAATCATTGTAAATGGTAATTCAAATAAAATATAGATAAATAATAATTAATAATTATTATTATAAATAAAAAAAATTATAGAGGCATATCTCTAACATCTAAAGGTCGCAACCCTTCAACATGCCAATGTATATAATGGATATCAAATACATTCCTTCTGGATTTTATATATATAGAGGAAATAAATAAAAAGGAGAAGAATAATAATAGAAGGGAAATATAGGAGAAGATCAGGGAGGAAATATAGGAGAAGATTAGGGAGGAATAATAAACAAGAAAAGAAATGTAGGAGAAAATCAAGGAGGAAATATAGGAGAAGATCAAGGAGGAAATGTAGGGGAATATTAAAAGGAAAGAAACATTGAATAAGCTAAAAATAAAGACTTCTGGAAAGAAGGTAAGTATATCTTTGTTGAGTTCATTTATTTATAAGAATTGCATGACTTAAATATTAACAATAATATGAAATAAACTTTAGAATAATATGTTATGAAACAAACATTGAAATAATGAATTATGAAATATAGTAATATTTTTATGAGGTAAACTTACATTTGAAATAACTTAACTCAAATATATTGATAAATAAGTAACTAATATATATATATATATATATATAATATGAAATAAATACATTAATAGCATGAGATTTCCACAATCCATTGTTAAAGAGCTGAATTTCTGGATTTGATTGTGTGTGAATTTTTAGTATCAACGTTTCGGATCACACTCTGTGATCCATCATCAGGATATGAAAGAGCCAAGAATAATAGTAAAAATGCAGATTTAGCTACTCACAAGAGGAATATAAAGGGAAAAGGGGGAGGAGAAGACACGCCAATCAATGAGAAAAGACCTGTAAGAGAGAAAAGCAATTAAAAATACAAAATTATTGCATGAAGTGAATGTAGAAGTCAAGAGTATAATATAAGGAAGCCAATAAATGATATAAAGAAAGGAGTGAAATGCAAGATATAAGAAAAAAATATTTATATAAATGAATATCTATAAAAATATATATATGCACCTAATTATACGAGGATATATATATAAATAAATAAATAATAATATATATTTAATAATATATATAATAAGATGTAAATATTTACATCTTGTTACATATATTATTAAATATATATTATTATTTAGTTATAAATAAAAATATATAAAAAATAAAAATAATACCCATATGTACCTATATATGTATATATATAAATATACAATTAAATTTGAATTTTTTCTATCACACACCTCAACCGAGATGATGGGTGGTCTGTTAGTCCTTCGTGGCGACCTTTGTTAGGTATGATTGTTAACCTCCATAACCCTTAGTCTTTTTCGTATCCCGTGCCTTTCCTTGTTTGTCTTCGTTCCTCTCTGGCTTTTAGGCCCCTTCCCCCGTTCTTCCTCTTTTTTCTCCAGGGTGGTAGTTTTCTCCTGTCCTCTTCTCCTCCGCGGCCTGTCCTCCCGCCATCTTGTTAGGGTACCTCTCTCTCCCTTTCCTTGCGGTTCTTGTTTTTTCCTTGGTTCTTGCTCGTCTTTCCTTTTTCTTGTTGTCTGGTTCCGGGTCTCTTCTGTTGTTCTTGTTTTCCCTCGTTTAGTTCCTTGTTTATCTTTGTTGGTTTACCCCTTTTTGATACTCTTTGTCTTGTATATTCAGTTTTATTTATCTGCTTGTTCTTTTGATTCTTGTTCTCTTTTCTAGATGTCTATTTATTTGTTCAGGGTTTTGCATGCTTTTATAGATGTTTGATTAAAAAAATTATATAATTTTTTTGCTTATTTATGTGTGCACTTTCTTCTATATTTTTGTGGTTATGATTTTAGTTATTTTAGTTATTTATATTCATATATATATATATATATATATATATATTCATGTATATAGATATACATGTATGTATAAGTACATATATTCGTGTATATTTCTAGGCATGTATAACATATTTGTATTTTGTTATATATGAATATTGATATACATGAATATATATACTTATATATATTCGCATAATTATATATATATATATATATATATGCATATATAGGTATATACGAGAATATATATATTATTATTAATATATTTTCATATTTTTATTTATAACTAAATAATAATATATATTTAATAATATATGCAACAAGATGTAAATATTTATATCTTTTTAAATATATTATTAAATATACATTACTATTTAGTTATAAATAACAATATTTAAATATATATATAACAATATATATATATTCCCATATATACCTATATATGTATATATTAAAATACATGCATACACACACACACACACACACACACACACACATATATATATTTATATATATACATATATAGGTACATATGGGTATTATTTTTATTTTTTATATATTTTTATTTATAACTAAATAATAATATATATTTAATAATATATGTAACAAGATGTAAATATTTACATCTTATTATATAAATTATTATTTATTTATTTATTTATTTATATATATATCCTTGTATAATTAGGTGCATATATATATTTTTATAGATATTTTTTTCTTATATCTTGCATTTCACTCCTTTCTTTATATCATTTCTTAGCTTCCTTATATTATACTCTTGACTTCTACATTCACTTCATGCATTAATTTTGTATTTTTAATTGCTTTTCTCTCTTACAGGTCTTTTCTCATTGATTGGCGTGTCTTCTCCTCCCCCTTTTCCCTTTATGTTCCTCTTGTGAGTAGCTAAATCTGCATTTTTACTATTATTCTTGGCTCTTTCATATCCTGATGATGGATCACAGAGTGTGATCCGAAACGTTGATACTAAAAATTCACACAATCAAATCCAGAAATTCAGCTCTTTAAATAAATACATTATATAGAGAATTATGAATTCTCGTGATTATAAGTATAAAATTATTTAAAAATGGATTTTCATGATGATAGGTTATTGAATATAAATTATATATTATTTAGAATAAGCTTTGAGTTAAATATCAAATATGTTATATAAGGTTATCCATATATTTACTATTTATATATTTATGTGGAATCAGAACTATGCATCATGGCATCTATGTTTACTAATATTTTTATTATACAAAAGATAATAATATATACTTAGCTAATTCTTTAATAACTCACTAATCACTACTAAGGGGATAGGGAGTATGTGTACAAAGAGGCAAGTAAATTGGTCACATGATGGAAAGATCTTGAGATAGGTAGAACCTTGAGGGAATCCACTTTTAGACTGTGCAAGCGTCCTAACATAGTAAATCCACCATCTTTCTTAAGGTCTATGATTAGGAGTGAAGTAAGGAATTATAGCTTAAATATATATTGTGAATTAGAGATTATTCTTAATATGATTTAAATGCATAATGATGTATGATAATTATTGGGGATTGGCATCCTCCTAGTATAAAACATTACAAATTACCATTCCCAAGGGAAATTCAAACACTAATTATGAATTTTAAGACAAATCAAGTAAGGTCCAAAATGGGGACATTACAATTTGTCCACCTTATTCACAATTTGAGCATATTCTGATTGTTCGCCAATAGGGGCGGGGTTATGGGAATAGGGAGGAGAAGCATTTTGAGGGATCTCGAGATCATTTGGGTACATTTGAGGAAAAAAAACAGGGGATAGGGGAATGTGTGCCTGCCTGGGAGGTTTGATAGGGGTATTATCAGGGGTCCACTCCGACCCAGTGGAGCACGAGGAAGAAGAATCCTCTGAAACAAAAACCGTTTCTCCCAGTTCTATATCTTTTCCTAAGGGTTTAACCTTGGCTTTCCTCAGTGGATTAACTCTAGTCGAACTAGGAGGTGGAGAAATCGTAATAGATGAGGGAGCCATATTCCTATCCACAAGGTTATTTAACTCCACAATCAAACTAGGGTTTTTTGGGCCTACTATCATGACCCGATATTGACATGTGAACAATATGTTTATCTATATATATTTAATGCATATATAATTGCTTTAAATATAAATATATAATTAATTATATATTTAAGCTCTTTATTTAATTAGCAAAGAAAATAATCAATATTAATAATAAGTATTGATATAATATTAATCAACATTAATAATGTTAAGATGTGATCAGATGTGGAATAGAGGAAATTTTAATTTTTCTATCTTATTTCCTTGATGTATGTATAGTAAAACTAGTGTACTAGAGTTAGAATAATATTTTAACTTCTATGAGATTGCCTATATGATGATAATGTAGATCTAATAGAAAACTATGTACTTCAAATACAATAATGATATACTTCTTTACTTGATATGGATCTCTATTGTAACTTGTAATAATACTTGTAAATTTATGTATTTTCCAAGTTACTCTTTCAATGTGTAAATATATGATATAATGGGACATGTCTCCGATAGGGGCATGCCTCGTTCATGTCGAGACATGTTTCTACGTGAGACATGTCTCTTGATAATTATTTTAATCATTCATTTGTTACCGATAATATATACCATTGAATTGATCGATAATGATCGATTTACAACTTAATAACGATGATGCAAGATAGTCGATATAATAATTGACTCACATAATATATGACAACGACAGTCACTATGGGTATCGACTGTGATAACTATAGTCGATACCGACTGTGATCATCACAGGCGATATCGATATCGATGCTCATAATATATATTAATATCAGTGATGTGTATTTGCCGATAGTGGTTATCGACTGTGATAACCACAGTCCATGTTGACTGTGATCATCACAATCAATACCCACTATGCCTTTATTGATTCTTGCATTTCCATTTGTTGTTGGTTTTATTGATTATTAAGTTGATTCTCATAATCGACATTATGGTCGATGTCACACATGAAATCTTGTTTAGTGTATTATCATCATTATATATATATATATGACAATTATTTATTATTTGTAAGTATATATGTATATGTGTATTATATCTCTTATATATATACATATATATATTATATATGTCATCTCAATAATTGTCATCAATATTCATAATGCTTCATGATAATAGAGGAGGATAGATATCAAATGTTTAAGGCCGATAGGCCACTCAAACATTTGATTTCATTGATTGGAATCATCCAATTGAAGCTACAATCATTAACGCTCCCTCTTAGCTAGGGAGGATGATTTCTATCCATGTAATACAGTGAACTACTGTATCAAAGATTTCCTCAATGTAACATTGAGGGTTATGGTCTACATAGATATCAAAAAATGACATCCACAATAATAGATGTTACCTCACGGTATCATCATGAGCATGGATTGTTCAAGAATATCAACCATATGATATTATCCATACTCATATCTTTTTTGTTATGTGCATTGGCATCACGTCTCATGAAGCCTACCAGAGAAGATATCATTTCATGGCATATCCACGGATGTTACGTCTCATAACATCCACCATGACATGTCTCAATAATACAACTCATGTAGTTGCACACTACTTAGTTAACATTAGATAAGAGATATGAACTATCATGATGTGTTAGTGGATATCAACCATATGGTATCCGTCATGATAGTAGGTTAAACTATGTTAAAGTCGTCACTTTACAATAGTAACCATAAACAAACTTCATTGAAAGATCGTCATCTTTTAGGAAGTTTCAATAATATCATGTAATAACTCACATAATAAAAATTATATATAATATATCTCATATATAAGTCTGTAGTACAATTTTATTGAGTCTCAACCTCATTCTTACCATACGAAGCTTACCTCTAAAGTGATCCACTTTTGTCTTTGAGAGAGGCTTGGTTAGAATATCTACAGTTTGCTCATATGTACTAGTATATCTCAACTGAACAACATTTCTCTCTGCCATGTCTCTAACATAGTGATAAGGGATCTCAATGTGTTTGGACCTATTGTGAAATATAGGGTTCACGAGAAGTTCTATGTAACTTTGATTATCACAATGAATAATAGTGGAATCCAAGGCTTGTCCAAACAATCCAATTAATAGCTTTCTTAACCATACTGCTTCTCGAGCTCTCATAGATGCGGCAATGTATTCAACTTCAGTGGAGCTTTGTGCAACTGAGGATTGCTTTCTATTGAACCAGGATATCATGGCAGAACCTAAACTGAAACAACATCCTGAAGTACTCTTTCGATCTACAATACTTCCAACCCAATCTGAGTTTGAATATCCATAGAGGTTTAGATCAACATTATCATACTTTAATCCAAGCCCAATAGTTCCACAAAGATATCTCAATATGTGTTTTGCTGCAACCAATTGCAATTTTCTTTGTTCACACATTAACTGACTGAGTGCATTTGTTGCATAGAAATTGTTTGGTCTGGTGTTGACCAAATACATTAATGACCCAATTATTTGACAATAGAGAGTAGGATTTGCTAATTTTGATTGTGAAGCTGCTTCTTTGAGTTTGTGAAAATTTATCTCCATAGGCATAGACATAGGTTTGCTATCCATCATTCCAAACCTCTTTAATATATCAATAGTGTATTTTCCTTGATTTAAGATAATGTAATTATCTTGTCGCCATACTTCTAAACCAAGGAATTAATGTAATATTCCCAAATCTTTCATGTCAAATTCAAAAGCAAGGTCTTGCTTACATTCAATGATTAGATGATCTTCTCCCGTGATTAGCAAATCGTCAACATATAAAATGAGAATCAACATATCACCATTTATTACCTTAAATTATAGATTAGGGTCTGCTTCATTCTTGGAAAACCCCAATTTGGAGAGATAGTTGTCTATCATTTCATACTAGGCTCGAGGAGCCTGTTTGAGCCCATATAAAGCTTTCTTTAACTTGCAAACATGAGAAGTACTATCATGAATAAAAAATCCCTCTAGTTGTTCCAAGTTCACATTCTCTTCAATGATTTCATTAAGAAAGGCTGTCTTTACATCCATCTGGTGAACTTTCCATTCTTTGGATGCGGCAATAGCAATAACAACTTTGACAGAGGTGTATTGAGGAACTCGAGCAAATGTCTCTTCATAATCAATCCCTTCCTTTTGGGAGAATCCTCTGGCAACAAATCTGGCTTTATGTTTTTCAATACATCCATCAGTTGCATGTTTGATTTTGAATATCCATTTAGATGAGATAACTGATTTGTCTTTGTTGTTAGGATATTTGAATGTACCGGTTAATATGTTAATTAGGTGTTACATTAGCCTCGGTCATTAGTGACCGAGAGGTAAACCATTGCGTCACGACGTTTCGGTCGTGGCCCTTCAGATAGTTTATCTACCCTCTCGAAGGATGGACACGGGACATTATTGTATTATCCATATGATGTAAATGTACTTGCCAGTCTGGAATAATTAATGAAAGCGTCTATTGTTATCTGATATTTTCTGTATTTGTTGCATTTCCTATACTATGTCTATGCATTACTAAGTTTACCCCAGTGGGCAAACATCTGGTGCCGTTGCCTAGACGTACTCGGGAAGGGAAGGACTCGATGGTGTACGGGCACTATGGGTCTACCATTTGTTGAGATTAACCCAGAGGCCGACGACGCACGTCCAAAGCTCTACGAAGGAGAAGACACTACCATGAGGAAATCACTCAATTGAGAAAGTGTTGTAATAAAACGACATGAATGAATAAAAGTGTTTTTAAATGATGTGTTGATTCTTGCCTGTGGAGAAGTGAGGAAAGGATTTATGTCCAATCAATTGAATAAAAATAGAAATTTAAAGAAGGAACTCGAGGAGGAACAAGCCGCTAGAAAAGCCATACTCGCACAACAACAAGCCGAGCGAAGGGCGAGATTCAAAAGACACGTCAAAGGACTACCAAAGGGAGTAAGTGAAGGCGAGGGTCTGGAGGAATCTGACTGGGAGGCCGGAAGAAGTGACGAGGACTGCCTAGAGGAAACAAGGAGCTTGTTCGGGTCCTTAACCTTAACCCCATGGATGGAAGCAAGAGAAGCTCGAAGGAAGGAAGAAGAGGAAGCTGCATGGAGGGAGGTTCGGGATACCGCTATCGCCGAGAGTATTGAAGTGACAGAGGGGCATGGGGATCACAATAGCCCACTAGGCTTGGACAATTCCAGTAGTTCAGGGACATCAAGTGGTACGTTACCAAACATTTTTGGGGTACCGACACTGGCAGTACCATCCTAGTGTAAAGAGCCTGATTGGCTCTTGGCTCCAAGAAATTCAATTCTTTGAAATAGATAACACTTCCACCGAATTTTATGAAGGAAAATATATAACTTGTATATTTCTTCACAATTATAATATCATAAATTTCAAATAATCCATTTATAAATTAAACTCACAGGTATGAATGTACAAAGAATTTGTAAATTCAAATTCTGAAAATTATTTCCATCAAAAAAATGGCACCTAGCAAGCAAAGTATGCGTGCTGAATGATGAATAAACTCCAAGTGTTATCACGCAGCCCTAGGAAGAATTTTGCAACACAAGGAATCAAAATGCTGCCTCCCAGGAAGAACTCGCAAGCAACAAAGGACTCCACACTGCTGTTTGAAATCAAAACGTGGCTCCCTGAAATTGAAACATAGCTTCCAAAATAATTAATGCAGCCTGTATTTATTGGTAGGCAGCCGTACAGTCAATGCAACAATCATAAGGAGATACATCAGCCTCCCTTACTTAGCAATGGCATCCAAATAAGAGAAAATCGAATTCCAGCTGTAGAATAAACGAATTCAATTTATCCTTGAACCGAATTGATATACATTAGCATCAATTCGCAGCCATTAATTATCAGAATTTCTTCAGAAGAATCAATTGAACAATTCACCACCACAGAGATGATTCAAAGTGCTATAGAGAGGAATCAGTCCTCAAACCCTTGTTGAAAGCTCTCAACAAAAGACGTCATAATTTTTATCAAATCAACAATGAATGATTTTCCTTTCACAAAGCATTGCTTTTATAATTCAAAAGTGTCTTCTCTCACACACTTTTCACATAAAACACTTTTTATACTTAGGCACATATTGAATAATATAATTTATTAATTCATTTGGCTCCAAAAAAAAGCCTTTTCACCAATATCATGAAATTATGACACGCAAGGTCCCCGTTTCTTGTGCCCAAGCTTTAAAACTTTTCATTGTGGTTCCAACGAGCTATAACACTAAGATATCTAGTATATAATACCAACAAAAATGGCAACCTTAGCAAATTTAATTAAATAATAATAATAAACCACTCGTCTTGCGAAAATAACTGAAGAAACGTCCGAATCAAAATCTATCTACATAAGATTGATCCAGATGATGAAAGATGATAAATGAACTTGACGAGGTGACTTACTAAAAATAGACACTCTCTCCAAGATTCTTGGAGCCCAAATCGGAAGCCAAAAATGAAAACCGAGAGCATCATTCAACTCCTCTAACTCATTTGAGCTCATCAGAATTATCCATTGACTTACTATAAATAGTAAGTTCACAGCAAAGACCCTTTAAACACCTCGCTAGACCACGAGGATCACAATAATGACCTGGCACCATCAGATCAATGACCTGCAAAAAAATGGGGACATTACAGCCCTCCCTCCCCAAGATTGCTTGTCCCCAACCAATCACCGGAACAAGAAACATCACAATCCACCTGGATCCCACAGAAAAGAGTATACCGTGCCACTGACATCAACTGTAGGCTCTTGTAACATCACCCAAAATACAGATCGGATAACTCTGTAAAGAGAACCAAAACAACCACTCACCCAAACTCCTGTACTAAATGTGTCTCTACCTAGATCCCGAAAGAAGTGAACTTCAAGTTCATCAAAAACCAAGATATATGGGAGACTCAGATCCCATACACATTGAACTCCCCCTGTGCTCCCAACTGACTTGTACTGCGTGTGTAGACCATTTGCACAACAGTGATGAATACCCCTAAACAAAGCTATACCAGGACCCGAATATCCACACACTGCATAATCTCTGCAGTCACCATAACTCTACAAGTCACCTGCTACTGACTTGTAGCCAAAACTACCATCAATTACTGATGGCGAGAACCCATCCCATAATGGATGATAAGGACTAGGAGCCAAACTACCCTTGCGAGAGATGAAATCTTCTACCTGTGGGTCAAAAAACAAATGATGAACATGCCCCACTGTATACAACCGGTCGGAAACCCCAATCTCTGTCAATAGCTCATCATTACCAAACTGGGGGTCATGAAATGGCTCCAATCTCTGACTCCGCATAACTGTAGGCTAGGTAGGCCCTTGAGTAACTCTCTCAACAAACCCAACCTCGAAATCCCTGTGAGGAAGCATTGTAAATAGAGTCTCCACAATCTTCCCTACCAACCTCCGGATAGCACAAGAGCCTCGGAGGAGAGTACCCTCAGATACTCTATAAGAATCCTGTCGCACATCAGCACTCTCAAGTAAATACTCCGTAAATGACTCGGTGCTGTAGAAAGTATACGTGGAAGCGTCAACTTGGTCCCCTGCAATCTACAGCTGATCCCTCTGAAAATGTGGCAGAGCCAACTGTCCCATGCTATCAGCTATGTGAGATGATGAAATAGATTCACTCCCAGCTAAGGGAAGCAAATCAACCTGAGAGATTGACTCCATTGGTACTCCTACCTCATCTGAATCAAGAGCTCCCATATCCTGAACATGTGTGTCTGCCACATCATCATGTTCCTCATCACCACCCATAAGAGCAAACTCACCAGCAACCACCTCAATGTGCACTCGAACTGGGTCTGGGGCTGGTGTGGACTACAAATGCTCCAACTCCACGGTCACCTCCTCTAACTAGATCTGCGACTTCTGAAGGGCCCGCTGAGTGTCCTCTAATACCTCAGTAGTCGCTATGAGCTCCTGGGTAAGCTCACTCACCTCCTCCTCTCTGTCCATCAGTGCCTCATAACCTGTACTCCCCCACTCCACCAGGTGATCTTGGTCGGCTACCATCTGTAAGTAGTTATGTCTCAAAATCTTGACGGCATCACGCAAAGTATGAATCTTTGTCAATGAGAGGTAACCACCCCTGACCTCATCTGTCATAGGAGCACCCCAACCATAAATAGCCAACTGACGAGCGTCATCAAAATGCTCGAGAGTAGAAGTAATATTTCTCTC
The DNA here is from genome assembly GCA_027943335.1 of Chamaecyparis obtusa. NCBI lineage: Eukaryota > Viridiplantae > Streptophyta > Pinopsida > Cupressales > Cupressaceae > Chamaecyparis > Chamaecyparis obtusa. Next base: position 320,570 of record BSBK01000312.1, read on the forward strand.
ATCAACTCGCAACTGGCTAGTCACATGATGACTCTACACAACAGGCCTCCTATGAACAACCTCAAATGCATTGTCTACACTATGAGAGGAAGCTATATGCAACAAACTCCCCTCAAGATCACCGTCTCTCTGTGTACTTTCATCTGAGTACACATCAACAAACTAAGTACAAGCATCGGACACGTCCTCATCTAACCCTGAGGAAGTTGCTGCTGAATCTGACTCAACACAATCTCCAGCTACCTCGTCCTCTGCAACCATCTAATTGTCCAGATCCTGAGACACATCCTCATGAGTTACTGAAGAAGTAACCCCGTCTCTAAAAGTGGAAGCCCTGGCTGTAACAAACTCCTGCCACTCATAAGCTTCCCTGTCCTCATCTGTGAGTCCCTATAACACAGAATCCTGGAACCCACCATCACCATATGACAACGCTGAATCTACACCCAAAGTCAAATATAGAAAGCCAGAAACACAACACTCATCGTCCTCGCTCTCAGCATTAGAGATATCTGCAATGCTAGTGTCCACATCATCTATCCGCATCTCCTCTACTAACTCTGGCTGCAAACATGACTCAATGTCGTCATGTGAATCAACTATATAGTGGCATGAAACTATGTTGTCCAAATGAACTCCAACACTCCCATCCTGAGTGTCATCACCAAAAAGCTCCATGCACAAATCGTCAACACAGGAAGAAACCACTGTCTCCTGTACTGATCCCACACTGCGACTGCTATCATAAATCTCTGAGCTGTTAGAGCTCATACGCTCCTCGCAGTCATCACCCAACATCTCACAGGGGGTGTCATCTCCAATGCAACTCACAACATCCTCAAAAGTGTCATTAGATGTGTCTATTCTATTAGCTCCCACATCTCCTACTGAAATCTCATCTGCGGACACGTGTCTCTGCACACATGACTCAACATCAAGCTGTGCACCAATAATGCTAGAGCGCGAACTGTCATCAACTGACCTCGCTGTAATGCCCAGATCAACAACCTCACCACTGGGAGACTCTGTACATGCCTCAGTCCTATCTGAGGAAGCAACGGCCTCCTGAACTGGAGCAACACTACTACAACTGACATGAACATCTCCAATAATAACTCCCTCCATGAAAGAGTCTGAACACTCAGTGATAACTGCAACATCAGCTGCCTCTGTACAATCCGTAGTGACTGCTCTGGGAGGCTCAACCTGGTGATGCTTAGCACTGCTGTCATCCAATGGCACTGAAACATCCACTGGTTCCGGTGCAATAAATCCATCATCAGCACTGCGAATGGGAATAGTAGGTGCTGAACTAGATGTAGGAACATCAGCATCACGGACAACTGTCGGAGAAAACTCTAGCCTTCTCCCCTGCAAACTCGATGTCGGCCTTCTAAAAGCCGAGACCATATATCTCGCTGCCCTATCTACTGTAACTGGATCTGACAAACTCTCTGCCAATCTCTGCTGATGCACTTTAAGTCTCTCCATGATTTCTACTAAAGCATTTAATTCTGCTCTATTTCCCTTACTGCTATGACGACTTCCGGAACTGGATCTCCTGTATTTATCCTTAGCTAGGAAAAATGGAAGTGCTGGTCACTTTTAAAATACTTCAGAAAATAAATAAATCCAAACCCCACAGGATGGTAGGAGAAAAGCTCTAATACCACTGTAAAGAGCCTGACTGGGTCTTGGCTCCAGGAAATTCAATTCTTTGAAATAGATAACATTTCCACCGAATTTTATGAAGGAAAATATATAACTTGGATATTTCTTCACAATTATAATATCATAAATTTCAAATAATCCATTTATAAATTAAACTCATAGGTATGAATGTACAAAGAATTTGTAAATTCAAATTCTGAAAATTATTTCCATCAAAAAAATGGCACCTGGCAAGCAAAGTATGCGTGCTGAATGATGAATAAACTCTAGGTGTTATCATGCAGCCCTAGGAAGAATTTTGCAGCTCAAGGAGTCAAAATGCTGCCTCCCAGGAAGAACTCGCGGGCAAGAAAGGACTCCACACTGCTGTTTGAAATCAAAACGTGGCTCCCTGAAATTGAAACGCAGCTTCCAAAATAATTAATGCAGCCTCTATTTATTGGTAGGCAGCCATACAGTCAATGCAGCAATCATAAAGAGATACATCAGCCTCCCTTACTCAGCAATGGCATCCAGATAAGAGAAAATTGAATTCCAGCTGTAGAATGAACGAATTCAATTTATCCTTGAACCGAATTGATATACATCAGCATCAATTCGCAATCATTAATTGTTAGAATTTCTTTAGATGAATCAATTGCACAATTCACCACCATAGAGTTGATTCAAAGTGCTGCAGAGAGGAATCAGTCCTCAAACCCTTGTTGAAAGCTCTCAACAAAAGACTTAATAATTTTTATCAAATCAACAATGAATGATTTTCCTTTCACAAAGCATTGCTTTTATAATTCAAAAGTGTCTTCTCTCACACACTTTTCACTTAAAACACTTTTTATACTTAGGCACATATTGAATAATATAATTTATAATTCATTTGGCTCCAAAAAAAGGCCTTTTCAACAATATCATGAAAATATGACACGCAAAGTCCCTGTTTCTTGTGCCCAAGATTTAAAACTTTTCATCCTGGTTCCAACGAGCTATAACACTAAGATATCTAGCATATAATACCAACAGAAATGGCAACCTTAGCAAATTTAATTAAGTAATAATAATAAACCACCTGTCTTGCGAAAATAACTGAAGAAGCGTTCGAATCGAAATCTGTCTGCACAGGATTGATCCAGATGATGAAAGATGATAAATGAACTTGACGGGGTGACTTACTAAAAATAGACACTCTCTCCAAGATTCTTGGAGCCCAAATCGGAAGCCAAAAATGAAAACCAAGAGCATCATTCAACTCCTTTAACTCATCTGAGCTCGTTGGAACTATCCATTGACTTACTATAAATAGTAAGTTCACACCAAAGACCCTCTAAACACCTCGCCAGACCACGAGGATCACAATAATGACCTGGCACCATTAGATTAATGACCTGCAAAAAAATGTGGACATTCCAGCCAGCCTGTAACACAAGCAGTGCTGCAAACACATTCGGCACCTAGAAAAGTAAACATGGCGACTAACAAAGAGAAACTGCAAAAATTCCATGGAGATGGTAAGGAAGATCCAGTACGGCATTGCTGTACGTGTGAGACAATCTGGTTTGCGAATGGAGTTGTCGACCACATAGAATGGATGAAACAGTTTCCTGCCACACTCAGAGGGGTAGCCATCGACTGGTACTCCGATGTGGACAAAACAAAGGTGACCACTTGGGCCGACCTGAAGAAAGAATTCAAGGAGTTTCGGCTCTTGAGGGATGACAATGAAATTGTTTATGAGAAATACGGTAGCAAACAAAGCAAAAAAGAGACTTTGTGGGCTTACGGTCGCCGATTGAAAGAGTTAGTCGGAAAAATGGATAGCCAACCATCAGATGGCGTGAAGAAAATATGGTTTGTGGACGGCCTAAAATCTAACCTATAGAGGAAAATGAAGATAGTGCCCCGCACCTCATATGTAGATGCCTATAACCGGGCGATGGACTTGGAGAGCGAACAGAAGACCCCCAAGAAGAAAAGAAGCAAGTCCTCTTCTGACGAATATGACACTTCGAACGATGACAGTGGCAGTGATGGCGAGTCGAAGAAAAAAGTCATGGCACTCCAAAAGGACATGGAGAGAATGATGAAGGATTTCAAGATCATGAAAGGGGGTACCAACAAGGGGGAAGATGACATTGTTGTTACCTTACCGGTTATTGAGAGGGGGGGGGGGGGGTGAATCAGAAAATACTAAATCTCATTGTTTAAAAGTTGTAAACAGATTCTTGAATGCAAAGTAGAAAGTCAACAGTCATTCACAAGCATAAACCGAACCACACAGATCTACTCAAGTATTTATACGTGGAAACCCTCAGTTAGAGAAAAAAAACCACGGTGAGACAGAGCTCACAACTTCACTAGTTCTAGATGAAGGTGCCCTATTAGGAGTATACAAAGCACTTGTTAAGGTGCTACTCGGTTAAGGGATTTTTACAAATGATCGGTTAGGATCTAAGCCCTATTAAGAGATGCCTAGTTACAGGACTTTGAACATCAACAAAGATGTCACCCTGTTAGGGGATTTTTACAATGGACCGATTAGGTTCACCCTATTTGAGGGATTTGTATATGATGTAACACCTTTTAAAAGCAGTGATCTATAATGACATTGATTGTCTGATTAGATCATACCTGTAGATCTCTCCCCTTGTTTGCCTGACTGTTGATCTTCCCTTCTTACTTCACCTTTGTGCTTGTAGCACTCCTCAGAAGATATCTTTCCTCTGTTCTGCGCAATCTCCAACTATTAACAACAGCTACATACTTTGCGTCGTATAACTAATATTTATACAAGAGTGATCCTCTTGACTCACGGAACCGCCAGGGAGTAAACTTGACCATAAAATATGCAACGCAAGAAAGCTGTGCGTTGTGATCTAGAGTTTATCTTGAGATCATCCGTAGAATTTAAAGCTAACTCCTGTTAAAAAGTTAACTTCACATCAGAGTAATGGATGTCTCGCATAATCAGGCTCTTAACTCAAACTGTAAATCAAACTGTTCCACAAAAACTGGATCGGATTTATCTATCAGTTAGATCGGTACCAGTTTGTCGTTGGAAGCTGAATAAGTCCGATACTGAGTACTTGGTTCAGTCTACCGGTTCATCTAACTACTTAGTTAACCGGTGCATACACTATGTGCTTCATCTACCGGTGTCATCTAAGTAATGTGAGTGAACGGTGATCTTTGACCGGTGTGAATGGGTTTGATGAAATACACTAATGACAACTTACATTGCTAACAATCTTCACCTTTGTCATTGGTGGCAAAACTTAAAAAAAAAACAAAACCATTCATACAATAGCTATTCAATCTTGGTTAGTGAAATAGAATACTGCCTTTGCCTGATTGAATGCTCTGCTCTGCTTCGGTTTACTGTGCCGAACTTACCGTGCCGAACTTCACCTGACCAAACTTCCCTTGACTGATTCCTCCAGTTTTCATTAACTTCTCCTTGTTCTTTACAAATAACTTCCCCTTTTTGCCTCCATAAGACAAAGGGTTATGTCTTCCTTCACATTTGAAGCTGTGTGAAGATATCCTTATAGATGTTCTTTGCAAAATGTAGTAACGGTGCCCATTGACCGGTTACATATTCAATGTTTTGTTGGGCAGCCTTGAGAGAGACAATGATGTTTTCCATATCATCTACAGTTTTGTAGTCTGGTTCATTGATCACAACATCAGTTGAAGTAGCTGTCTGGTGCATGATATCAACTGTTGGGGCCAAAAACATCTGAAATCCAACAATGTCTTGAATTCCTTTTTTCTTTTCTTTTGCAGTCTTTCTGAGGATTAGAGCAAGACTAGCCATTTCTCTGCTAAAAGTTGTGGCCGTTTTAGTTTTGATGTCAAATTGGTTGGACAAAGCTCTTATGTCTTCTGAAGTCTTTTTAGCTTTGTCAGTTAAATCTGTCAAGAAAATCGCAAAATTTGAAGTTCTGCTTAACAATTTTTTTGCAACTTGTATTTGCTGTTGAAGAACTTTTAGATTGTTTAGCATAATAGCCTTTATTTTTGCAACTTTCTTGTTAAGAATCTCCACTCTTTTCTGTGCATAGTGGTCAATTACCACTGTTTCTGGATCAGTCAGATCCTCACCGATGGTTGCAGTCAACACTTCCAACTGATCGATGACCGGTTCATCTTCATCTATATCAGCATCCAGTACAAAGTTGTACAGGATATCTTTTACTTTGTTTAGAACCATATCCTGTTTTCTTTTAGTAAGCTCTTTCAGCTATCTTGTTGACATTTTGCTGATGTCAACTATTGTATCAGTTGTTTTGCTCCTTGTTGCTTCAGATTCTTCAGAGGATGTGATCTTTCTTTTAGAGGAGTTGGCAAGAGTTCCTTGTTCCTTCTCTTTACTCTGTTCTTGTGCTTTTGGAGCTTGCTCTTGTTCTTTTGCATCCTGTTTGTCTGTCTTGTGTCCCTCTTCTAGTCTGGCTTCTGGTTGCTGAACGTGTATCTCAGGCATAGCATCTTCTACTTGATGTGAGGGCTCTTCTAATGGAGCTTGTGATTGTAGCTGTTCTTCAACTATATGAAGATCATCTGTGAGGATCCCTTCACCTCTTTTATTTGATCTGTCAGTGGGAAGATTGACAGAAGTCTGTCCCAATTTAACCGGTTCACTAGAAGTGAACTTTTCTATGAGAAATTCCTGCTCATCAGATATTGGAGTCTGAGTTGCAGAAAACTGAACAGGTGGATTGACAATTGTAGTGGTGTGATCCTGAGGACTTGTTTCTTCAAGGGTATTGAAATCATACTACTGCCAGAAATCCAAGTTCTCTTTAAAGACTTCATTCTCATAACCATTGAGAATCTTGGCAACTCTGTAATTTGTATCTAGATTCATAGATGCATCTTCTAAAAGAAGCATGATACTTTTATCACTTAAGCTAGGTCTAGCTTTCTCTAGTGCTTCTTTATTGATATGTGAGTTTCTTTCCAGACCGGTTCTCCATTTTGCTTGAAGCTTGCTATTTAATTTGAGAGGAAACTTGCCTCTATAATCCCTAGGAGTTTTCATGAAGTCTAGTAGACTTTTAACAAGAGCTTTTTCTATTGCCTGTTTGTCTTCCTCAGCTAACATGCTATACCATTTGGCTGCATTATCTATTTCTCCAAAATTTGTAATTTCAGCTACAATGTCATTAACAGTCATAGTGCGAGCCTTACCTTTTTCTGGAGATACAAGAAGGGTAGGATTTGTCGGTTCAACAGTTATGTCAACGATGACTCGTTTGTCTACTCCAAGTACTCTTTTTCCTTTCTCGGTGTCACGAACCGGTTGAGTTGTTGCCTTTCGGTGTGCTTCCTCTGCTTGTTGCTGTGTTCGAAGTAGGTTGCTCCAGATGGCTACTCCTTCAGTATGGACTTTCTCGTTTCTCCAATCAGCAAGAGGTTTGTTCTTTTCTTTATCAGGAAATTCTGCTGGTGTAGTTCAGCTTGTATACTCACTTCTTCTAGAGTGAGATGATTTTGCACTTCTAGCAGAGCTTGAATCCTTAGCTCTTTTTTTTTTTCCATTGAAACTTTCCACCTACTTTGAAGGATATTCAACAGATCCTTAGGTAGTACTTTCTGAAGTTCTGTAGGGCTTAGATTGAACTTATGCAGGCATTCAACAATAGCATCTTCAATTTTCTTTCAGTCTTCATCATTTGCCAAAGTGTATCTTCTACTAACATTACCCATTCCTCCAGTTTCTTTCAGTCCTGTTATAAATTCATCTATCGTTGGTTTACCTTTTCTTGGTGGTTCCACCTTTGCTTGCTTGCCTGTCCTCTTCTTTCTTTCGTTGAGCAGAACTGTATCCAACGAATCGATTTCTTCTGCTTCTTGCTCCTGTGTGCTTGGCTCCAGTTGAGCTTTTCTCTTTTGTGCTATTGGTGGTGCAGTTTTCGGTTTCTTCTTTGGTGCGGGCGATCTTTTGATAGACATTCTTTATTGGTGCCTACTTTAAATTCTTCTCTATCTCCTCATAGGTTCCAAACCGTTGAGCACCGAGATCTAGATGTGCTTTTTCCAGGGCCTCTACATACACCGTTGCAAACTTTGCTATGATTTCGTATCCAAGCTCAGGTGCCTACTCGTCTCTTGGTCCTACTGCTTGAATGATGCAGAAGTCAGTAGACACCAGAAAACATACCTCCTTTTTGTACTTGTCAACAATAGTTGACATGATTCTTTCTCTAGCATGCATTTTTAGTTGAAATGCATTGAAGTGATCGGTCATTTCCTTGTCAAACTTGTTGTAATGTCCCCAATTTTAATAAAATTATTGTTTTTGGGTCTCATCGATTTAGTTTATCTCGGGCCCATTTTCTTTTGTTGGCATAGCTGTAGTTGTTGCCGTCAGCTGTTTTGTGCACTGTTGGGAGTTTTCCCGACGGGTATTTATGCTCGGTGTGTAGGTTAGTTTTGATATGTTGAGATTTATATTTCATTTGTATTTGCGAATTCTTGTTAGGATTCTGTTATTCGCTATTTCGAAGGTGAAAGACCCTCCGTATTTGGTTTGTTGCAGTTTTGGTGGGATTCAACCCTCACCCTACTCTGCTTGTTCTGCTTGTATCGGATCTGGCAAATCCGAAGTTCCGTCAATAAATTCAATAATATCTTTCTGACAATCATATTAGTTGGTGTATTACTCTGTTTTTGCAAATTCATATCTAATTATCTGCGAAGGAGAAGTGGACTTCAATTGGGCGTCTGGAAGGCATCATCCCTCACCATTGTACTGCACGGCCATCCACCCGTTGTACCACACGGCCATCCACCCATTGTACCGCACGACCCATCCACCCATTGTACCGCATGCCCATCCACCCATTGTACTGCACGCCCATCCACCCATTGTACCGCACTGCCCATCCACCCATTGTACCGCACGGCCAATCCACCCGTTGTATCTCACAGCCAATCCACCCGTTGTACCGCACGGCCAATCCACCCATTGTACCGCATGGTCCATCCAGACATAATTTACCGTCAGGACATAATTTACAGCCGGGACATAATTCACTGCTGGGACATAATTTACCATCGGGACAGAATTTACCACCGGGACATAATTCACCACCGGGACATAATTTACCTTTGGACGGAGTTCACCGCCGGACGGAATTCACCTCCTGATTGAAATCTCCTTTGGGACATTACAGTGGTATCGGAGCTGGTGATCTTGCCAGCCAGTTGGGATGATTGAGAGATTTTGGGATTTAGATCACACCATGGCGCCCAACAGTGATGGACAGTGGTGGTTGAAAGCACTACGAAGGATTAACAAAGAGCTCAGCGAGGGTATTGATCTTCCATTAGATACATTGGAAGTATGTTTGTGTAAGGTTGACCAATTACCTTAAAGATTTATACAAAGGATCATTTCTCCAATTAAGGATGCCTTAAGTCAACCTAGGCTATTGAGACACCATGACAAGGAAATGAAGTTGGTAGCTGCAGCATGTCTCAGTGAGATTTTGAGGATCTGGGCTCCTAGAGAACCATATGATGACAACACCATGATAGAGATATTGCATTTGATTGTTGACAGCTTTCAGAGTCTTGATGACTTCAGTGGTGACCCCTTTGGCAGGAGATCTACAATATTGGAGAATTGTGCAAATGTCAAAGTAAGTAACCTCCTCTTAGATCTAGAGTTGCAAGACTTGATCCATGATATGTTTCATCACTTCTTGGTCACAATCCAGGAATGTCATGATAGTAAGGTTGTGGTTGCTATGGAGAGCCTTGTGATTTCGTGCATTGAAGAGATGAATGAAATATCCCAACCTATCATATCTATGTTGTGGGTTGTTGGCAATCTAGAATGTGTTCCATCTATGGCAGCGTGTAGATTGGTGAGTAATGTATTCAAGCATTGTGAAGAAAAACTAATGTCTCATTTGCACAAGTGGAAGAATGTTGATGACGGCAATAAAGTTGATACTTTACACGAGGCCCTGTCTGCCACCGAGGCTTTGTCCACCAAGGTTCTCACTGAAACACAGTCCCCTGTCAAGACTGTGTCCGTTGCTAAGGCCTTGTCTATCGCCGAGGCTATGTCCGTTGCCGAGACTCTGTCTTTTGCCGAAGCCTTGTCTGTCGTTGAGGTTGTATCCGTCGCCGAGTCTCTGTCTGCCACTGAGGCTCTGTACGTCGCCGAGGCTCTATCCGTCGCCGAGATTGTTTTCGGGTTGAGGTCCCCTTCGGGCCGAGATTGCCTTTGGGCCGAGATTCCCTTCGAGTAGAGTTTTCCTTCGGATTGAGATTCCCTTCAGGCCAAGATTGCCTTCGGGTGGAGATCCCCTTCAGACCAAGATTGGCTTCGGGTTGAGATTCCCTTCGGGAAGAGTTTGCCTTCGGATCGAGATTGCCTTCAGGCTGAGATTGCCTTCAGATGGAGATCCCCTTCAAACCAAGATTCCCTTCGGGTTGAGATTCCCTTCGGGCCGAGTTTGCCTTCGGATCGAGATTGCCTTCGGGCCGAGATTGCCTTCGGATGGAGATTCCCTTTGGACCGAGATTGCCTTCGGGCTGAGGTTCCCTTCGGGCCGAGTTTTCCTTCAGATCGAGATTCCCTTCAGGCCGAGATTGCTTTCGGGTGGAGATCCCCTTCGGACCAAGATTCCCTTCGGGTCGAGATTCCCTTCGGGCCGAGTTTGCTTTTGGATCGAGATTCCCTTTGGGCCAAGATTGCCTTCGGGTCGATATTCCCTTTGGACCGAGATTGCCTTCGGGTCGAGATTCCCTTCGGGCTGAGTTTGCTTCCGGATCGAGATTCCCTTCGGACCGAGATTGCCTTCAGGTCGAGATCCCCTTCAAATCGAGATTGCCTTCAGGTTGAGATTCCTTTCGGAGCAAGATTGCCTTCAGGTCGAGATTCCCTTCGGGCCGAGTTTTCTTTCGGATCGAGATTCCCTTCGGGCCGAGATCGCCTTCGGGTAAAGATCCCCTTCGGATTGAGATTGCATTCGGGTCGAGATTCCCTTCGGGCTGAGATTGCCTTCGGGTCGAGATTCCCTTTAGATCGAGATTCCCTTCGAGTCGAGATCGCCTTCGTGTTGAGATCCTCTTCGGGCCAAGATTGCCTTCGGATGGACATTCCCTTCGGGTTGAGATTGCTGTCCGAACGTCTTGCAAAATTACCTCCTGGCATAGATCACCTTCAGAATATTACAATGTTGTCGGCATCAGCATCTGTCTGTGCCCATGTTGGAAGAGATTGTTGAACATGAGGGTGTGAAATGTTTCATGGGTTAGCGTTGTTGGGATCTTGGTGAAGGGCATGGCAATAGTTATAACAGAGTGACGCAGTTAAAGTTTGATGACGGTTTACTCGTCCCAACTAAATCCAACTATGTGTATATGATCCAACGGCAGCACAGAGTTTTCAACGGATATTACTACCAACGTCCGCACTTGGCTTGGGATTTGAGCATTGATGAGTTTGATGTTTGGTGTCATTGGGATCCTGGTGACTCTGGGCATGGCAACAATTATATCAAGGTGGAGCAGCTGAAGCTTGATGGAGAGTTACTTTTCTCGCTTACTCCCAGGTGCATGCGTGTGGTCTTGTTGCGGCTTGAGGGTTCCAGTGGATACAATTATCAGTGTCTGCGCTTAGTTTGGAATCCTGGAATATTGATGATGGATTGCTTGAGGACAAGCAATTTTTGGGCGGCAAGGATTTGTAATGTCCCCAATTTTAATAAAATTATTGTTTTTGGGTCCGATCGATTTAGTTTATCTCGGGCCGATTTTCTTTTGTTGGCATAGGTGTAGTCGCCGTCGGCTCTTTTGTGCACTCTCGGGAGTTTTCCCAACGGGTATTTATGCTTGGCGTGTAGGTTAGTTTTGATATGTTGAGATTTATATTTGATTTGTATTTGCGAATTTCTGTTGGGATTCTGCTATTTGCCATTTCGGAGGTGAAAGACCCTCCCTATTTGGTTTGTTGCAGTTTTGGTGGGATTCAACCCTCACCCTACTCTGCTTGTTCTGCCTATATCGAATCTGGCAGATCCGAAGTTCTGTCAATAAATTCAATAAGATCTTTCTGGCAATCATATTAGTTGGTGTATTACTCTGTGTTTGCAAATTCATATCTAATTATCTGCGAAGGAGAAGTGGACTTCAATCAGGCTGTTGTACCGCACGGCCATCCACCCATTGTACCACACGGCCATCCACCCGTTGTACCGCACGGCCCATCCACCTGTTGTACTGCATGCCCATCCACCTGTTGTACTGCACGCCCATCCACCCGTTGAACCACACTGCCCATCCACTTGTTGTACTGCATGACCAATCCACCCATTGTACCGCACTGCCAATCCACCCATTGTACCTCATGGTCCATCCACCTGTTGTACCGCATGGTCTATCCACCCGTTGTACCGCCGGGACATAATTTACCATCGGGACAAAATTTACCGCCGGGACATAATTCACCGCCGGGACATAATTTACCATCAGGACAGAATTTACCGCCGGGACATAATTCACCACCGGGACATAATTTACCTCCTGACGGAATTCACCGCTGGACCGAGTTCACCTCCTGACCGAAATCTCCTTTGGGACATTACACTCGTATCCCAGTTCGTTAGCCATCTCATGGATTTGCATCATGACTGGTCGATCTGTTGTCCACGTTACTTTTCCTCTCCCGGGAAAGAAATTAGAATAGAAGTAAAGACAAACCAAGAGTTCCAAATTTCAGTGATTTCTTCTTGATGATGCCCAGCTTCTTCATGTTTTCAAAGATGTCCTCTTAGCATTTTGCACATATCATGTTGTGCGTTGTCATGAACAATTCTGTAGGCTTCATGTATGCCTCCACCCGGTATGCTGTTGAGGTTACTTGATTGATATACTTTGTAACCGATTACTGCGGATGCGAACTGAACAACTGGATCCTCAATGGCAGTTACGGTCATCAATCGCTTGTTGGATTTTGATTTTGTCAGTTTAGCCACCACTGCATTAGATATGGTTCTCAGAGTAAGTGCTTCTCCCTGATTGCAGAACCCAGTTACCGTGTAAAGATCGTCTTTCGTGATCGAAGTGCATATTCCTCTCATAATCCAAAATCCCGGATAATGCACCCGACTGACTACCATTCGAATCCACTCAGGTTTGAAGATAACTGGATATGAGACTCCATTTATGATTCACGACGGTACCAGCTTTGTGTAGCCACTGGGATAATTACCATCTGAGCACAGCAAGCGATACTCGCTCTGTATGTACATTTCTCGTAGCTCTTCTTGCTTAGCATGAATAAACGCAGTTATGTCTTCTGTTAGGAGCACTCCTTTAGGTACTGAGGAGAGCGCACCAACCATGTCGATCTCCCCGTCTTGATTTGGCGAGATGTGAAAAGGACTACGATCCACTTGATTTGCAGGAACAAGCTTTGCCTCGTATGATGAGGATGCCATTGCTCTCACTTGGTTGCCAGAGATGATTAGATCGGTTTGACAGATAATCTCACTCTATGATTGAATTACAAGAATATTGCTCGAGCAGAGATTAGATAACATAAAATCGCAAGGTAAAAAAGAGAAATGAGTTATCCTTTTCTTTTATAGGATTAGGGCATAACGGTAATTACCAAACGGTAACTATTTGTTAAACAACTATAGTAATAAATGCCTTACCTAACCTTTCTTGACGCTTTTGCTAACCGGTAGTCTGGCTTTTTTGATTAGGCATGTCCTGGTTGATCACATCATGTCTTTCCGGTCTGACTTGTAGCCTGAGTGAGATAGGACTCACCAGTTCTACCGGAAGCGATAGTTGTACTACCGGTTCCCACTAGGCCTTGAAGACTCAGTTAGCAAAAGAAATATCACCATCTTGTGATGATGATTTTGCCTCCGTTGCCTCCTCGACAGAGTTCTTTGATTCCTTGACAAACCATATTTTCTTCACTACTTTCTTGGTTTCTTTGTCTTTGTTGTTCCTTTTATCAAAACTCAAGATCTTCACCACCGGTCCGTTCGATCCTTTGTTTCTGTTCCTGATCTGGTTCCAGCAGTCCTTGGCTAGTTGACTGACTCTGTTGCAATAATGGCAGACTATACCGGTTACTTTCCATGGATTCATCCCTCTCGGATTAGGTGGTTCACTCCATGATTCTCTGTTGCAATGCATCCCTTTGTTTGGATGAGTAGTTGCATTCCGGTTTCTACTTTTTTTCAAGAATACCGGTTTGGGTGATCTGAATGCTATAGTCTTTGATCTGCATTCTTTGGCCTTTTGTCCGAATTTGTTGCAGGCATAACAGTATCCCTTGAAGCTTCCGCTACTTCCGCTGGACATAGATATGGGACTGGACCAACACTCATTGGTCTTGTGGCCCTTTTTGCAACAGTTTTTACAGTAACTGTTGTTGGTTCTTATCGGTGCATTTCTACAGTCATTAGTGTCATGACCTGGTGTTCCACAAAGCTTACAAGAGGTGTAAAAGGTTTTCCTACCTCTTTGTGCTACCGTCTTCCTTTTGTTCTTGCTTGGCTGAGCACTGGATGACTCATCGTTCCTTTTGGTTACTCCACCGGTAAATCCGAGACGGGTGTGATCATTGTGCCTTTGTTGAGCATTGAGTTGCTCATCGAGCTTGACTGAGCTTTCGTTGTATCTTCTCAGCATATCATTCCTTCTTTCAAGGACTTTCATTTGTTCCTTGAGTTGATATATCTTGATCGCTAGCTTCTTGGATGCTTCATCTCTAACCTGTCATGCTTTATGCATATTGGCATTTTCTTGGGTGGCAATCAACAAGTCCTCTTGGAGGTGGATAATGAGGAGTTCATTGGCTCTTGTAGCTTCCTCTGCCCAGTTCATTGCTTTTTCAGAGGCTGTTGATGTCTTGACGGCTGTGTTCCTTTCACTTTCAGTTTTTCGTTTCTGCTCAATCAGTTCAGTCATTTTTAGAGCATTCACCTTTTGCTCCCTTTTGAGATCAGCAGTTTGACCGGTTAGGATCTGATTCTTTTCCGTAAGGTCGGAGACCGCTTCCTCAGCCTCATCAAACGCACTTTGCCCAGAGAGTTCGTCGATGATTTCATTGCTCTCATTTAATTGCAGAGCCAACTCTTTTATCTTTGCAAGTGACCTCCTCAGTCTATTCTCCAGCGAGGCAATAATGTTATTGGCTTCGTCTAGCTGTTTCTGGTACCAGTAACCTTCCATGATCTTTTTCTCAAGTTGTTAAACTTTTATTGTATAGAGAACCGAAGGCTTTGATACCAATTGTTGTTACCTTACCGATTACTAAGAGGGGGGGTGAATCAGAAAATACTAAACCTCATTGTATAAAACTTGTAAACAGATTCTTGAATGCAAAGTAGAAAGTCAACAGTCATTCACAAGCATAAACCGAACCACATTGATCTACTCAAGTATTTATACATGGAAACCCTCGGTTAGAGAGAAAAAACCACGGTGAGACAAAGCTCAGAACTTCACTAGTTCTAGATGAAGGTGCCCTGTTAGGAGCATACAAAGCACTGGTTAAGGTGCTACCCATTTAATAGATTTTTACAAATGATCGGTTAGGATCTAAGCCCTATTAAGAGCTGCCTGGTTACAGGACTTTGAACATCAATGAAGATGTCACCCTGTTAGGGGATTTTTACAACGAACCGATTAGGTTCACCTTATTAGAGGGATTTGTATATGATGTAACACCTTTTAAAAGCAGTGATCTATAACGACAATGATTGTCTGATTAGATCATACCTGTAGATCTCTTCCCCTGTTTGCCTGGTTGTTGATATTCCTTTCTTACTTCACCTTTGTGCCTGTAGCACTCCTAAGAAGATATCTTTCCTCTGCTCTGGGCAATCTCCAACTATTAACAGCAGCCACATATTTTGCGTCCTATAACTAATATTTATACAAGAGTGATCCTCGTCTCAGAGAACCGCCAGGGAGTAAACTTGACCGTAAAATATGCAATGCAAGAAAGCTGTGCGTTGTGATCTAGAGTTTATCTTGAGATCATCCGTAGAATTTAAAGCTAACTCCTGTTAAAAGGTTAACTTCACATCAGAGTAATGGATGTCTCGCATAATCAGGCTCTTAACTCAAACTGTAACTCAAACTGTTCCACAAAAACTGGATTGGATTTATCTATCAGTTAGATCGGTACCGGTTTGTCGTTGGATGTTGAATAAGTCCGATACTGAGTACTTGGTTCAGTCTACTGGTTTATCTAACTACTTAGTTCACTGGTGCATACACTATGTGCTTCATCTACTAGTGTCATCTAAGTAATTTGAGTGACCGGTGTGAATGGGTTTGATGAAATACACTAATGACAACTTAAATTGCTAACATACATGTGGTGTATGGACTGCAAGGCGAGCAGCCATACAAAGGGGTCGTGTCCCAAAAAGGCATTTTGTGACATTTGCCAGATTATGGGCCATTCCACCAAGGAATGCCCATACAACATGAAGGTGAGGAATTTGACAGTCCCAACCGGTGCTGAGAGGGGAGAGGTGAATCAGCACTAGTAAAAACTTTTTCTCACTTTATCCAGTGAAGTAAGCTTAGAGCACAAAAAGAAAACAGATTTAAGCAAATAATAGCAGTAATTAAACAATCACAAAGTGACCCCAGATTTATCTCGTGGAAACCCGGTTAGGGTAAAAACCACTGTGTGAGGAGACTTCACAAATTTTGTACTCTACTGGAGTACGCCCTGTTAAGAGCTTTGCCGGTTAAAGGATAAAAGGGCACTTGCTAGATGCGACCCGATCAAGGGATTTGTTATAATAAGGTTTGCTAGGACCTGCCTGGTTAAAGGAGTTTTAAACACCTTGAAATATGTCACTCGGTTAAGTGATTCTGATACAAGGGACTTGTTAGAGTCCACCCAAATACTAGGATTTGTCTATTGAAGTTTGCTAGAAAAGAATAGAAGTGTGATCTTTACAGATGGCTTTGCTTAGCCTGATAAGATCTCTATCTTTTGCTCAACTGAGAATCAACACCGGTCTCCGCAGGTGTATTCTCATCTACTGTTGTGTTCTTTTGCACAATCTATTCTCTCTTTCTCTATTCTCTTTTACCCTTGCTATTGTAGCACATAGGTTCACTCTTTTACTTGGCAGAATGAAGGCAATTTTTCTTCACAACAAGCACAAGACTTTATACAGTTTTTTTCCTCTAACTGTGCCTCAAATCTATTACCTAATCCTGAGATCTTACGATCACATCACTCAGTGACGTAACTGTTTACACCTTGTCCACCTTGTGAAGAAAACAACAGTTGCGTGTCATGCAACCTTCCGTCAAAGGAGATAACTTTTTGATTTAAAGCCATTGAATACGGCTTAAAGTCCTCCAGTCGCGCGTCGAGTTCCTTTACCTGCACCTCAAACTGATCACCAAGACAACTCAAGGTCACTCGGATATACTAAACTGAATCCCGGTTGGAACAGACGGTTGACAGTTGACTATGAATTCCTCGGTTTATACCAGTGTTTTATACTATATCCGTCCTCCGTAATACCAATAGCATTATTCTTGGTGTGCTTCCTTGAGTGGATTTACCGGTTACATTGTTCCGGTTGTGTTATAGACACTAGATGAATGTTGCTTTTAGTTGTACTAGTCTATACTGGTTGTAGTTCGGTTCTTGGTTGATACCGGAATACTTTCTTCCCTAATTGAATGTATCACTCGGTTATTGATGCTTAGTGTAGCGAACACTTGCCAAAGCAAGCTCTCTTGCGTTAGATTTTTTTAGAGCTTTTGCCTGTATAGAGATGACAAGTCTCTATCCTCTTTTGCCAATCAATGATAATACATGGACCGGTAGAGAGCTTACCAGTTACCAGTATTTAATGCTAACAATCTCCCCCTTTGGCATTGATGGCAAAACTTGTGAAGGGCCTTTCGAGTTTTGGAGTCTTGGTTGGATTGCCAATTTGTCAATTGTCACAATCTCTCCCCCTTTTTGACAATAATGCCGAAAGGCTAATCGGAAGAATTTTCATTCTTTACTCTGCTACCCCTGTGAGCAGCAGTCCTTTTCATCAGTTCATAAAAGATAAGGTATGACCTTCTGTTGAATCATAATGAACTGATGATAACCTGTTGATGATTACTGATGATCTGAGAGGGGTACAACCCCTAGTCTACCTCTGAGATACTCAAAAGTACTCTTTGGTAATGGCTTTGTAAATATGTCAACAATCTGTTCTTTGGTGGGGACATACTCCAATCTTACTTCTTTATCCTGTACTAGTTCCCTTAAGTAGTGATACTTGATGGCAATGTGCTTGGTCTTGGAGTGCATAACATGATTTTTGGATATGTTGATGGCACTGGTACTGTCACAGTATATTGCGATCGGTTCAGGTTTCCTGCTCTTGAATACCTTCTAGGAGTTGTTTGATCCAAATTACTTGTGTACAGTTGATCGCAGCAGCAACATATTCAGCTTCAGCAGTGGATTGTGATATGTAGTTCTTCTTCTTACTTGTCCACGATACAATCCTTCCACCTAGAAAGAATGCACCACCGCTTGTGCTTTTTCTATCATCAATGTTGCCAGCCCAGTCTGCATCAGTGTAGACTTTTATTTGGAATCCTCTCTTGTGTGGAAACCACAAGCCATATTCCTCGGTTCCTTTTAGGTATTTGAAGATTCTCTTTACTGCCACCAGATGTGTTTCTTTGGGATTAGTTGAGAATCTTGCCACTATGCCAACTGCATGAGCAATGTCTGGTCTATTGTGGACGGCATACTGCAATTTTCCTATCATGGACCAATACATTGTTTCATTTACTTCTTTGGCATCATCCTCTTTTGATAACTTGAGATTAGTTATCATTGGAGTTCCAACCGGTTTGGATTCTTCTAGTCCAAAAGTCTTAAGAATTTTTTTTATGTACTTGGACTGAGAGATGAAGATACCTTCTTTCAGCTGATGAACCTGTAGTCCAATAAAGAATTTTATGGGTCCGATCATAGACATCTCAAATTCTTTCTTCATTTCTTCAGCAAACGCTTTGCTCATCGTGTCTTCTCCAAAAATGATGTCATCAACAAAGATGTTAGCAATTAGATTTCCATCTTTTCTGGTTTGGAGATACATATTGCTGTTGTCACCGGTTCTTGTGAATCCAATGGTTAGAAGGTATGAATGCAACCTTTCATACCAGGCCCTTGGAGCTTGCTTAAGCCCATAGAGAGCATTTTTTAGTTTGTAGACCATGTCAGTCTTTTGAGCAGATGTAAACCCTTCCGGTTGCTCAATGTAGACTTACTCTTCTAGTATTCCATTGAGGAATGGAGACTTCACTTCCATCTGATAAACTTTAAACCTTTTGTGAGCTGCATAGGCAAGAAGAATTCTTACCCCTTCCAATCTAGCCACTAGTGCAAAAGTTTCTCCATAGTCTAGTCCAACTTCCTGAGCATATCCTTTGCAAACCAGTCTTGCTTTATTCCTGATGACTTTACCGTCCTCATTCAATTTGTTCCTATAGACCCATTTTGTCCCAATGACATTTTTGTCCTGAGGTCCAGGCACAAGTTCCCATGTGTCATTCTTCTCTATTTGTTCGATTTCTTCATCCATGGCCTTGACCCAGTCCTCATCTTCCAGGGCTTCTTTGGTGGATTTGGGCTCAATACATGAAAGCAGACAGATGTTCTCTTTGGCCTTCTTCCTGGTCAAGACGTTCCCATGTTTGTCACCAATTATATTGTCAGTAGGATGGTATGTGACATAACTTGGAAGAACATGTCTCTATTTCTGGTCTGGTTCTTCTTGTTGAGTATTGTGTTCATCATGGTTCGGGACATCAACTTGTTCACCTTCCTGTATCAGTCTGTTGGCTTCAGGTACATTCTCTTGCTCCAGATGTTTGTCAATGTGTGTTTCTCTATTACCTTCAATCATAGCTTTGTTGATTTCAAAGGCATTCCCTTCGTTTAGGCCTTGAAGACTGTTATGCTCATCATGATCGGTCTTTGTTTTTGGTTTTGAAGATTCATCAACTCTTACATTGATGTTTTCAACTATCTTCCCTGTTCATTTGTTTAGACACCGATAGGCCTTACTTTTGGTAGAGTAACCCAAGAATGTTCCCTCATCGCTCTTAGGATCAAACTTCCCAGAGTACATATCTCTTTTAACATAGCACTTACTGCCAAAGATTTTGAAGTAGCCTATACTGGGAGTATGTTTGAACCAAAGTTCATAAGGAGTTTGACTGGTTCCCTTCTTGACTTGAACTCGGTTGAGTGTGTAGACAGCAGTACTAACAGCTGCCCTTCGGAAGTGATGAGGCAGATCTTTTTGAATCAGCAACGTTCTTGCACGATCAATCAGCGTTCTGTTTCTTCTTTGTGCTACTCCATTTTGCTGAGGAGTCCTTGGTGCAGATAGCTGTCTTTTTATTCCATGTTCTTCACAGTAGTGAGTGAACTCTTGTGAGGTAAATTCACCTCCTCTATTTGATCTCAGACACTTTAAGCTTTTACCGGTCTCTTTTTCCACTCTAGCTTTGTAGATTTTGAACATTAGGAAAGCTTCTGATTTTTCCTTAAGAAAGAGTGTCCACATCATTCTAGAGAAGTCGTCCACAAAGAGCATAAAATATTGGTCTCCATGGTAGCTCTTTGTTCTCATTGGTCCACACAGGTCAGTGTGCACCAGATCTAGAACATTCTCAGCAGAGAAGGACTTACTGCTAAAGGATGTTCCGGTCAGCTTTCCTAACTGACAATCTTTACAAACGCCTTTGAGGGGCTTTGTAATCTCAGGAAGTCCTCTTACCATTTTCTTTTTCCTCACTTTGACAATACTGTAAAAGTTTTTGTAGCAGAGCCTCCTGTGCCATAACCAGCCGTTGTCTTCTTTGGTCATAAGACAGATTTTGCTAGATTCTCCTTTGACCGAGGCTATGAGACAGGCTCCTTCCATTGAGTCAAGATAGAAAAGATTACCTTTGCTCTGTCTACTGGTTGCAACATGAGTTCCGGATTGATTCTTTACTATATAGGAACCTTGTCTGAATTCCAGTAGGAATCCTTTGTTGTTTAGTTGTGCAACACTCATCAAGTTGTACTTGAGTCCTTCAACCCAGTACACATCTTCACAGATGACATTGTTGCAGAGAACGATAGAACCTTTGCCTTTGATGCCACAGGGAGCATTGTTCCCAAAGGTAACTGATCCGCTGTCATTGAGCTCGAGGTTGATAAACTTGCTCTTGTCACCGGTCATGTGGTGAGTGCATCCACTGTCAATGATCTAGTCATCATACTGATGAGATCTTGATATGAGTGCAACTTCTTCTATTACTGGGCTCTCCTTTATTGCAACAAATGCAATTTTTGGATCCTCTGAGTCTTCAGATTCGTTATCTGTGACTCCTTTTGCAAGATAGCACCCCTTCTTTGCTTTATTCTTGAACCAGTCTCTTTTATCTTTATGTTCATTATCACGACATCTTGCAGCAATATGACCTATTTTGTTGCAGGAGAAGCATTTCAAGCGGAACTTTCCTTTGTACTTCCTTTTCCCTCTGGGAAATCTTCTTGCAATGAGTGCTTCAAACTCTTCTTGCTCCATTTCTTCTGAGAGCAAATTTTTAGCAAGGTTGCCCATCTTACCGGTAGAGCAGTTACCGGTTTCTCTTCCCTTTTTAGTGGAAGAGATATTGGCAGAAGTTTTGAAAGCTGCTTCCTGAATAGATAAGCTATTGTCAAAATTACTTAATTCAAAGGTAGCCAGCTTACCGATGAGGGAGTCAAGAGTAACTTGATATGTGGTCACAAATCTGAGCTCTTGAATGGCAGAGATCTTGATAGCATATTGAGGTCTGAGAGTTCTTAGTATTTTACTGATTACTTCCTGTTAACTGAGCTTTCCTCCGGCGCATCTGATGGAATTGATTACTTCTTTGATCTGGTTACTGTATTGCTTGATGTCTTCTCCTTCATTCATCCTCATCGTCATACTTTCCTCTGAGGCTTTCGACCTTGGCTCTTTGAACATTAGGATCCCCTCCATAGACTGTTTGCAGCTTGCCCCACATCTTGCAAGTAGATTCAAGATGTTCAATTTCAGCATACACATGATCAGGTAGCATGCTAGCTATCATATCCATAGCTGTAGTGTGCTCAGTTTTGATCTTTTCTTGATTAGGTGTCAAGGTGCCAGTGGGCTCACTGTAATAAGTGGTAACGTGATTCCAATACTGGTCACCGATGGTCTTCATATACAGCTTCATTCTGCTGCACCATAAGGTGAAGTTTTCTTTTGAAAACTTGGGTCCTTCCTTCCTCATCATCTTGACTTTTTCCTAGTGCGGTTAAGCAGCAAAGGAAACAAAACTTGGCTCTAATACCAATTGACAGTCCCAACCGGTGCTGAGAGGGGAGGGGTGAATCAACACTAGTAAAAACTTTTTCTCACTTTATCCAGTGAAGTAAGCTTACAACACAAAAAGAAAACAGATTTAAGCAAATAATAGCAGTGAGTAAACAATCACAAAGTGACACCAGCTTTATCACGTGGAAACCCGGTTAGGGTAAAAACCACGGTGTGAGGAGACCTCACAAATTTTGTACTCTTGGAGTACGCCCTGTTAAGAGCTTTCCCAGTTAAAAGATAAAAGCACACTTGTTAGATGCGACCCGGTCAAGGGATTTGTTACCATAAGGTCTGCTAGGACCTGCCTGGTTAAAGGACTTTTAAACACCTTGAAAGATGTCACCCGGTTAAGGGATTTTGATACAAGGGACCCGTTAGAGTCCACCCAAATACTGAGATTTGTCTATTGAAGTTTGCTAGAAAACAATAGAAGTGTGATCTTTACAGATGACTTTGCTTAGCCTGATAAGATCTCTATCTTTTGTTCAATTGAGAATCAACACCGGTCTCCGCAGGTGTATTCTCATCTACTGTTGTGCTCTTTTGCACAATCTATTATCTCTCTTTCTCTATTCTCTTTTACCCTTGCTATTGCAGCACATAGGTTCACTATTGTACTTGGCAGAATGAAGGCAATTTTTCTTCACAACAGGCACAAAACTTTATACAGTTTCTTTCCTCTAACTGTGTCTCAAATCTATGACCTAATCCTGAGATCTTATGATCACATCACTTAGTGACGTAATGGTTTACGCCTTGTCCACCTTGTGAAGAAAACAGCAGTTGTGTGTCATGCAACCTTCTGTCAAAGGAGATAACTCTTTGATTTAAAGCCACTGAATACGATTTTAAGTCCTCCAGTCGCACCTTGAGTTCCTTTACCTGCATCTCAAACTGATCACCAAGACAACTCAAGATCACCCAGCTATATTGCACTGAATCTCGGTTGGAACAGACGGTTGACAGTTGACTATGACTTCCTCAATTTATACCGGAGTCTTATATTATATCCGTCCTCTGTAATACCTGTAGCGTTATTCTTGGTGTGCTTGCTTGAGTGGATTTACTGGTTACATTGTTTTGGTTGTGTTATAGACACTAGATGAATGTTGCTTTTAGTTGTACTAGTCTATACTGGTTGTAGTTCGGTTCTTGGTTGATACCGGAATACTTTCTTCCCTAATTGAATGTATCACCCGGTTATTGATGCTTAGTGTAGCGAACACTTGCCAAAGCAGGCTCTCTTGCGGTAGATTTTCTTAGAGCTTTTGCCTGTATAGAGATGACAAGTCTCTATCCTCTTTTGCCAATCAATGAGAATACATGGGCCGGTAGAGAGCTTATCGGTTGCCAGTATTTAATGCTAACAGAATCAACAAGTGCTATTTACCAGTATATGGAATACCTCTGTATCAGCTGTAATTGCACAATTCTTCTTAAATTTGGTATACAACAACACCAAATTTGCATCCATAGAATCATAATTAAATTTTCAGAATTCAAGTGCACAATTCACCACCAAGGATGGCGATTCAAAATGCAGAAGAGAGGAATTAGTCCTCAAAACCTTGCAGAACTTCTGCACACAAAAAACTTAATTCAAAATGAACAAGTCTAGAATCAAATTCGATTTTCTCTAATAGCTCTTTTAAAAGCATTAAAAAGAGTGTGGCTTCTTCCACACACTTTTCACTAAGGAGGCTTTTCGCACACACCTTTAAATTAAAACATAAAAGTAAAGTTATTTAATAAGATTGACTTAATAAACAACTTTAATATTATGAAGCCTCATTAAATACTCAATTAATGCTCCTGCTGCTCAACAACTCAGAATTGCCTTCACTGCACTGCTAAAAATAGTGACTGCGCAAAATAAACTTACTAAAACTAGTAAGTCTATCACAGAGACTCTCAAATCCCATTGTCAGCTCACAAGGGTCGCAATGATGAAGTGACCATGGCCAACTACAGGAACTTGCTAAAACGGGGACATTACATTCCTCCGTCCCCAACATTGCTTGTCCCCAAGCAATCGCAGTTTGGCGTGCTGAAGTATATCCTCAGGCTCCCAAGTCGCATCCTCATCTGGAAGTCCCTGCCTACAGTAACATGAATAGTGCTGCGCTACAATAATGTGAACAGTGCTATGCTACAGTAACGTGAATAGTGTTGTGCTACAGTGACATGAACAGTGTTGCACTACAGTAACATGAACAGTGCTGTGCTACAATATTAATTTGTCTTCAGCTGGTTCAATATCTATAGCTGGAAATGCACCCAAACTGCCTGATAATGAAGCTAATAGCAATGGATTCCAAAGGCCAAACCCCAAGGGAATGACGT
This sequence comes from Chamaecyparis obtusa, assembly GCA_027943335.1. Taxonomy (NCBI): domain Eukaryota; kingdom Viridiplantae; phylum Streptophyta; class Pinopsida; order Cupressales; family Cupressaceae; genus Chamaecyparis; species Chamaecyparis obtusa. The sequence goes on from BSBK01000312.1 coordinate 345,001, forward strand.
CTAGAATGTCACAAGAGAGGATAGACGTCCTCTAATGCCAAGAACGGATCTGCAACTCACACACTAATTTCTTTTCATATTCAACATGCTGAATAAGGGCCGCAAGCTCTCCTTTTATTTCCACTTCATAGGGTCGACCCACTTTTCACAAGCAATGTGGGATAAAGTGTTTTAAAATAAAATAAAATAAAATAACACCTTATGTCTCCCTTGGGCTTCCCTTCTCAAACACACAACCCAACATGAATAATATTAAAGTAACACTTCATTATTTTAACATTTAATTTAAATGTTACTTTAATAAACTTCAGGCATTAAAATAAAATAGTAATTGGGCTCGGAATAATATGAGTGATAGCTCGTCGGAAAGCTCTCATCGAGGAGCATGAAATCCAATCACTAATTCTGACATCGCCCATGCCCTGCTAAATTACTAAAAATAGTAAGTTTGCTCGAAACCATGTAAATCAACTCCGTTTTGGCCCGAACTGGAAATGACTAGGCCAAAACATTTCAGGATCCCACTGACCTCCTCGTTAGCCTCCGGGACCATGCAGAAATAGGGTAATGGTCACACAATTGGACAACTGCTAAAGTGGGGACATTACAGTCTGCCCCCCTTGAAATTGCTTGTCCTCAAGCAATCTCAGTCCTGTCTGCTGTAACACCTGCTCACTCTCCCATTAGCATCCTCCTCTGGCAGGTCTCTCCATCTGACTAAATATTCTTTAACCACCCTGTTCCGTAGAGTCCTCTTCCTGGTGTCCAGAATAGCCTCAGGAACCAATACGAGCTTCCCCTCCTCATCCAATGGTGGCAAATTTGCAGAAGGCACAACTCTCTAACCAATGGCTTTCTTAAGCCTCGACACATGAAACACATTATGCACCTGACTGTTCTCTGGAAGCTCAATCTCGTAGGCAACCTCGCCCACCCTGCGAATCACTCTGTAGGGACCATAAAATCTAGGCTTCAACTTCTCTACTCCACTCTTCTTGAGCCATGACTGTCTGTATGGTTGTAGGCTCAATTAAACCATATCCCCAACCTCAAAGCTACGCTCTATGCGGTGCTGATCAACATACAATTTCGGTTGATTCTGGGCCTGTTGTATATTCTCCCTAAGCACCCTCAAGATATCTTGACTATCTTGCAAGAAGTCTTTGGCTTTGGGCACTCTGCTGTCCCCGAAAACCAGATCCATGAAGCTAGGTGCTTCATAACCATACAGCGCCATGAATGGAGTCATCTTATGGAGATATGATAAGTGGTGTTATAAAAGTACTCTCCCATATGTAACGATCTGACCCAAGCCCTTTGTTGTGCAGTCACGTAGTTCTTCAGATATCCTTCCACCTATTTATTCACAATCTCCGTCTGCCCATTTGTCTGTTGATGATAGCTAGTGCTAGGTGTAAGATGTGTGCCACACAACCCAAAGAGCTCCTGCCAAAAAGCACTTATAAATTTACTATTCGGGTCACTGACAATAAACCTAGGTAGCCCATGTAACCTGAATATCTCTTTGAAGAAAAGATTGCCCACCTGTGCTGCTGTGTTGGTGGACGAAATAGCAAAGAAGTGAGGAAATTTCGTCAACTGATCAACTACCACATAGATGCAATCTCTCCCCTGTACTCGTGGTAACCCGGTGATGAAGTCCATGGAAATACTTTCCCATTTCCTATTCGGAATGGGCAAAGGTTGTAACAACCTTGCAGGATATGTGTGCTTTCCCTTATTCTACTGACAAGCTGCACACTCCCTGACATGCCTCTGAACATCATCCTTGAGCCCTCTCCATGTGAACCGCTCACGGATCTGCCTGTAGGTCTTAAAGACCCCTGGATGTCCAGCTGTACGGTGCATGCAATCACACCAAAAGCCCAAGTGTCCGTTGCATACTCTGATGTAATCTTATTTCTCCAATGTCTTGTAATCTCTGCTAGAGCACAAATATGAGGTCCCCTGGATAAAGTATCTGCCACCACATTCTTCTTACCTTTGACAAACTCAATGTCAAAGTCATAAGCCTGCAACTTCGTAATCCACTTCTGTTGTCTATCATTCAAGTCACGCTGGCTCATGAAGTATTTGATGCTGTTGTGATCAGTCTTGATAACAAACTTCCCTCCAACTAGGTAAGACCGAAACTTGGCCAAATCATGCATAATGGCCAACATCTCCCGGTCATAGATGGAATAGCTCCTCTCCACTCCACGAAGCTTCCTACTCTCAAAAGCAATGGGATGATTCTCTTGCATCAAGACTGCTCCAATCCCATCACCCAACGCATCACAATGAAGCTCAAATGGCTTCGTGTAGTCCGGTATAGCTAATATTGGACATGATGACATCACCTGCTTGAAATGATCAAAGCATCTCTGAGCTGCCCCTGTCCATACGAAGGCCCCTTTCCTGGTAAGGTCTGTGAAGGGTGCAGCGGTCTGTGAAAATCCCTTAACAAATCTTCTAGAAAACCTGCAGAGACCAAAGAACCCCTTAAGTTGTGTGAGGTTTGTAGGAGTAGGCCAATCAACAATGGGTCTAACCTTTTTGGGATCTACCCGAACTCCATCTGTGTTGATGATATGCCCAAGGTATAGTAACTCAGTCAACCCAAACTCGCACTTAGATTCCTTGGCATATAGTGACTCTTTCTCCAAAATGGACAACATCGTCTCTAGATGTTGTAAATGCTCCTCCCAAGTTTTACTAAAGACCAAAATATCATCAAAGAAAATCAGGACAAATCTCCTAAGCTGCCCCCTGAATACCCGATTTATGCAACTCTGGAAAGTAGCAGGGGCATTGGTTAGCCCAAATGGCATAACCAAAAACTCAAAGTGGCCATAGTGACACCGAAAGGTTGTCTTCTCAATGTCCTCCACCCTCATCCTGATCTGATGATACCCTTACCGCAAATCAATCTTTGTAAAGAAGCATGCACCATGCAGCTCATCAATCAGCTCATTTATCCGCGGGATGGGATATCTGTTCTTAATGGTCTTCTTATTTAATGCCCTGTAATCGATGCACATGCGCATCGTCCCATCCTTCTTTACCAACACTACTGCTGAAGTGAAAGGTCTCTTACTAGGCCTGATATGCTCCATCTCCAACAAATCCTTAATCGCCTTCTCTATCTCATCCTTGTGTTTCTTAGGATGACGATAGGGAGTAATCAGAACTGGTTTGGCTCCCTCCTCGAGCTCAATAACATGCTCTATCCCTCTGTTAGGAGGAACCCCATGCGGAATCTTGCCAAAAACTTTAGCGTTCCTGTCAAGTATCTCCTGGATATCTAGTGGATGACTCTTCACCTGTGGCTCTTGTGAGGCTGGCATAGTGAAACATTTTGCTGCCCACTCTACATCATCATGCCGAAATAGTCTCTGCATTCTCGTCAAAGAGATTACTCTACAGCCCCCATCCGAAAGCCCTCTAAGTACAATAGTTCTGCCCTCATGCTGGATCCTCATCTCCAATTTTGCTAGGTTGAGTGTGAACTCAACTAGCGAGGCCATCCATGTCATGCCAAGGATGACATCATAATGTCCCATGTCTACTACATAGAACTCATCCTCCAACTCATAGCCGTTTCCAAACCTGATGTGAAGATTAGATATCTTCCGAGTGCATAATAATTTGTCATCATTAGCCACCATGACTCTAAACCCAACATGCTCCTCAGTCTGTAAACCTCTTTTGGCTACCAATTGTGCATCTATGAAATTATGTGTAGCCCAGTGTCAATGAGTGAGATCACTTTTTGCCCCTGGATAGTACCCCTGACCTTAAATGTGATTGCCTTCTGAGCCCCCGTTAAATGTGCCAACGACTTCTCATCCTCAGGAATGTTGCTCTCCTCTGTAGTGCTACCCTCATCTGAATCAGAGTGCTGATCCTCCCTCTCTGACTATGACTCCTCTGCTGAGAAATACTCCATTTGATTTGCCTTAGCCTTGAGAGGACACTTATGAGATAAGTCTCAAGGCTCTCTGCAATGAAAACATAGCTTCTTCCTCCTCAACTCATTCAGGGTTTCATTATCCAATTTATTATCCCTTTTTGGCTGAGCATCCCTGTGAAAATGTTTTTTGTCCTTCTCCTTATCCTTCTTCGTATGTGAATCCCTAGGCTGAAATCTGCTCCTAAAAGAAGAGGGTGCTAAGTCACGAGCTTTCTTAGTGGCCTCCTGTAATGTAGCTGGATCATGCCCCTTGACCCAACCCCTCAAGGGATCTGAGAGTCCATCCATAAACAACACTACTAATCTCCTCTCTGAAATATCTGTGACCAACACAGCTAGCCTTTGAAATTCATTGATATACGTCTCAACTGATCCCCACTGCTTGAGTTGTGCCAACTCCTTAAACTCTAACTCGTGATCCTTGGTATCAAATCTCTCTATGAGCCTCTCAGTGAACTCCTTGTAAGATGTGATCTGATTATGCCTCAAGGTTACCATGCCATGGTGCCACCACTCATGCGTTGGGCCATCCAAATGAATAGCCGCATACTTGATAGCCTCCTCCTCAGGCATTGGATTCAGCTGCAAGTATGTATCTACCTTCTGCACCCAAGCTCGTGCAGTCATCTTCCCTGAAGCATCATAATAAGGTAAAGAATGTTTTCCAACTTTCTTTCTGAGCTCAAAGTTTTGATTCCTCCCTCCTGCTCTAGGCATGTGTCTGATCCTCAAGTCCATATAATCTCTGAGGGAAATATCTGCCTGAAACTCCGGTCCACTAGCCTCCCAGTGCCTCCTGAACTGATCCTGTAACTCGGTAATTTGTGGTTCGTTTACTGGTTGAACTGGATCTCTGGGTGGGAAGGTGGGTAGAAGAGGTCTCGAGCTCGCTGTCCGAGTCGGGCATGCAATGTGTCTAAAGTTATCAGCTTCATTCCCATTGTTGCCATGTCCATTATTACCATTAATGTTATTCTCAGGACCATTGTTGTTGCCTTGGCCTCCATTATTATCATTGCCCCCATTGTTATTGTTTCCATTGTTGGCATCACCTGGATTAATATTGAGACCCATCTATCTAGCCATAAGCTGCAACATCATGTCCATTCGCCTATTCCGCTCCTGTTGCATACGCTGCCCCTGCTCTAATGTATCTAGTAACTGTCTGAACATAACCTCCCCCTGATCTGGACCAGTATTCCTACCTCCGCCTAATCCTGTATTCCTGTCATCTCGGTCACCCATATTGCTGTCCTGATCAAAGAATATCTCCTCTGTATTTGTATGACTGGATTCTATGTCCACCTGGATGGATGAAGTAGACTGTTCGCTCTGCAAGTCCAAAATCCTATTTTTTCTTGCTTTGGTATTATGGAAGTTATAAAGCCCTTGTCGCATGCTCAAACAGAAATGCTTAGCCTGTTTTTTTTTTTAAATTTCTGATTTTAGTGTTTTGACATTTCGTCAAACACTTTTCCCTCTATCTGGCTGTTCCAAATTCCCTATAAGACCTCCACAGGATGGCAGGACTTATAGCTCTAATACCACTGTAATGGACACCGCTAAATGCCAAAAAGGAAAACTAAACAACTGCTGGTAGGAATTTTGTCAAACAGTTTGCATTCAACTTCTTATTTCTCCGTTTAATGTTTTAAACCGCTTATAACTCCGGAAATCAAAGGTTTATTTGTTTGTCACGTTTTGTGCATGGAATTGGAATCATACAACATAAACAAGAAAGAAACTTCAATAATATGCAAAGTGGATATTGAATTGCTGCTGATAAGATGTTATTTTCAGAATTAATAAAATCAAATACATGGCAGATTATCAACTCACTAATTACTCCAGCATTATTGACATAATACTCCAGCAAGTATTCTCAATCTAGCTGCTACAGTGGCGTGAATAGTGACCGCGCTACAGTAACATGAATAGTGCCGCGCTATAGTAACGTGAACAGTGCTGCTCTACAGTAACGTGAACAGTGCTGCGCAACAATGACATGAACAGTGCTGCGCTACAGTGCTGCTACCGTATTAATTTGTCTTCATCTAGTTCAATATCTGTAGCTGGAAATGCACCCAAACTGACTGATAATGAAGTTGATAGCAATGGATTCCAAAGGCCAAACCCCAAGGGAATGACGTCTAGAATGTCACAAGAGAGGATAGACGTCCTCTAATGCCAAGAACGGATCTGCAACTCACACACCAATTTCTTCTCATTTTCAACATGCTGAACAAGGGCCACAAGCTCTCCTTTTATTTCCACTTCATAGGGTCGACCCACTTTTCACAAGCAATGTGGGATAAAGTGTTTTAAAATAAAATAACACCTTATGTCTCCCTTGGGCTTCCCTTCTCAAACACACAACCCAACATGAATAATATTAAAGTAACACTTTATTATTTTAACATTTAATTTAAATGTTACTTTAATAAACTTCAAGCATTAAAATAAAATAGTAATTGGGCTCGGAATAATATGAGTGATAGCTCGTCGGAAAGCTCTCATCGAGGAGCATCAAATCCAATCACTAATTGTGACATCGCCCATGCCCCGCTAACTAACTAAAAATAGTAAGTTTGCCCGAAACTATGTAAATCAACTCCGTTCTGGCCCGAACTGGAAATGACTAGGCCAAAACATCTCAGGATCCCACTGACCTCCTCGTTAGCCTCCGGGACCACGTAGAAATAGGCTAACGGTCACACAATTGGACAACTGCTAAAGTGGGGACATTACAAAGCATTAGCAGATTGGTGACAGCGAATTGATTAGGTTTTAGAGGCCATTGATGGTCGCCACATCCATTTCTAGACCTCATGTTGCTTCCTGGCACAAGCTGTGCACATTGGAGGCACGTGAGATGTCAAATAAATAAATTAGCGACTGTTACGGTTTGAATAAGGTTGGAAAATCATTAGCAACAACAACAATAAATAAATAAGTGGCTCTTTCAGGTTTTCTTAAGCGTACGCGGTTACTTTCAGCATTTCAATGTGGAAAACTTTTCAAAATTGGTGACCTTGCGTGCACGCTTGGAGAAAACTGTAGCAGATCTATCTATTTCTTCCATAATTGTTTTTGATAATTATAGTTGATGCAAATAAACCTCATTGGAGGTATCGTCACCATCTGGGTGCTCCTGTATTGCTAGTTTCATCAATTCGATGAAACAAAAAAGCACATTTCCAGGCTAGTATGGGGACTCCTGGTATGCTCTTCACTAATTTGGTTGCAATAAATAATTAGAATTTGGTATTAGTGTTTTCTGTTATGAAGATCAGAATTATGAATTAATTAATCAGTCTATTATTTCAATACATTTTGCATTCAAAATCATTTGTTTAGTGACAAAGAAATAAGCAAAAACCCCTAAATACATTGTGAGAATCAAACTCATAAAAACTGTCAAAAACACAAACATTTGCAAGTTGGAGGTTGGATTACCTGTTGGGGTTATTATAGGTGATCATTATAATTGATTGCCTAGTTTATCTCATTTTAGTGTCATCATATGTATTGTTATTAAAACCTTATTTTAGAGCTTGAGTAATAGAGTTCATCTCCACACCCGAGAATTAAAATCCTTTGGTGTAAGGAATTTGGGAGATGAATGCTTTCTTGGTTTCCATTTCGGATTGGAGAACACAGTCTTATCTATGTGAGGTGATTCAATCCAAGGATGTCATTTGTAGAAAGATTGTAGTTAATTCCAATTTCAGTTTGGTGGTTGAGGATTCCAGTTTTGATTAAAAGTTTCACATTTAATTCCAGACTTTGTCAGAGGTAATATTATTATATTGTAGCTTATTTTTTGTTTCATAGCAAATCAGTTCATAGATTTCATTGTGACTTGGTAGTACCAACATTGGGGTGCCGTACATTTGTTGAAGGCAGTCACACACTTTTTATAGTTATATTCTTTGTTTCTTGGCTGCCTTTTGAGCCCATAACATATTCATATAGCTGAAACTTTGTTTATTCTGCTGACATACTATTTCCCCTTTAGCAGCTGTACAATTTGACATGATCTTGTTCACTAAATCTATAAGTTAGTTTTGCAGTGTATTAATATTATTGATATTTCTGCTGGTATTCTGTATTCCTTAATTATTCCAGTTTGAATAAATCAGAAATTACAGAAAAGATTGCATTACGATTATTCCAATAAGGATCATTACATGTTTTGAAAACATGCCTTTCCAAAATTAATGCTTAGATTTTGCTGAAAATAAAAAAGAAGCTATCTAGATATTGAAAGTAATCAATCTGGATACAGGCGCACTGAGGGCCTCCAGACTGTTAAAATATTGGATACTTTACCAAGACATATTGTGCAGCGTACAAGGGGATTTCCAACAAGGGTATGTCTCCTCTCTCACTCTGTATTTTGATGTCTAATTACGTCTATGCCGGTCTCAATATTGTTTGAGGAAAAAATGTAATGCCTGGGTTACTTTTCACTATAAAATGTCTTTTCTTTGGGAAAATAATTAAACTGCAAAACAATTTCCCTTGACAAATAGCTTTTACAGTTGAATCGTTTGATTGAAATTAGTAGTTTTGAGACTTCAATTTAACATTATGCTCATTGTATTGGCTGTTATTTTAGATTAGTAGCTAGCATCTGATTACATATCTTCTTCCCAAGGTATTTTTTGACAATATATAAGATCATCTCTTTATTTATGTGTTCTGAATATATTCATGATCTGTTCACTTAACTTCCCTCTAAGCATGTAAATATATAATGCAGCATTTTTTTGACGATTTAAGCACAGTAACTGTTTGGTTTAAGCATGTGAAAAATCCAAGGGAGTAGTTTTTAGATGATCCAAACACAACTTGTTTCATTTGCTCATCTTATTCACTTATTACACGATGTGAAGACTAACAGTGTGTCAACTGGTTATTAGAAATGGGGAAGTGATCATCTAGCTTTAGCTTGTCAGCTTGCATTCACACCCAAAACATCAACAAATGAAGATCACTGAGCAGCTTTGTATGAATACAGCTGGTTCTGTTGCATCTGGCCTACACATTTCTGTTTCAAACATCTGGTACATCTCTGAGTTCCATTGTATATAGAATCTCTGTGAATAAATGAGATTTATCAGCTATATACGGAAGTAATTTTCTTGTTGCTTGTTACAAAATTTGGATGGCCTAGAGTCTTTCTTTGTTATGATCCTCTCAATTAGCAATGCAAATATTTTATTTTGTTCAGTTTATTATTAGATTTTATTGTTTTTGGATAACTGTATAAATAACTCGAGTATCTTGAGCTCTGAAACATGAGTTACATGTAAGGTCAGTGAAAGTTCAAAAATGCTGAATTTTGATTTCCTCAATTTTAATTTGCAACAAAGTTGAGGATCTCTAACCAGAAATAAGATGATTTGAGTGGAGGATACAAATTTTACCATGAAGTCGTGAAATATATATTGAGGATTTTAAGTTTTTCCTCGTAGATGCCATTTATGTAATTGAGGATTTTAAGTTTTTTTCCCTAGATGTGATTTATGTAACTTACACTTAATTTAAAGCAAGGAATTGAGAATGCAAGCAAGTACATTGATGCCCTGAAGAGAGTGATCTGAAAAGGTATAGTTTTATGCTTCTGCTACACACATAAGAAATGTATAGGGTATTAATGTTTACTTATGAAATAGAAATAGGAAATCATCCTTGGAATCAGCATGGCAGGAGTCACCTATCACAATGACCAGAAATGTAAGTCTGATACAAATCAGGACAGCAAAATCAACAGCATCAGAAGAGGATTTGAATTTGACACATTAATGATCATACTTTCTTAGAACATGAGGATAAATTCTCCTAATACACCACCTGCTACACAGAACAATCAAAGAACATAAAAGTGATATGGTCGTTTTGCAGTAAACATCACAAAATCTGAAGCACACCAAATTATTAAGCCCTTGGGGGAATAAATGACTACATTAATACAAAAAAGAACTAAACTTGCTATTCTGTGGAACCACAACAACATGATCGTGTCTTGAACATTGTTCACTTTGTGGGCTTTCTTTTTATGTTTCTCTATAGGCCAGAAGTTTTTGTATTGCAAACATATACATTCTGAAGAAATGATGGAATCATGAATCTTAACAAGCTCAAAAGCTGGTACATGGCAGCTCATCGCATCTTCTTATCCTAATAAGGCACTTTAACACAATCAAAGTACGCAATGGGGAAAAAGGAAATACTAGGCTCAACAAAGGAACTCCAGGCAACTTAATGGCTTTCATTTGAGCCATGCATTGGATAGATATAGACCTTGGCAGCAAGTCCCATTGTTGGAAGAGCAGGAGAATAGTGAAAGGCGACAGTACAAAATCTTGATAGAGTTGTATGCAGCAATGGTTTCAGCTCACTATGACAATTGGTAGTGATGTTCATAACAGCACACTGTTCAATTCAAGCCAATGTCAGTGAGCATTCAGTCAACAACCCAATGCTCAAGTAGCCAATTCAGATTTAAAATCATGTAGTTTTAGGATACCAATTTTAACTAGGAAAATTACAAATTGGTGAGGGAATTCTCTCAAAACAGCAGGGCATGTTTTGTACAGATTTACAACATGGCTGAAATGCTTGAGATCTAAGAAATACATTGGAATAAACAAGAGCTCATTAACACTTTTGAAAATGGGAAGCTCATATCATATATATTAGGAGAGTTGCAAAGACAAGTTAGGCAGCAAGGCCATAATGAGCAGACTAGATGAGAGGAACCAATGTTCATTTGGTACTCTCACACTTGAACAAAGAGATGAGATATATTGGTGTCAGAGAGCTAGAGATTTAAATGGATTCCAGGGGAAATAAAAACACAACTTTGTATGTTAAAGATGGATTGAAGAGGGAAACAAAAACACAATTTTCTGCATAAAGCATTTCAGAACAAAACTTAAATGTAATGTCTCCTTTTCCGTAATATCTCTAGGAGCTTGGTTAGCCTATTTTCCCATCCCGATAGGCTAATAAATTAATTTAAAAGGGACGTCTTCCAATCACCGCTTTATTTGGGGTGAAACGGAGAATAAAACAATATTGTTTAATGGTTTATAAAGTCACTTTATACTATAAAATGATACTATAAAATTAAAGTGACTTTTAAAAGTAAAAGTGACTTTTATCGCACATTGCTAAAAGTAGAGCGTGACTTAAGAAGCTATATAAGAAGAGCTCTTCATTCATTTGGGGATATGTTACGAGATTATTTCATGGAAGCTTTTTCTCTTGTTGCTGAAATACAGTGATTGGATTGTTCCGAGGACGGAAACCCTTGGAACCAAGAAGGTTTGGACAAAAACCCACTCCTTCAAAGATTGATGGATTCATACAGAGTTCACATCTGGAATTAATGTTAGAATTTTTGGTTCAAATCAGAAGTTATAAGTCAGATTGAAGGTGGAATGAACAGTGTCGCTACAATGCCGTGTGTTTAACCGCTGGGGTAAACTTAGTATTACACAGACAGTACAGGAAATATAATAAACACAGAATATATTAGAGAATAATAAATACTTTCATTAATCATTCCAGACTGGCAAGTACATTTACCTCATAAGATAATATCATAATATCTATCATATCCTTCACCCGTAGGTGGTACATATTTATCTATCCGAAGAGGTGTGACCAAACATCGTCACCTGTTCCCAACCGTCGGCAACATAACTAACACCCGTCAGCAAACTAACACCCGACGGCAACATCAACTTTACGGCTAACACCGTGAACAATGCTGCTATAGTGTGTGAACAGTGTTTTGTCTATATTGTGGGCAGGTTTTTACATGATATCCATTGATATTCTCAGCCTAGGTGCACACGAGTTACATATCAAAATCCATCTTGATTTTGTTTGCTGTTCGAACTATACTTGAATGTTTTGGTTCAAAATGTCATTGCTGTTAATAAACAGATTTGTTAGCAATTAGTCAATTTTGGGCATTGTCATAACCCAGATTTCTTATTTGTTTGCTAAATGCTGATTGATATGTTAGTAGTTAGCTGGTCAAGTGTTTGACCATATGTCTATGTGATACCTCCGAATAACAAGAACAACTATTGAATGCAAAGTGTTTGGTATGATGTCTATGCCTCATGGAGAAATGTTTTCAGACTTTTTATAGATTTTGCCAGCATCTTTTATGACAACATCATGAAGTAATGCTCTTGCAAATACCCTTAAGGAAAAAATAGTATTTTGTGACTAAGAATGACAATATTTGACGGAATTACAATGCATAATTTATGTGTTTTATGATGTGATTTGGTGCAAGAAAAATCAGAATTTACAAGATTACTCGTGCAAGACAATTGTTCAACAAATTCCTCCAGGCTTATCGAGTATTTAAGTACAAATATTGGTAGGAGATCTTATAGTGGTATTAGAGCATCGAACGTGACAGCGTTTGGGTTTTCAATTTGATTGTTAATGCAACCTAGTGAGAGGGAAACAAGATATTATCAAAGAGAGTTACAAAAAACTTGGAAACCACCTTGAGTGCCTGAAGGAAAAATAGTTTCAGTTTTGATTGGGACATCTTCCACAAGCTTAGAACAGGTTGCAGAGATGGGGATAGGAGAGATAATAGCCCACCTTGAGACAAAGCTAGAGAAGTGCAAGAGACCCTGAGAGGTCTTAGAGTTGGATAAGAACAAGTAACGAATGTTCTTCAACAACTTACAATAGCTATTCAACAATAAAATGCAACCCCTAGGAGACCACATACTCATCATAGTGAAGGCAGTAGCACAATTGGTTCCCTACAAGGTGAGGGAGCACCCACACACTCATCTGATAGGCCTTTGATGCCTACTTTTATTGATGGTAATGATGAAGAGGAAGTAAGTAATGCTGAAGCAGTAGAGGCTATACCTGATAGCATTATGACTATGTGTGATGAATGGGATCTACTACCGGATCATGTTAAAACATATTTAACTTTAATACAGTATATGGGGTAGTGAAGAGAAATCACAAGGACAAGGTAAGAAAGAAGGCTTAAAACTCCAAACAAGGATTTGAAGCATGCTATGAACAAGTTGTCTATTGCTACATTATGGCAACGGTAAGGCAACTACTTGGGTTTGGATACACAAGTTAGACACCTTCCTGACACTTAAGCCCATGAAGGAAATGAAGGCCGTTAAATTTGCTACTATGCACGTAGAGGGGGCAGTGTATGATTGGTGGCATCATGGTCTCATTACACATGACCATGGCTTGATTAATTCTTATAAGGAGTTTAGCACTAAGCTGATTGCTCGATTTTCCATGAAGAATAGTGAAGTCTTCTATAGAGAGTTGGCACCACTGAAGAAAAGTAGTTGATTGGATTCCTTCATCAATGAGTTCTAGAGGATCTCAGTTATGGTTCCAGATATGTCTGAAAAAAGGAAGGTCATGCTGTTCACTGAGGGCTTAAATGATAAGTTCAAGGGGATTGTGAAAGTTCTTAAGCCAAACTCACTGCAGGAAGCTATTAAGATGACCCTTGATCTAGACACCTCATCTTCCATCATACAACCACTCAAGAAGAACTTTATAGGGTCAAAGCCAAATCTGAAACCATAGAATCAGAATAAAAATACCATCTCCTAGAATGGATACAGAGACTAGAAACAAGTTGAGAAGGACAAAACTTTGTTTTACATGCAAAGAACCTTAGATCCCCAATCTTAGTTGCCTTGGAAAAGGCAAGATTCACTACATTGAAGTTGTATAAGAGGGAGAAGATGACAAGAATGAGGGCAATAGGTTTGAGGGAAGGAAGCTATTAAGATGACCGTTAATCTAGATACCTCATCTTCCATCATACAACCACTCATGAAGAATTTTATAGGGTCAAAGCCAAATCTGAAATCATATAATCAAAATATAAATACACCTCCTAGAATGGATACAGAGACTAGAAACAAGTTGAGAAAGAAAAAACTTTATTTCACATGCAAAGAACCTTAGACCCCCGATCATAGCTGCCTTGGAAAAGGCAAGATTCACTATATTGAAATTGTATCAGATGACAAGAATGAGGGCAACAGGTTTGAGGGCAGGGATGACGAAGAGAGTAATGAGCAGAGCACAGTGGAAAAGAGTAGAATACAAGTAGATGATCTGCCCCTCGTTACTATTGCCACACTATCAAGAGTGCCTACATGTCATCATTTCTATTTGAAATGAGTTCTTGGAGGGTAGCAAGTTATTTGTCTATTGGATACAGGTGCTGCACATAACTTTATTAATGTGCATACAGTGGCAAAACAAGGATTACATGTTGAGGAGATTTCAGGATTTGATGTAAAGGTTGTAGGTGGTGATCTTTTGAATTGCTCAGGGATGATACATCATCTTAGAATATAGTTGGGGGATTACACATTGGTGGATGACTTTTATGTCATCAAGTTAGAAGGATTGGATATGATCTTGGGCATGCAATGGTTACAGACTGTGGCAGATACACAATTGATCATCATCAGGAATAGTTGGAATTTACGATTGGTGATAGAAAGGTAGAGTCGAAAGCTATGCTAGATGGTGGACATAGGATTGTTTGAACTCATCGGATGGAGGCTATACTTAGACATGATGACATTGAGTGGGCAGCCTAGTTTTTTCTGTCCTCCAAGTCCATACGAGTAAGGGAGCAACAACATCATGTAGACATATAGACAATGCTTGATAAGCACAAGAGAGTCTTTAGAGATATTCCTTTAGGTAGACCACCTGATCATGTGTTCAAGCATGTGATAGAGTTGAAGGAGGGCACTAAGCCGATCATTACCTCACCATACTGTACTCCAAGACATTTCAAAGAGGAAATTGTGAAAACGATTAAGGAGTTATTGGACATGGGACATATTAGACCCAACTCTAGTCCATTTGCTTCTTCAGTGGTTGTGCTGAAGGATGGTACTCTACATATGTGCATTGATTACTATGCTTTGAATAAGAGGACCATCAACAACAAGTATCACATTCCTTGTATAGATGAGCAATTGGATGAGTTGCATGAACCTGTTTATTTTTTGATTCTACTACAGACATTATGAGTTCTTAGTGATGCCTTTTGGCCTCACTAATGCACTTGATACATTCTAGTAATCCATGAACCACATCTTCAATAAGCAGTTGCGAAAGTTTGTTTTGATGTTCTTTGATGATATTTTGATATTTGGTAATTCTTGGGAGGAGCATCTACAACATTTAGATGATGTATTGAGCTCCATGGAGGAGTAGTCCTTATTTGCTAAGGAATCCAAATGCGAGTTTGGTCTGATAGAGATCTTATATCTTGGGCATGTGATAGGGGCTACTGGGTTCAAGGTGCATCAGGAGAAGATACATGCAATTTTGGATTGACTACCACCAAGAAATGCTTTAGATTTGAGAGGATTCCTTGGGCTTTGTTCTTACTACATGAGTTTTGTTAAGGGGTTTTCTCATCTTGTAGCTCCACTCACAGATCTTACACGAAAGAGAGCTTTCAGATGGTTAGATGATGCACAAGAGAGATTTGACAAACTTAATGAGGTTATGAGTACTTGTCCATTATTAGCCCTTTTTGTTTTCTCTTAGCCATTTGTTTAGGAGTGTGATGCTTTAGGTTAGGGTATTGGTGCAATGTTTATACAAAAATAGACATCTTATTGCATATGGGAGGAGGAAGCTGAGAGATAATGAGTTGTACTCCACCTATGATAAGGAGATGCTTTCCATCATGCATGCATTGCCAAAGTTCAGGCAATACTTAGTGGGTGTTAAGTTTGTGGTTAGAACAAATCATAACAACTTACGTTATTTCTTGGAGTAGAATGTGTTAATCCTCACTGGTGACTGAGAGCAGGGGGTGAATCAGTCAACTCAACCTATTCATCTTTTTATCTTATTAAACTGAATATAGCTACTATGTGATAATGAAAATGTAATGCATGTTTAAGTAACTTGAACAAAAATCACATACATAAGCTAACACATGATTTATACATGGAAACCCTTAGTCAGAGGGAGAAAACCATGGCGGGAAAAAACCCACAATCTTCACTACTATAGTAATAAAGTTTTCCTGTTAAAGGCTTACAACAACACTTGTTAGAGTGCTACCCTGTGAAGAGATTTGATATAGATCGATTAAGATCTTGACCCTGTTAGGAGTTGCCTCGCCAGAGGACTTGAGAACATCAATCAAGATGTCACCCGGTTAAGGGATTTATACAATGGAACCTGTTAGGGTTCACCTTGATAAAGAGATTTTTACAAGCTTAAAACAATATGAAAAATGATCTTCTGTAGACACTTAATCTGTCATTCAAATCGTACTTGTTCTATTCCTTGCTCGGCTTGATTGTTCAATCTTTTTTGTTCACTCTTGCTAACTGTATCCCTTCTCAGAAGACTCGGCTCTTCTGCTTTGCTTTCTCTCTGCGTACTTGATTTCTCCAACCACACTGCACTTATGCATGATGACCCATATATATACATGATTCTCATATTACTTAATTGAATTGTGGCGCCAAGCAATAAATCCTTCAACAATGCTGTTGTTCTGGAAAGCATTCGAAAAATCTTACATGCAAAACTCTAGTTCAAGCCAAAATACTCGCATATAGAACTCATCTCATCCCAAAATGCTCACATACAAATCTCCAGTTCATCCCAAAATGCTCCGCAAAAACCGGATGGGATTCTCATTAAAGCCGGATAGGAAATCATATAAGCACAGACTGATAGGTCTGAAACTGTTGTGCGAAAACCGATGTGCTATCGGTTGAGTCATCTATTTTCTGTGGTTTTCTACTAGACCGGTTGGCTAAGACTGTATTGTCATGACTGATGTAATTACATAGGTTACTTAACAAGTTTGATGGTTGTCGATTGGGACAACTATCGGTTCACGACTGCTGCATTGATGTGTTTGATGTTTGCCAATGATGACAACTAAGCATAAATGCAAACAATCTTCCGCTTTGGCATTGGTGGCAAAACATATCACAACTTGCAAAGGAGTATATACATATGAAGCTCTCATCATAATACTTCCCCTGTTAGGTATCATCTTGTCAACTGGTATATACCTTCCATTACTTCCCCTGTGCATTGGCAACTCACATGTCTTGCTCTACTATCTCTATTTACGAAAGGACACTGATCTTCCCCTTTTTGCCTCCAAGGGACAAAGGGTGTGAAAACTCATAATTGAAGCTAGTTAAAGATGTCCTTGTAGATTTTCCTAGGTGAAATGAGGAATGGTTTCCATGCAACTATGACTTGGTCAATGTTATACTACATTGCTTGTAGAAAAATAATGAGGTTCTCCATGTCCTCAATTTTTTTGTAATTTGGCTCACTGAGAAGTGTCAGCGTCTTTTGTTGCTTTTTGCATCATATCAAAAGTGGGAGCTATGTTTAGCTGAAATCCAATGAGATCTTGGATTCTCTTGGTATGCTCCTTAGATGCTTTCAGTGTGGGTGCTAAACTAGTGAGGTCATGACTGTACTCTATTGCTGAAGAGGTCAGAGTATTGAAACATGTTGTTGTCTCTTTCAGTTCTTGTGTTGTTCGACTAGTTCTTTCTATGATATCCTTGACAAGATCTTCAAAATTTGATGTTTTTGTTATTAATTTCCCTGTGTCTTGAACCTGTTTCTTCATTTCCTTGATGATGGTAGACACAATCGTTTGATGGAAACAATCTGGCCATGTAAGATATTGATTCTTTTTGTTTCATAATGATCAATAGCTATGACTTCTGAATCAGTTATGTCTTCTCTGATTGTTTGTGCCACAATTTCTAGCTGATCTATTATTGGTTCTTCTTCATCAATATCTACATCTCGAGCAAAATTGTACAGAATATTCTTTACATTATTGAGAGCCATATCTTGTTTTCTCTTTGTAAGCAACTTGAGCTGGCTTGTTGATATTTTTGTTGATGTCAATCAATGATTCCCCTGTTTGTGGAGTTCCCGTTTTCCCTTTCTTGGAATCAGGTTCTGTTGTAAAGGATAGCTTCCTTTTCAGTGAAGAGGAGCTTGGTATATTTGCTAGTTGTTTTTGTTTAGTGCCCTTTCTCCTAATTTGTGCTCTTTTTTTGGTTGCTTCTCTTCTTTCACCTTTTCTTCCTGTTGCTTCTCTTCCTCTACCTTTTCTTTGTTGGCATCAAGTGATGGTAACCGGTAAGCCTACTACCGATACAAGTATTGTCATTGATTGGCAAAAGAGTATAGAGAGTTGTCATCTCTACAAAGTCTAAAGATCCAAGGAGATCTATATGAAATAAGGATGGTTTAGCCGATGGTGCCAATATTCAAGACAGTTGTGACTGTACGCAAATACCACAGGTCACTATACAAAGCCTTAGCCACCGGGCAATGTACATAGTTAAGGAAAAGAGGATTTCAGCATCAATCGAGGACTGGGCTACAACCGGTGTAGACAAGTATAGATAAAGGAATAGCTAACTGTGTCAACAATACAATTGAGGACGGTGCAATAGGTAAGCCAAGCAAGGGACAACAAATTGAGGATTGTGCCATCGGTAAGCCAAGGAAGGGACAGTAACAGGTCAAAGACTCTTACCTATTTACAATATGTAGAACTCAACCGATATATTAATGACTTCGATATGAAGTGAGGAAGTCATAGTCAACTATCTGTTCCAACCAACTCTTTGACCGAGATTTTCTTCAATAAATTCGGAAATCTTTGAGTTAAACTAGCAATCGGTTTGAGGCAAGTCTGGAGGAGTTAAAGCCGAAATTAGTGGCTTTAAAACAAAGTGTTATCTCCTATGAAGGAAAGTTGCTTGACACACAACTACTGCTTTCCTCATTAGACTGATAAAGCAAGGGCATGCATCAGATGCTTCCTCAGTGAACTGGTACTCCATTGGGTAATGAATCTAATAAGGATTTGTGATTAGGTCATGCATAATGATTACAATTATGGATAAGACCATATATATTCTTCTGCCTAAGGTAAATATGAGTTAGCTTCATTCTGCCGAGTAAAAGGGTGAACCTGTAAGCTGAATAAGCCAGAGGTGAAAAGAAGAAAGAAGAAGTGAGAAAGAAGATTGTGCAGAGAAGCACAATAGTAGAGGAGAAGACACCTGTAGCGATTGGTGATGTTTCTTAGTTGAGCACAAACAGAGATCTTATCAAGCTATGCATAGCCATATGTAAAAGGTCAATCCTTCTATTGTTCTCTAACAATTACAATAGTTAAATTTCAGTATTTAGGCGGATTCTAACAGGTCTCTTGTATCAAATCCCTTAACCGGGTGACATCTTTCAAGGTGGTCAAAGTCCTTTAACTAGGCATGCACTAATTGACCTCATTGGAACAAATCTCTTAACCGGGTCGCATCTAACAGTGCGTTTTGATCCTTTAACTGGGAAGGCTCTTAACAGGGCGTACTCTAGACGAGTACAAAATTTGCGAGGTCTCCTCACACCGTGGTTTTCACCCTAATTGGGTTTCCACATGATAAATCTGGTGTCATTGTGTGATTGTTTACTTGCTGTTATTATATGCTTAAATCTGTTTGGCTTTCTGCTGTAAGTTTACTTCATCGGATTTAAAGAGAAGAAGGTTTTAGAGGTGTTGATTCACCCCTCCCCTCTCAGCACCGGTTGGGACTGTCAATTGGTATCAGAGCCTAGTCTTGTTTTCTTTGCTGCTTAACCGCACAAGGAAAAAGTCAAGATGATGAGAAAGGAAGGACCAAAGTTTTCAAAGGAAAACTTCACCTTGTGGTGCAGTAGAATGAAGCTGTATAAGAAGATAACCAGAGATTAGTACTGGAATCATGTTACCGCCGATTACAATGAGCCCTCCCGCACTTTGACACCTGATGAACAAAAGATCAAGACCGAGCACACAACTGCTATGGATATGATAGCTAGCACGCTACCTGGTCATGTTTATGTTGAGATTGAACTTCTTGAGTCTGCCCTCAAGATGTGGGGCAAGTTGCAAACGGTTTATGGAGGAGATCTTAATGTTCAAAGAGCCAAGTTCGAAAGCCTCAAAGGAAAGTATGACGACATGAGGATGAATGAAGGAGAAGACATTGAGAAATATAGCAACCAGATCAAAAGAAGTAATCAACTCCATCAGAAGCGCTGGAGGAAAGCTCAGTGAAGAGGAGGTGGTTAGTAAAATACTGAGAAGTCTCAGACCTCAGTATGCCATTAAAATCTCTGCCATTCAAGAGCTTAGATGGGTAACCACAGATCAAGTCACCCTAGACTCCCCAATCGGTAAACTGACTACCTTTGAATTAAGTAATTATGATAATAGCTTATCCGTTTAGGAAGCAACATTTAAGTCTTCTGTCAACATTTCTTCCACCAAAAAGGGAAGAGAAACCGGTAATTGCTCTACCGGTAAGATTGGCAACCTTGTTGAGAATCTGCTCTCAGAGGAGATGGAGCAAGATGAGTTTGAAGCACTCATCGCTAAGAGATTCCCCAGAGATAAAGGGAAGTACAAGGGAAAGCTCTGTTTGAAATGCTTCTCTTGCAACAAGATAGGACATGCTGTTGCAAGGTGTCCTGATAATGAACATAAAGATAAAAGAGACTGGTTCAAGAGCAAAGCAATGAAGGAATGTTATCTTGCAGAGGAAGGAGTCACAGACAATGAGTCTGAAGACTCATAGGATCTAGAAATTGCATTTGTTGCAATAAAGGAGGAGAGCCCAGTTGTAAATGAAGTCGCATTCATATCTAGGTCTCATCAGCATGATGATTGGATCATTGATAGTGGATGCACTCACCACATGACTGGTGACAAGAACAAGTTCATCAACTTGGAGCTCAATGACAATAGATTAGTTACCTTTGGAAACAATGCCCCTCATGCCATCAAAGGTAAAGGTTCTATTGCTCTCTGCAACAATGCTGTCTGTGAAGACATGTATTGGGTTGAAGGACTCAAGTACAACTTAATGAGTGTTGCACAACTGAACAATAAAGGATTCTAGTTGGAATTCAGACAACGTTCCTGTATAGTCAAAAATCAGTTTGGAACCCATGTTGCAATCGGTAGATAGAGAAAAGGCAATCTGCTCTACCTAGACTCAATGGAAGGAGTTTGTGTGATAGCTTCTGTCAGAGAAGAATCAAGTAAAATTTGTCTTGTCTCCAAGGAAGATAATAGCTGGCTATGACACAAGAGACTGCCACATAAACTTTGACAGTATCGTCAAAACAAGCAAAAAGAAATCGGTTAGAGGACTCCCTGAGATTACAAAACCCATCAGTGGGGTTTGTAAAGATCGTCAGTTAGGAAAACTGACCGGAGCAAGTTTCAACAGTAAGAAGTTTACTACTGAAAGTGTTCTAGACCTTGTACACACAAATCTGTGTGGACCAATGAAGACAAAGAGCTACCATGGAGACTGGTACTTCATGATCTTTATAGATGACTTCTCAAGAATGATGTGGACACTCTTTCTTAGAGAGAAATCAGAGGCCTTCGACATGTTTAAAATCTACAAGGCTATAGTAGAAACGGAAACCGGGAAAAGCTTGAAATGCCCGAGGTCAGACAGAGGAGGTGAGTACACCTCTTAGGAGTTCACTCACTATTGTGAGGAACATGGAATAAAAAGATAATTTTTTGCACCAAGAACTCTACAGCAAAATGGAGTAGCAAAAAGAAGAAACATGATGCCGATTGACTGTGCAAGAGCTCTGTTGATTCAGAAGGATCTTCTTCATCACTTCTGGAGAGAAGCTGTTAGTATTGATGTCTACACACTGAATTGAGTTGAAGTAAAAAAGGGAACCCGTAAGACTCCTTATGAACTATGGTTTAAGCATACTCCCAGTGTAGGTTACTTCAAAATCTTTGGTAGTAAATGTTACATCAAAAGAGATATGTATTCAAGGAAGTTTGATCCCAAGAGTGATGAAGGAATATTTTTGGGTTACTCTACCAAGCGTAAGTCTTATCAGTGTCTGAACAAGAGAACATGCAAGTTAATTGAAAGCATCAATGTAAAAGTTGATGAATCTTCAGAACTGATTAAGGAGACTGGTCATAACAATCATGACAATCTTGAAGAGCAGAGCGAAGAAAATGTCTTTGAGTTCAATGAAGTAGCTACTAAAGACGAAGAAGAACACCATGTGAATAGACACCTGGTTCAGAAAACCGCACCTGAAGCATAGGGTGGTGAACAAGAAGATGTTGAGAATCATGGTGAAGAAATTGCTCAACCGGAAGAGCCTATCCGGGAACAACGCCCGAAGGTATGTCACTTATCACTCCATTGATAACATTATTGGTGACACATTCTAATGTTTTGACCAAGAAAAAGGCCAAAGAAAATATCTGTTTACTTTCCTGTATAGAGCCCAAAACAAGGGAAGCTCTAGAAGATGTAAATTGGGTCAATGCCATGGAGGAAGAAATTGAGCAAATTGAGAAAAATGAGACATGGGATCTTGTGCCAAGACCAAAGGAAAAGAATGTCATAGGGACCAAGTGGGTTTACAGAAATAAGCTTAATGAGGAAGGGAAAGTTATAAGAAATAAGACAAGATTGGTCTGCAAAGGATATGCCCAAGAAGTTGGATTGGACTATGGAGAAACCTTTGCACCGGTAGAAAGACTGGAAGGAGTGAGAATTCTTCTTGCTTATGCTACACACAAGAAGTTTAAAGTGTATCAGATGGATGTCAAGTCTACTTTCTTGAATGGTATTCTAGAAGAAGAAGTCTGCATTGAACAACCAGAAGGCTTCACATCTGCACATGATGATGGTATGGTCTGCAAGTTCAAAAAGGCTCTTTATGAACTTAAGCAAGCTCCAAGGGCATGGTATGAAAGGCTACATTCATATCTTCTGACCATAGGATTCACAAGAATCGGGGACAACAACGATATGTATCTCAAGACCGGAAAAGATGGAAATCTGATTGCTAAAATCTTCGTGGATGATATCATCTTTGGAGGAGATGACATGATGAGCAAATTAGGGGTGATACCCCTTCATGATATCCCTTACCGAAGTCGTTACCAAAGAATACTTTTGAGTATCTCAGATGTAAACTAGGGGTGATACCCCTTCATGATCTTCAGTAAACCTGGAAAGGTGATCATTAGTTGATTGCGCTTCAATAGAGGGTTACACCTCATTTTTTTTGGACTGATGAGAAAGAATGCTGCTCATAGGGGGAGTAGATTAGAAAAAGGTAGTCTTTCTGACTAGCCTTTAGCATTATTGTAAAAAAGGGGGAGAGTTTAGTATGGCAAGAACCGGAACGGAAGACTATAGCAGTAGCAATGAGATACAAGCGAAGTAACTTGGTGATATTGTGTTTGGCCATCAAGGTTTTTCCATCAATGCCAAAGGGGGAGATTGTTGGCATCAAGTGATGGTAACTGGTAAGCCTACTACCAATACAAGTATTGTCATTGATTGGCAAAAGAATATAGAGACTTGTCATCTCTACAAAGTCTAAAGATCCAAGGAGATCTATATGAAAGAAGGATGGTTTGGCCGATGGTGCCAATATTCAAGACAGTTGTGACTGTACGCAAATACCATAGGTCACTATACAAAGCCTTAGCCACTGAGCAATGTACACAGTTAAGGAAAAGAGGATTCCAACATCAATCGAGGACCGGACTACAACCGGTGTAGACAAGTATAGATAAAGCAATAGCTAACTGTGTCAACAATACAATCGAGGACGGTGCAACAGGTAAGCCAAGAAAGGGACAACAAACCAAGGACCGTGCGACTGGTAAGCCAAGGAAGGGAGAGTAATAGGTCAAAGACTCTTACTTGTTTACAACATGTAGAACTCAATCGATATATTAATGACTCCAGTATAAAGTGAAGAAGTCATAGTCAACTATCTGTTCCAACCAACTCTTTGACCGAGATTTTCTACACTAAATCCGAAAGTCTTTGAGTTAAACTAGCAATCAGTTTGAGGCGAGTCTGGAGGATTTAAAGCCGAAATCAGTGGCTTTAAAACAAAGCGTTATCTCCTATGAAGGAAAGTTGCTTGACACGCAACTACTGCTTTCTTCATTGGACTGATAAAGCAAGGGCATGCATCAGATGCTTCCTCAGTGAATCTAATAAGGATCTGTGATTAGGTCGTGCATAATGAGTACAATTAGGGATATGACCCTATATATTTTTCTGCCTAAGGAAAATAGGAGTTGCCTTCATTCTGCTGAATAAAAGGGTTAACCTGTAAGATGAAGAAGCCAGGGGTGAAAAGAAGAAAGAAGTGAGAAAGAAGATTGTGCAGAGAAGCACAATATGTTGGCATTACTAACCGGTAAGCTCTCTACCGGTCCAAGTGTTGTCATTGATTGGCAAAAGAGGATAGATATTTGTTGGCTCTATTATAGAGGGGACTCTTCATCAAGAGAGGCCGTGAAACTGGTCACTACACTAAGCATCAGCAATCGGATAGTGCACTCAGTTGATAAGAGTGTATCCTAGTATCAACCAAGGACCGACCTCAACCGGTATAGACAAGTACAAATAAAAGCATATCCAACTAATGTCTATAACACAACCGGAACAGTGCAATCGATAACTGCCAGACCAAGGGTGTGTACCCGGTAAGCCAAGAAAGAGACATTCTAAGACTCTTACCTGTTTATAGCACGAAGAACTCAACCGATATATTATAAGACTCCGGTATGAACTGAGGAAGTCATAGTCAACTGTCTGTTCCAACAAACTCTTCTTGACCGAGATTTATTGCAGTAAATCCAAGTGATCTTGAGTTGTCTTGGCGATTGATTTGAGGCGCAGGTAAAGGATTTAAAGCTGGAATCAATGGTTTCTTGAGGCACGATTGAAGAATTTAAAGCCGGAGTCAGTGGCTTTAAATCGAAGTGTTATCTCTTGTGAAGAAAGGTTGCCTGTCACACAATTGTTGTTTTCTTCATGTAGTGGATGAAGCCAGAGCTTGCATCAGATGCTTGCTCAGAGAACAAACACTTCAATGAGTGATGGATTTGTTGGATCTCAGGATTAGGTCATGCATTTGAGGTGCAGTCAGATCAATAAAATTGAATATATTCTTATGTTTGTTGAGAAGAAGAATTGCCTTCATTCTGCCGGGAAAAAGAGTGAACCTATATGCTACAATAGGAAGGGTTAGAGAAAATCGACAAAGAGATAATAGGTTGTGCAAGACAGCACAACAACAGTTGAGAATACTCGTGTTAACCGGTGATAATTCTCAGTAGAGGACAAATAGAGATCACATCTGGCTAAGCAGAGCCTTCTGTAAAGATATTGATTCTATTGTTTTCTAGCAAGCTACAATAGACAAATCCTAGTATTTGGGTGGACTCTAACAGGTCCCTTGTATCAATATCTCTTAACTGGGTGACATCTTTCAAGGTGTTTGAATTCCCTTAACTGAGCATGTCTTAACAGACCTTACTGTAACAAATCCCTTGACCGGGTCGCACTTAGCAAGTGCATTTTATCCCTTGACCGGGTAGGCTCTTAATAGGGCGTACTTCAGAAAAGTACAAATATTGTGAGGTCTCCTCACACCGTGGTTTTCACCCTAACCAGGTTTCCACGTGATAAATCTGGTGTCACTTTGTGTTTGTTCACTTGCTATTTTATTTGCTTAGAATTGCTTGTTTTTGTGCTGCAAGTTTACTTCACTAGATTAAAGAAAAATGAATGATTTTTTCAAGTGTTGATTCACCCCTCCCCTCTCAGCACCGATTGGGATTGTCAATTGGTATAAGAGCCTTTTTCTATTTTTCTTTGCTGCTTAACCACACAGAGAGAAAGCTATGATGATGAGAAAGGAAGGACCAAAGTTTTCAAAAGAAAACTTCACCTTATGGTGCAACAAGATGAAGCTATTTATGAAGACCAACGGTGACCAGTACTGGAATCATGTTACCAATGACTATAGTGAGCATGGTGGCACCTTGACACCTGATGAAGAGAAAATTAAGACTGAGCACATGGCTGCCATGGACATGATAGCTAGCACCTTACCCAACCTCGTGTTTGCTGAAATTGAACATCTTAACTCTGCTTGCAAAATGTGGAAAAAGTTACAAACAGTCTATGGAAGAGATCCCAATGTTCAGAGAGCCAAGGTCGAAAGCCTCAGGGGAAAGTATGGCGACATGAGGATGAATGATGGAGAAGATATCGAGCAATATAGCAACCAAATCAAGGAGGTGTGAAAAATATGAGAACTCTCAGACTTCAGTATGCCATCAAGATCTCTGCCATTCAAGAGCTCAGATCCGTAAGCAACGATCAAGTCACCTTAGACTCCCTAATCGGTAAGTTGGCTGCTTTTGAATTAAACAACTTTGATAATAGCCTAACTATTCAAGACGCAACATTTAAATCATCGGTCAATGCCTCTTCCACCAAAAAGGGAAGAGAAACCGGTAACTCCTCTACCGGTAAGATCGACAACTTCATTGAGAATCTGCTCTTAGAGGAGACGGAGCAAGATGAGTTTGAAGCTCTGATTGCTAAGAGATTCCCTAGAGGGGAAGGGAAGTATAAAGGGAAACTCCCTTTAAAATGCTTCTCTTGTAACAAAATAGGACACATTGCTGCCCGATGTCTAGATAATGAAAATAGAGACAAAAGAGACCGGTTCAAGAACAAAGCAAAGTAATAATGCTATCTTGCGGAGGAAGGAGTCACAGACTATGAGTCTGAAGACTCAGAAGATCCAAAAATTGCATTTGTTGCAATAAAGGAGGAGAGCCCAGCTCTTAATGAAGTTGCGCTCATATCCAGATCTCATCAGTATGATGATTGGATCATTGACAGCAGATGTACTCACCATATGATTGGTGACAAGAGAAAGTTCATCAACTTGGAGCTCAACGACAGTGGATCAGTCACATTTGGAAACAATGCCCCTTGTGCCATCAAGGGTAAGGGATCTATTGTTCTTTGCAATAATGCTGTCTATGAAGACGTGTATTGGGTCGAAGGACTTAGGTATAACTTGATGAGTGTTGCATAGCTAAACAACGAAGGTTTCCTGTTGGAATTCGGTCAAGGCTCTTGCGTAGTCAAAAATCAATCTTGATCTCACGTTGCAACTGGTAGATAGAGCAAAGGCAATCTGTTCTACCTAGACTCAACAGAAGGAGGTTGTTTAACTGCTTCTATCAAAGGAGAATCAAGCAAGATTGGTCTTATCTCCAAAGAAGACAATAGCTGGCTATGGCACAAGAGACTCTGCCATATAAACTTTGACAGCATTGTCAAAGTGAACATGAAGAAATCGGTGAGAGGACTCCCAGAAGTTGCAAAACCCATGGGAGGTATTTGTAATGATAGTCAGTTAGGAAAACTAATAGGAGCAAGTTTCAGTAGCAAGTCTTTCTCTGTTGAAAATGTCCTAGATCTTGTACACATAGACCTGTGTGGACCAATGAGGACAAAGAGCTATCATGCAGACCGATATTTCATGTTGTTTGTAGATGATTTCTCGAGAATGATGTGGACACTCTCTCTGTGAGAAATCAGAAGCCTTTCACATGTTCAAAGTTTACAAGGCTAGAGTGGAAAAGGAAACTGGTAGAAGCTTGAAATGTCTGAGGTCGGACAGAGGAGGTGAGTACACCTCTCAGGAGTTTACTCATTACTATGAGGAACATGGCATACAAAGATAGTTCTCTGCACCTAGGACTCCTCATCAGAATGGAGTAGCAGAAAGAAGAAACAGAATGCTGATTGACTGTGTCAGAACCCTGTTGATCCAAAAGAATCTTCCTCATCACTTTTGGAGAGAAGCTGTTAGCACCGCTGTGTATACAATCAACGAAGTTTAAGTAAAAAAGGGAACCGGTAAGACGCCTTACGAACTATGGTTTAAGCATGCTCCCAGCGTAGGCTACTTCAGAATCTTTGGTAGTAAATGTTATATGAAAAGAGAAATGTTTTCTGGGAAGTTTGATTCCAAGAGCGATGAAGGAACATTTCTGGGTTATTATACCAAAAGAAAAGCTTATCGGTGTCTGAACAAAAGAACAGGCAAGATAATTGAAAGCATCAATGTAAAAATTGATGAATCATCAAAACCAAACAAGAGGCCTGGACATGTCAATCATGGAAATTTTAAACTTACTAATGAAGGAGATGTCTTTGAGTTTCATGAAGCAACAACTGAAGAAGAGGAGGCAACTCCGTCTAACAAAAATCAAGAGTGAGAGACTGTGCCCGAAGCTGACAGGACACCCCAGGATTGTGAACAAGTAGATGTTCAGAACCATGACGAAGATATTGCTCAACAAGATGAACCGGACCAGGAACAGAGGCTGACTCTTCCAAGTTATGTCACATATCACTCTACTAACAATATAGTTGGTGAAAGACATGGGAACATCCTGACCTGGAAAAAGGCCAAAGAGAACATCTATCTTCTCTCGTGTGTTGAGCCCAAAACCACCAGAGAAGCCCTTGAAGATGAAAATTGGGTCAAGGCCATGGACAAAGAAGTTGAGCAAATAGCAAAGATTGAGGATGGTAAAGTCATCAGAAATAAAGCAAGGCTGGTTTGCAAAGGCTATGCTCAGAAAGCTGGACTAGACTATGGAGAAACTTTTGCACCAGTAGCCAGATTGGAAGGGGTGAGAATTCTTCTTGCCTATGCAGCTCATAAAGGCTTTAAAGTGTACCAGATGGATGTGAAGTCTGCATTCCTCAATGAAATACTAGAAGAAGAAGTCTACATTGAGCAATCAGAAGGGTTTACATCTGCTCAAAAGACTGATATGGTCTGCAAACTAAAAAAGGCTCTTTATGGGCTCAAGTAGGCCCCAAGGGCTTGGTATGAAAGGTTGCATTCATATCTTTTGACAATTGGATTCATCAGAACCGGTGACAACAACAATATGTATCTTAAAATCAGAAAGGATGGAAATCTAATTGCTGAAATCTCTGTTGATGACATCATTTTTGGAGGAGATGACAAAATGAGCAAAGCATTTGCTGAAGAAATGAATAAAGAATTTGAGATGTCTATGATAGGGCCCATAAAATTGTTTATTGGACTACAGGTCCATCAGCTAAAAGAAGGTATCTTCATCTCTTAGTCCAAGTACATAAAATGTTTTTTCAAGACTTTTGGACTAGAAGAATCCAAACCGGTTCGAAATCCAATGATAACTAATCTTAAGTTATCAAAGGAGGATGATGCCAAAGTAGTAAATGAAACAATGTATTGGTCCATAATAGGAAAATTGCAGTATGTTGTTCACAGTAGACCGGACATTGCTCATGCAATTGGCATAGTGGCAAGATTCTCTGCTAATCCCAAAGAAACACATCTGATTGCAGTAAAGAGAATCTTCAGATATCTAAAGGGAACCGAAGAATATGGCTTATGGTTTCCACACAAGGGTGGATTCCAAATTAAAGTCTACACAGATGCAGACTGGGCTGACAATGTGGATGATAGAAAGAGCACAAGTGGCGGTGCATTCTTTCTAGGTGGAAGAATAGTATCGTGGACAAGTAAGAAGCAGAATTGCATTTCACAATCCACTGCTGAAGCTGAATATGTTGCTGCTACAATAAATTGCGCACAAGTGATCTGGATCAAACAATTGCTGGAAGGTATTCAGGAACAGGTACTTGAACCTATCGCATTTCACTGTGATAGTATCAGTGCCATAAACATATCCAAAAATCTTGTTATGCACTCCAAGACCAAGCACATTGCCATCAAGTATCACTACTTGAGGGAACTTGTACTGAACAAAGAGGTAAGATTGGAGTATGTGTCCACCAAAGAACAGATTGCTGATATATTCACAAAGCCATTACCAAAAAGTACTTTTGAGTATCTCAGAGGTAGCTTGGGGGTTGTACCCCTCTCAGATCATCAGTAATCATAAACAGGAAGTCATCAGTTCATTATGATTCAAACAAAAGGTTACATCTTATCTTTTATGAACTGATGAAAAGGATTGCTGCTCGCAGGTGGAGCAGAGTATGCAAATCTTCCTGATCAGCCTTTTAGCATTCTATTGTCAAAAAGGGGGAGAATATGATTACCTATCATATTTTTGCCATCAATGCCAAAGGGGGAGATTGTTGGCATTACTAACCGATAAGCTCTCTACCGGTCCAAGTGTTGTCATTGATTAGCAAAAGAGGATAGAGATTTGTTGCCTCTATTATAGAGGGGAGTCTTCATCAAGAGAGGCTGTGAAACCGGTCACTACACTAAGCATTAACAACCAGATAGTGCACTTAGTTGAGAAGAGTGTATCCTAGTATCAACCAAGGACCGACCTCAACCGGTATAGACAAGTACAAATAAAAGCATATTCAACTAATGTCTATAACACAACCGGAACAATGCAATTGGTAATTTGCCACACCAAGGGCGTGTACTCGGTAAGCCAAGAAAGAGACGATCTAAAACTCTTACCTGTTTATAGCATGAAAAACTGAACCGATATATTATAAGACTTCGGTATGAACCGAGGAAGTCATAGTCAACTATTTGTTCCAACCAACTCTTCTTGATCAGGATTTATTGCAGTAAATCAGAGTGATTTTGAGTTGTCTTGGTGATCGGTTTGAGGCGCAGGTAAAGGATTTAAAGCCGGAATCAATGGTTTCTTGAGGCGCGACTGAAGGATTTAAAGCCGGATTCAGTGGTTTTAAATTGAAGTGTTATCTCTTGTGAAGAAAGGTTGCCTGTCATGCAACTGTTGTTTTCTTCATTTAGTGGATGAAGCCAGAGCTTGCATCAGATGCTTGCTCAGAGAACAAACACTTCACCGAGTGATGGATTCGTTGGATCTCAAGATTAGGTCATGCATTTGAGGTGCAGTCAGGGAAACAAAACTGAATATATTCTTATGTCTGTTGAGAAGAAGAATATCCTTCATTCTGTCGGGAAAAATAGTGAACCTATATGCTACAGTAGCAAGGGTTAGAGAAGTAGCAAGGGTTAGAGAAAATCGACAAAGAGATAATAGGTTGTGCAAGGTAGCACAACAACAGTTGAGAATACTCTTGTGTTAACTGGTGATAATTCTCAGTAGAGGACAAATAGAGATCACATCTGGCTAAGCAGAGCCTTCTGTAAAGATATTGATTCTATTGTTTTCTAGCAAACTACAATAGACAAATCCCAGTATTTGGGTGGACTCTAACAGGTCCCTTGTATCAAAATCTCTTAACCGGGTGACATCTTTCAAGGTGTTTGAAGTCCCTTAACCGGACAGGTCTTAACAGACCTTACTGTAACAAATCCCTTGACCGGGTCGCACCTAGCTAGTGCGTTTTATCCCTTGACTGGGTAGGCTCTTAACAGGGCGTACTTCAGAAGAGTACAAATATTTTGAGGTCTCCTCACATCGTGGTTTTCACCCTAACCGTGTTTCCACATGATAAATCTAGTGTCACTTTGTGTTTGTTCACTTGCTATTTTATTTGCTTAGAATTGCTTGTTTTTGTGCTGCAAGTTTACTTCATTGGATTAAAGAAAAAGGAAAGATTTTTTCAAGTGCTGATTCACCCCTCCCCTTTCAGCATCGGTTGGGACTGTCACAATAGTAGTGGAGAAGACACCTGTATCGACCAGTGATGCTTCTCAGTTGAGCACAAACAAAGATCTTATCAGGCTATGCATAGTCATCTGTAAAAGGTCAATTCTTCTATTGTTCTTTAACAATTACAATAGTTAAATCCCAATATTTGGGTGGACTTTAACTGGTCCCTTGCATCAAATCCCTTAACCGGGTGACGTCTTTCAAGGTGTTCAAAGTCCTTTAACCAGGCAGGCACTAAGCAACCTCATTGTAACAAATCCCTTAACTGGGTCGCATCTAATAGTGTGTTTTGATCCTTTAACCGAGAAGGCTCCTAATAGGGCGTACTTTCAAAGAGTACAAAATTTGTGAGATCTCTTCACACTATGGTTTTCACCCTAACCGGGTTTCCATGTGATAAATCTGGTGTCATTGTGTGATTGTTTACTTGATGTTATTATATGCTTAAATTTGTAATCTCAGCCACAAAAACAATCACTATTTCTGGTTTTGTATTCCTCTAACAAGGAAATGTACTATGTATTAATCAACTCCTAACAAGGATAGATCTCCTAAAAGGCATATAATATTTTAGTGCATAATTATGGGTATCATCCCCATCGGGGTTTTCCCTCAGACAGGGTTTCCTCGAGAACAAAACATGGTGTCATGAGTTATGTGTTGTGTTTATATGTTCTTTTCATTTCAGCATTATTTTGGTTTATTTATAATTGGTTGAAGTTTAAATTAAATTTCAGTAATACTAATTCACCCCCCGTCTCAGTATTACCTAATCCTAACAATTGGTATCATAGCTATTGGCCCTTGGAGAGAAATCCTAACAACTTAAGGGAGATCAGAATGGATTCAAAAAGTTTGCAAAAGAACTTTGATGCATCACTTGATGATCTCGACAAAGAGAAGGCTGAGAATAGTATACTGAAATTCAAATTGAGAAGAGCAGAAGGTTTCATCAGGAAACTAAAGGAACAATTGGAAGCCTCAAAAAATAAAAAACAAGATCTTATGGACAAGATCCAAGAAGATTCAGACGATGATACATAAGATCAAGTGAAGAGGTTGGAGAAAGAAAAAGAGGAGATCAATCGTTT
The DNA here is from genome assembly GCA_027943335.1 of Chamaecyparis obtusa. Taxonomy (NCBI): domain Eukaryota; kingdom Viridiplantae; phylum Streptophyta; class Pinopsida; order Cupressales; family Cupressaceae; genus Chamaecyparis; species Chamaecyparis obtusa. The sequence continues at coordinate 377,675 of BSBK01000312.1, forward strand.
GATGATAAAAGAGATTCAACATGAAAAGGATGCTAGGAACAAAGTTGAAGAATCACTAAAAGTAGCAAATGAGCAGATATGACTAATGAAGACTGAACTTGACCACTACAAAGATAAATATCAGGAATTGGAGAAGTGCAATTAGATCATTAAAGGTGAACTCACCCAAGCCAAATTACACATTGAGAAGTTGCACATGAGCAGTGACAAAACTGATGAGCACAAAGCAAGATAGAAACCTAAAGGAGACATGACTGGAGTTGGATTCAATGAAGCAAAAAGTTCTAAAACCAATGAAGAAGCAAGTGGGGCAAAGAATGAAGAAAAACCTACACATGATGAAAGACCTACTTATTAAGAACCTAAAGAACATATCAGACCTTTCAGAGATAGATGCTTTGGATGCAACAAAGTTGGACACATGAAAAGAGATTGCAAAAGTAAAGGTACCTCTAAACCTTTTTCCAGTTACTTTTATAACTGTTATGAGTATGGACATAAGAAAGAAGATTGTAGAAAACCAAATCAGCCAAGGTATAAACAAGATGATGTCAGATAAGAGTCAGTAATCGAGGTTACATGTCTTAAATGCAATAAATTTTGGCACACAATAAGATAATGTAAACTGCAAGTAAATCAGGAAAGAAGGAGACCACCTATTTGTTACAAATGCAACAACCTTGGACACAACGAAGTTTTGTAGATACAATGGAGAGAACAATAGAAGAGGACCAAGAGAACAAAGATGACCACCTCCTATGGTTATGAGGAAGAATGTTGGTGACAGTGGTAAAAGTCTTAATGAGTACATGGATGAATTTGAGAATCATTTCAAGAAATCAAAGAGCAAGGAGGATGACAAGATATGGAAGGTAAAAGTTTTAAACAAGGCATCAGTTCAGGGAGAGACAGTTGATGATACTATGTCTTTGCATGATGAGTTCTTTGAGGCATCGACCTAGAAGGCCACATGGCCTTAGGGGGAGCATTGGATGCAGATATCAGAATATATCCAACCCCTGTATGTGTGGAGTAAGCTCATGTGAGCTTAGGTATGGTGTGTACAAACACTGTGAAGTCTGTGGTTGAGAGCGCAACATTTGGAGATCCATTTTCCATGTTCACAAGTTCTGTGTTGACTGGACAACATGCGAAGTTGAGCTACCAGTGTTTAATGCACTCACTCAACTTGCGAAGGATAAAAGAGCTTGGAGAACATCATTTCAACACCATTTGTTGATTAGCGACTAAGGAGAGTAGAGTTGTGAAGCATTGCAGTCATCTAGTAGAGAGATTCGATGATCGCGTGAAGCAAAGTACCAGATTAAAGCGTGTTTAAGGTATTTAGACCTATATTCATTAAGAAGTTATGGATGCACCGGTTATCTTTGATGTTGTGGATAGACCTAGGTACAAATTTAAGAAACATCAATTTAAGTCTTGTGAGGATGATCGGGAAGAAGCTTTTTCACAAACCCCTGTTGGCGTATTGTACGTAGAAGACATTAGGGCATATATTCACTACAAATATGAGATCATAGAATATGTGAATATTTATAGTGAATTGGATGCTATGATAGAAGCAAATGGATCTATGATAGAGGAATTCAAGCACCTAGAGAATCAATCTATCATTAAGCTAACCCGACTTACAAAATTCACACAGACAGATTGGTTCAAAATTATTCTTAGTAGAATCCATGATCAGTTCATATGGATTGGAGAACAACCAGTGAAAATATGTGCGCATGATATAATAGGTCTAGACAATGAAGGAGCCCTTCTTGTAGCAGAAAAGAAGTTAAGGAAATAGGTGGAAACCCTAACCCACTCTAAATGGGATAAGAGGGAAATGACAGTCAATGACATCTTCCAGCAAGATGTTAGATTGGTGGCAATGATATTGGGCTACAAACTATACTATAGCAGCATACCAAACTCAGTTTTTGCTGGTGTTATTATGATGGCCTATAGGATGGTCAAAGAAAACAAGAAGTATAACCTCTACGAAGTACTTGCACAACAGTTCCTTGAAAATGTAAAAGTCACAAAGAAAGATAAGACTAAGGCATGTAGGTTTGGGTCCTTGTTGGTTCACATGTACATTCATATCATTCACAAGTTCCCTGGCATGCACCCTAGGGCATGGAAAGACAATGCACCCACTGGAATTCAGATTTCAGAGAGTTATAGAAGACAAGATAAGAATTGGGTAGATGGAGAGCTGTTTGGTATGATCAAGATCCTGCAAAGGCACATGAAGGAGAGGTACAAAATACCCGAAGATTTAGTTGAAAGATATAAGGACACTATATGTTTCATGGTTGAAACTGATTGTGTGTGTTTTGAGGCTATAGAACCAAGGAAGAAATGGTGTTACCCTATGGGGTATGAAGTAAGTTTTGAGATCTTAACATTGCAGGTAGAGCATGTATTGGCATCAGAAGTAGACCCTACTGAGGAGAGATGGGGAACTTATAGGGAGAAGTCAAGAAAAATCAGAGAAGAACAAGAGAAGGTAACAAGGAAGAGAAAGATGAGTAAAATTGTGGAGGATATTACTGTGAAGGTAGGAATTACTAAGGAGCAGTTGATAAAGATAAAAATAAAGATGGAGGCATCCTCTAGCATGGCTATTGATGCACCTACCCCTTTCGAGGCAGAAAAGGTAGTTATTCCTACACCGAACATAATTGACCTATCACCTACACAAGAAGAAACAATGCAAGAAAGTATACCTACGAGCATTCTTATAAGATCTCCAAGATCAACCAAGCAGGGCAATCCAACAGAAAAAGTCATAGTAGTGGAAAAGAAGAAAAAGGAAATCACTGGTGTATGGCTTGTGCATGGAAATTAATAAAAACACAGTTTTCTTCAAGTTTAGCATTGTTTTGTGATTCCATTTTGTAATTGAATGTTATAACTTCATAAGGGAGCTTGTTTACATTGTTTACAATTCATTTCACATGATTTGAAGTTCATTTAATAGAATGGTTCATAAGAACAAGGCTATCACAAAAATTCAGTGTTTTCTTGCAAAGTTTGAGTTAATCTAATGGATGGATCATCATTCCATGAATGATACAAACCTGATTCTCATGGAGTGATTGATCCCTAATATGTATAATATGAATCTAACCATTGAATGTGCAGATGATGAGTCATTTGATGGTGATCGACAAGAAAGGATATTGAAGGGTTAATGGAAGTTGTTGGTTGGGAGCAGTAGTGAGAGATATGCTTGAAGGAGGCATATTTTTTATGACTTGTGGTGTCTAGATACACCCTATGTATGGTGGATCCACCATTGGTTGGTCCTAGAAGTGAGTGGAAGGCATTCTATTGAAAGGCCCTACTTTTGAGGGTGATTTGGGAGCAATTTGAGGCTTTTACACTTGGAAGCATCCAAGGCCCAAATTGGTGGCATATTTGGAGTTTTTGTGGCATATGTGAAGACTCTTTGAAGTCTTGGAGTCAGGAAGTGTGTAGAACTTATAGTTCCTTTGTTAATTTGCCTTGTTTGGTGTATGTTGGCAAGGTACAGTTTGAAGGACCTTGCATATTGTCCAAACCAACATAGTCCGAGTTTCATATATGTTAATGTTAATCCAAAAGGGTATCCTAAAAGCTAATGTTCTTTCCTAGTATCTTGGAGAAAATTTGATATAAGTGCACTTATATACCCTTGTTGACCTACAAGAAGGGACTATTAGGCCTGTTTGACAAATAGAGAGTTTGGGGTATTGGGTTTGGTTCTAGACCTTGAAACTTGCAAGATCTTGTTGAAAAAAAGTAATATAGTTCATCTCCATTCAGATTTGCCATTTTGTGAAGGTGTGTCCATTGCTATTCATTTTGGCTCAATTAGGCCTTTGGGGTTATTAGATAGTGTCTAAACCTCTCAAAGGTTGATCCTTCATTTTCATCATTCAGTCCTTCCATTGGTGATTACCTCTGTATCATGGAATGTAATGAAATGCACAATAAAGATAAATGTCTATTGTAATGCCAATGATGGCAACATAGCCTATGAGGGCTAAATAGTGAAGTCATGAGGGCTACTAGGCTTGATTATTGTAACAGAGGGTTTGTTACTATTTTGGTGCCAATGACTAGTATGATTGGTTTGGTGCCTAAGAGAGTGATTGAGATTTCTTGGATAACGCTATTAGGTACATTTGGGACCCTAGATAAGAAACAACCTAATTGAGCTTCACTTTGTTTTGAGAATAGTTTAATATTCTCTACTAAATAGGGCCAACGACGTGAAGGTGGAAGCTTATTTGGCCCTACCCCCCCTAACATCACTCTAAATTCTCCGTTAACATCTAACAATTCATTCATTCCTTAGTAAAATGTAACATTTATTCATTATCACATAACATTCATTAACACATAATATTCATCAATATTCATAACCATTCATCAACATTCATTAACCTTCATCAATATTCATTAACACATTATAAAATTCATGAACATTCATTAACACATTATAAAATTCATGAACATTCATTGCCACATAATAATATTAATTCACACATTAAATTCAGACATTATCTAATAAGGTAGATTAAATTCATTTCTTTTATCTCTTGTTTTTTATGTCTGCATTTTCCAAGAACATCATCGGTGTTATCATCATTTCCCTCCGCATCAGTTCTTCTTCCCTCAACTCATACTCTCAACGTATGCCTAGTCCTATGCTGATGCAAAAGGGGGTCCTCTGTAATAACAAATAAAAGGGTTAAATTAAAAACATTTTATTGTAATTGTTACAAGTATTTCATTAATTTAAATAACATAATCGTGGTTCTCTTTACCTGATCTGGCCACATCATTTTGTGTGGCCTCAACCTCTACATTCTCATGGAGACCATCCTTAGCTAAATCCTCTAGAGTTGCAATATGAAATTTTACGTTAATCCAAACACCAATTTCAATAAAATTTGTATTACTACAATTTCAATTCAAGATGTTTTCTTGTTTTAATAATTACATTAAAAAAATTGAATAGAAAATGTATACCTCCACTACTGGTATGCACCACATCCAAATCTTCATCATCTGTGTGTTGTATTACAAGATTGGCAGGTTGCATTCTAATGTCATGCACATTGTTGTCATTGGCTATTTATTTAAAACAAATATAATCACTTTATGTTGGAACGTAACATAAAATAGAGTAATTGGTAAAGTATTCAATTTGAAATAATTTTCATTTAGCTTATTTACTTGTTCAATGGATCCATCACTAGAACCTTGCGCACTCAATTCTCATATCCATTCAATGACGACTCTATAGCCTTGTTGGTAGCCAATTTTCTTATCTTCTTCTGTAAGTGCTCTTTTGAATTGAGAGCCTTGCATTTTTTCTTGGTTTCGTGAGTTTTTCTTGCATTGTTTTAGCAAAACAAAATTGTTTGCAATTTATAAATATTTTGACACGATTAATCGAACAAACGATTAATTTCATTTCCAATTCTTTTCAGTCTTTTTTATGGAGCCAATAGGGTCATCGACTTGTGTGAAATCAACATCCATGAGGTCGTTGTCACCCTAAGTGACTGCATGTTCCTTTCCAAGTCTCCTCCCCTGCGTTTGTGACAACAATATTATTAGCAATATCAAAATTACTCCAAAACAGTCAAGAAAACAACATGATAAAAAATATTTTGCTTCTATCTAATTTGTACAATTACAATGAGATTTACTTGATCATCAGTAGAAGATTGTGGATGGTCATCATCATCCCCTCCACATGGATGCTCTATATATGGTGTCCTGTGAATAAGATTTAATATAAAAATGTTAGCAAGAAACTTAATAATAAAATGGTTTGTTGGAGTCATTGATTGGAGGTTGGTTTGAATGGTGCATAAAACGTACCACCCCCATGGTAGTAGATTTTTGTGTACATCTATGTGATTCAAATTGTAATTGATAAGCATCTCTTCCCTTGCACGTAATGATTTTATCGCACATACAAATACACGATTTCCCTCGCGCACCTCAAATATGCAAATGGGTTGCTTACTAGTTGACCCAGGTCGCATACTATTTATAAAACCTGCAATATTCGTTGTTGCTTTTGTCTTTCCATCAATGTGTGTAGCCATTCTTTTACTTTGATTATTGTCTTTCTGTTGTAAATAATTTTTTGAGAGTGCATGCCTACACATACTTTTTTTATATCGAGCAAAATGCATCCAACTTTTGTAATCATAACAAGGACCGACATACTCTATCAATTCGATAACTTTGTTGTAAGAGACCTTTATGTTGTCCATGAAGAAAAGGCCCAAACCATGTAATGACGATGGTGTTATACGATATATTCTATCGTTAACACAAAAATCATTGTTTATTGGAGGAAGTTCCTTGGGTACCCATTGTTTCTGTAGATGTTGGTACCTCAAGGGGACCTCGATGTCGTCTTTGGTCTCATCATCATAAGAACATGACCCTCCTTGAGCAAGGAAGAATTTCATGCGTTTAATTAATTTCCTTCTAGTCTTTTGACCTCTAGTTGATCTCCCTATTTTAGACCCACTACATATCTCAATTTTGTCTTCTATTCCTATACTTTCCTTACTTATGGATGACACATCTAACAAATACATATTTGTTGTTACCTACACTCCATCAAATGAGAGAGATGGCAAGTAATGAGAGAGATATTTTCCAAATGGGAGAGATATCTTACAAGACATTAATCGTACTATTGATAACTGTATTAAATAAACTATCTCTATAGGCTGTATTTACTTATAACTATCAATGAATGTGATTGTGTGTGATGCTCCTGCAGAAAGGGATTCTGGTGCCTACATATGTAACTCAATTATCTTATGTTAGCTAAAAATATCATGATACGTAAACTAAAAAATATCATGATAGACAACATGAACATTATGCAGTCATCATAATCACATCCATCATAAGCATCACTTATGAATTAAAAACATTAAAATGTACATCACTTATACATAATGAATAAACTATGTAACCTTTTAAGTCAAATATATTTCTATCAAGAATTAATATTAAATAGATAAAGGAATGATCACATAACTCTAAATTTCATCATCATCATCATCATTGTTAGCTTGCTTTTGGCACCCAACCTTCAAACCTTTAAAACTGAGCTCCACGAAGAGATTCCCCTAATTTTCTAGCATATTATATTAGCTTTGGGGTGATAATGCTTTTGCAAATTGTTGTGAAGAAGAAGGTTCAAAATCTTGGTTCCAAGGTAATCCAAATTGCAGTGGTTCAGTCAAAGAGAAACGTTAGAGGTGTTGTGGACCTGATTTGCAATTCAGAAACAAGTGATAAACTATTTGAAGTCCACTTGAACCTTTGAACAAAGTTCAAAGTTCAAAGTTCAAATTCAAATCTCGTTGGTTCAAAGTATGAGAATTTGAAAGTTCAAAAGAGATGATTTAACACAAAGAGTCAATGAAAGGAGTGCCTAATTCAAAGTTCAAGGTGCCAAGTTCTGATTTGCAAGTCTGAAAATGTAGGTTCAGTTTCAGTAATCCGGAGTTCAAGACTTAAAGTCAGAGACTCAATGCAAAAAGGTAATGAGTTCCATGAGATATGTGATCGGGTTTCAACAAATGTTTATGCTTGGCTTTAAGAGAGAAGTATGAACCTTCTTTGATAAATCTATCAAGGATGATAGAAGATGATCTCCCAGTATGGCTAAGAAATGATGGGCCTTATGTAGTGGTTTTTGACCAACTTGATGGGTTTCACAACATTGATGCTTCAATTCCAATTGGGACTATATTTGGAATATACCATCATTTAAAAGAGCTAGATGACAACTTGATAGCTGAAGAGAAGGCCTCAATCAATGTTGTTTAGATGGGTGAAAGGCTTGTAGCTGCAGTATATGCTTTATATTCATCTGTCGCCATCCTATGCATCTTTGTTAGTTATGAGACACATGGAATCACACTGGATCATTCCACTGGTGAATTTTTCCTTACTCATCCACGTTGACAAGGGGAGCATACCTTCAAACATGATATTTAAAACAATTTCTTTGAATTTCATTAAACAAGAGATAAGATTCATGAAATAACAATGTTTCCCCCAACACCGATCATCATGTAGTCATCGAGCTCAGCCAGAATTGCATTGTACAAGATGCTTGATTGCATTGATAAACTCAGAGGCCATGTCATGACATAACTTGAATGCTTGGATGAAATCAGGTCATTGGTACCTTGAAGGGTTTTTGGAACATGAAAGATGGTTGCAAATTGTTGGATAGAACACCAGGCTCTTTACCTTCTTGTCCTCGTGCACTAAATGTAGAGAGCTGTCGGTTAATAATCAAATTGTAGGCAAACAAATTTGTTCAAATAGCAGTCCTTGTTGAGGAATCATTTAAGCCAAAATATGGGTCTGTCTTCTTTGCTCTTTGTTGATTACTCCGATAAGGAGGATTCTTGGGATACTATGGAGGAAATCCAGAACAAGAATCTCATGAATGGCTACCAACAATGCCATAGATTTTGTTCCATGCAGCCTGCAAGCTCACCTAAGGGAACTTCCTCCACAAATGTGTATGATTCTCCCAAGTATATAGCATGGGAAGGCACTGAAGTGATCAGTGTGTAAGAAGACAAGAGGGAGACTGGTACTGTTGATGTTCCTTGCATTGATTTGGGCTTTATAGATGAAAAACAACATCAACTGAAAAGGAGTGGGAACGCTGGAAGCCATTCTTCTTCTTCTTCCTCTTCATTGGCATCTACCTGTGATTTTGTTGAAGGAAGACCATCTCAATCAGTTATACATTGTGGTGATTATTGTAAGGACATGGTGCTTTTTGGGACTTGCACTCGGTCAGGCAAGCATTCAAGCTACAATCAAGGCTCTGGTAAATTCAAGCATCCAAGTAAATAGTCTAACTACTTTCAAGAGAATCCAACGTTTGAAGCTAGGGTGGAAAAGACCGAAGCAAGAGACTTTATTGGTAGAATATGCCCAAAAAGACAAACAGTTAAAAAATGATTCTCAGGCAGATGATGAGTATGATTTTTGATAACATTCCAGGTAGAAGAAAAGAGACAAGCATGAATCTTGAACCCATTTTGCAAGACTATGGAGCCAAGATTACTCCACATTGAGATGTAGCCAACTCGAATGATTGGAGATGAGAAGATAGTTTCTAAAGTCTGATCGACTTGGTCGTGTCCACCATTGGCATCATTGAAGTAGTTCCAGAACATGAAAATGCACCTTGAGGCATTAGAATAAAATATGATGACGGTGACATAGAAGATTGTCGATCGTGAGACTTGATATGCATTATTGAAAGGCATTTTCAAGTTGCATGTGGCCCAACACAGTCTGCTATGCATAGCGGGGGTTCTTACCAAGGCTTACCCGTGATCTTGAAAGTTGCAGCCAGCCCGAGCATACTGTGTATTAGGTTCGAAGATGGAGAATAGTTGCAGAAGTCGTGGGTCCCTCACAGCATGGCTTAGTTTTGTTTGTGAAGCATGTGTGATAACAAGGGGCACGAGTAGATTCAAACTCTTGTCAATGCCGATTTTAAAGATGGAGAAATGTGGTGAAGCCCAACACAGGCCTTGCATATCAAAGCTCAATAAACGCAAGTAGGGGTGAAAATAATAAAGGTTCGAAAGAAATGGAGGACATATGTTTGATTAAGTTGGGATCCACCCTTTCTCCTTGCAATCATAGTCTCATTCCCAAGTCTTTCTTATGAATTCAAGGCAGCAAATTAGTGTTATAAATTATACAGGTTCTTTCCAAATGTGCTCTCGGTTTGGAATGGTGGAGATACATTCTAAGCTCACGTTGAGTTACCAATAAGCAAATGTTAGATGCAAACAAGAATTCATTTTCTACACCCGTCGATATATAGGGGAACAAGGGAAGCTATTGGGAAAGAAATGTGGAGAGTTTCCCGAGTTTATAAGCCACATATTAAGATATAATCAGTATATCTTTCCAATCTTGAGATCATGATTTTTATTTTTCTAAACCTTTAATTTTGATGTTTATTAAAGATGTGGAACTTGGTAAAGAAGGGGAAGTGGGAGATAAAGATGAGAGTAAAATTTCAAGAATCAATTCTTCTTCCAAGCTAAAAATTACGGGAGAAGAATTTCTGGAGAGGTCTATAAAGGAGGAGATTTCTACAAGAAAAGGGTTCTACTTTTTCTAGAGTCAGTTAGCTACAGGGAGGGTAGAGTATTTTAGGGATTAAATATGTAATAGAGAATATGAGGAAAGAGGGATATTTTTATTTTTTTGAGCAGCTTGATGAAGATTTAGGGGTAGGGAAAAATTTGTATTTTTCTTTATTGTGTATTTGGAAATAAAAAGAGATTTTTACATCAGATCTGTAGGTCTAGGTATTTATTTCTCTGTTTGAGTTTAATCAGTTGGTTATCTCATTCATATTTTTTAGTACCATCTTGTATTGAGTCAAGTGTATGAGTGTATAATGAATCAGTTGTTTTTTGTGCACTTATGTTTTAGTGATTAAAATATTTAATCTTCCTTTGATTTCTCTGTGATTGGGAAGACAGAATAAGTGATCAGTTGGTCATTTGTTTATCATCTCTGAATCTTTTCTAGTGTAATCACATTCATTTCATAGTGATGAATGAATGTCAACAACCTTTGTGTCTTCGGGTTAAAGACATACTTTACATTTAATTAACTGAATATCTTTCACAGAGGGAGCTGTACCTTTGAATTCAGAGGAGGGTTATTAGCTCATGATAACTCATCCAATTGTTAGTACATTTTGTTCTTCTTTCCTGGCATATTGAGTCATTATTTACATTTCTTTCCAAGGGACAAATTTGTATACTAACAATCATCATCATCATCATCATCATCATCCTCCTCCTCCTCATCATCATGATTGTCAGTAGTAGTATCATCGTCATCATCTTCTTGTTCTTCTTCATGGAAATTTGCATCAGGAACTTCATTGAGTAATTGTTGATCTTGATCATCATCTATGTCATCTTTTACTTCTTCGGTATCTTCTTCTTCCATCTCATTATACTTTATCGACTTTCTTTTCAGATCATGTCTAACAACAAATGACAACCTAGGTTTATGTGGAACCTCTACGTAAAATACCTGCTCACATTGGCTTGGAAGAACATATGACTCATCCCCAACTAGCTCAAATGACCTTGTATTAACCATTGTAAATCCATTATCATGTTCAATAGTAGTTCTATCAAGATCATTTTAAATAAGTCATAGTCTGTGTTACACTTGTATTATTCTTTGCTCTTGCGGCCAATTATTTTGTCCAGGTAAAAGTCTTAGTTGAAGTTGAAGTTGAACCTCCAAGTTCAAGTTCAACTTCTGTCGGAGGTCGCAAGCAGATTCCAGTCTTTATGTTGTCGGTCTGTCAATTGGCAATATGCCAAAGTTGAACTTGAACCTTGAACCTTCAAGTTCAAGTTCAAGTCGAAGGTCTGACTGATAGAATATTCTAGTCAAATAACTAACTCTCTGTAGGTAAATTCTTTTAAAGATTATCAGACCTAAGCTTTTGAAGAGGTTTTATGTGAACTCCAAAACCATCGCATATGATGGGGCAGCACATACATTCCATGCCATGATGAAAGACAGATGGAAACTCACAGTGCTTAGGTGGCAGCTCAAAAAGAAATGGATTCCCAATTTACCAGTTATATTCATATTTTCAGTACAACATTGGAGCCAAAATATTTTATTTCCTTTCCTGGCTGTATCAACCAGCTTGCATAAATTAAAATCTGATATGTTCAGAAATTAGCAGGCTGAAAAATAGGTCTCGGTGCAAGAGCCATAACTTTTGACTCTACCGTTGGATTTGGCCCAGTTTTGGATATGTTGTGGGGAAACAAATGGCGCAGGATCTGACTGGAGAAATTAGCATTATTTGATTGCATTCAAAAGTTACATGCGACTGTGTAAAGGTATATCAGAGAGGCCATCAACTTCTTGTTTTAACTGCAGAGGTTAAATTTGACAAGGTTTTAAAATTAAATTATACACCATATGTCTAAAGATATGCATATTATGAATTAGGAAGGTGTATTTATTACTACCCTTGCAAACATAATGTTTAAGAACATTATGCCCAATAAAGTAAAAGAAAGGGGATGAAGAGATTTTTATTGGAAGGAAAGATTCAGTTATTAAAACTAAAAAATATCATCGGAAGGAAAGATTTAGCTATTGAAATTGAAAAATATCATCGGAAGGAAAGATTTAGTTATTAAAACTGAAAAATATCATCAGGAGGAAAGAAAGTTAAATATGCAACAAAATGAGAAAGAAAGGGTTCTTCTTTTGGGAGTCAGTCAGCTCTCTGAGATCTTTTGAAACTATTTTCAAAAGTCTATGCTTTTAAGCTTTTCTGAAACTGATATCATTGAATATATACAATATCTTATGGTGTTATATATATGTTTGAGTTTCTGAAATGATAAATATTGATGTTTATCTATATATGGTTTGTTTTCCTATGGAGATGAGTTATATTAAATGAAGTTGCACTATGATATGAGTGGATTTTCGTGCTTAGAGTAACAGAGAGAATCATTATAGTAGTTTTAATTTTAAAGATTTTAAAGTTAGAAGCTGTGCTAGAAGTAAATATTGTTCTTTGAAAATCTGCACATTCTTTTCCATGTTGATGGACTGAGTGTTGACCTTATGTGTTTTCTGGTTAAAAACACACATGATTTTGCTTTTATTTGTTAAATAAGATTGTATTGAAAATCTTTTTCAGAAGGTAGCTGCATCTTAAAAGTTGCAGAGTTTGCTTTTAGAGGAACTCATTTGTTAGTATTGGGGTTTTCTTTTCTGTTTATACTTTATTGGGATCTAAAATCTATTTAAAGAAAGGGAAAAATTGTATACTAACAGTCTGTACCATTTGACGACGAAGAGAACTAATTTGAAGGATCTAAAATGACACTCAAGTATATTTGCCAAAATGCCATACTATCGATTTTGAGACTCTCGAGGATGTAAGTCGTTTCTAAATGAAATATTAGTCATTTGAAAGATTGCAGTTATCCTAGAATCACAAGTTTTTTTCGTTTCATCCAACTTTTTGATGCAAAAATGATGACTATTGCAAAATATAGCCTTGTGGTGTTTCACCTGCAATAATATGTCAAACATGTTAAGAATATTGTAACGTGAGTTGATAAATGTATGGGTGATTAATAAATTTATACGCACTTGAAAATCTACTAAACTATATGCTAAATATATTTCCCTTTGTGTAACATCGGAATCTCCATTACGATGAGCTTCTTTAACCAATGAAGACACCTTTCCATGTTAACCTGCGACTAGAATGTTGGCATTGTTCAATTTATATCATCATCTAATCAAGATTGTTTGCAATATACAAATGTAGTGCATCCCACTTTCGACCAACTGTACACAAAAAAATAGACGACTTACAATTGATTTATTTCGAATATTAAGAATTAATTAACTATAATCACATCTTATATTTTATTACCTCTCAGTTTGCTCAATCTACCTTTCCCCATCAAGTGCTCCCCTTCAAATTTGTTAATGGGGTTGGGATCCCAAATGCGATCTAGATGGATATTTGTTGCGAACTTAAGAAGATATTTAGTAATGTACACCATAATCTGGTTTATCATATATCCCTCTACCATATAACCCTCAAGATGTGCTTTTTGTCAAACCAACGCTTTCAAAGATTTCAAGTGTCTCTCAACCATCCACATTGACTTAGTCTGTACAAGTCTATACAATTCAATCTGTTCAACTTGGTGTATGAGGTAGTGCTCTTGTGCATTGAAAAAAGTTGAAGTTAAACATTTTTGCATTTCACACATTAGGTGAGAAATTTTTCTCTTCTAATATTTTATATCTTCTTTATGAATTTCTTTAGATGACAACCACCTACAAGATATTTAAGACCCAAAAACTATATAAATACGAGACTTTACAAAATAATAATAAATATATACAAGAAATTGAACAAATATCGCTGCTTACCTCATTTATTTTCCAAGATCATATATCACTTGTTTGATGTTATTATCAAAGTACTCTGTGAAAGATAGAGGTAGCACGTACTACAACAATTATAAACTAATCATTTCATTATTTTCTAACATAATACAATGAAAAGTACACGTAGTTGCCACATCATATTGTAAATACGGAAGAACATGAATTACTTTGATGAATGTATGTCAATCATCTGTTTTCATCCCTGGCCCAAATTCACTTTTCTTTGATTTGAGATTATTTATGTTCGCAGCAAATTCTGTAAAATCAAATTTTTTGTATGACCTCTTTTATAGCATTGCTTTGTTGGTCCGTTAAGAGCCAAGGAAGGGCACTTATATTAATATGCTTGCCATTGCTATTTGAGTGAATGAAATCCTTCAGTGCATCATTGGATTCTTGAATATCACTACAAATTTTGATAATTTTTTCTTTCTCACGCCTTCCATCCAATATTTTAAATAATGTCTCTCTTATATTCTTTCCAATATGCATAGTATCAAACAAATGCACAGTTTGTATCTGCTCATAGTAGGGAAACCTACTAATTTGTCTGGAATAACTTTTTAGTCCCTTTGGAAGGCGGACAATAATGCATTGATGACCTACAAGATTGTTGGCTTTCCTTTGACACCGAACTTTTAAATTATTAAAACTAAGCCCCATGAAGAAATTTCCTTAAATATTCTCATAATTTGTAGTGGTTTTTGTTTATGGTGCTTTGGAAATTATACTTTGTAAGGGGACAACATTGCAAGAGGATTTGTTGAACTTGAACCTTGAACCTCAAGATTAAAGTTTAAAGTTTAATTTTCCATCTCTTGTGGGTTCAAATTGCAAGCTCAAGATCTCAGTTCAAGTTCACAATTCAAATTTCAAAGTGCTCATGGTTTAGATTCCAAGTAGCATACTATTACTAACCGGTTACTAAGAGGGGGGGTGAATCAGTAAATACTTGTGCTTATTACAATTCAACACTTGTTCTATTATTCTTTCATCATAAGTAGAATATAATCAATCGTTCACAAGCATAAAGAGAAACACACAGATCAACACAAGATGTATACGTGGAAACCCTCAGTTAGAAGGAAAACACCACGGTGAGACAAAACTCACAACTTCATTACTGCAGAATGAAGGCATCTTGTTAGGAGCTTACAAAACACTTATTAAGGTGCTACCTAGTTAAGAGATTTGGTAGAAGATCGGTTAAGATTTTAACTTTGTTAGGAGTTGCTTGGTTAAAGGACTTTGAACATCAACATAAATGTTACCCGGTTAAGAGATTTATACAAAGAACCGATTAGGTTCACCCTGATTGAGGGATTTCAATTTGCTTTCACACCTTATAAAGAAATGATCTGAATCGACACTGATTGTCTGATTAGATCATACATGTTGATCTCTTCCTCGGTTTGCCTGGCTGTTGAATCCGTTCTGCCTCTTCCACCTTTCACCTCTGGTGACTGTGATCTCTTTGCAGATATCTCCTTTCTACTATCTTTATTCAACAAATCTCAACAACCTTATTTCTTGCATCCTATGATCTATATTTATACAAAAGTTCATCTCAAATGAAACACTTAACTCATAGAATCGCCACGCTGTAAACTCAACCCTAAATCATGCAACTAGAAAAAAACTTTGCGTTTGGATATGGAGTTTACCTTAAAGAACTTGTGTAGAAATAAAACTAACTTCTGTTAAAAAGATAACTTCAGTTCCAGATGGTGGATGCTTCACATATTCCGGATTTATCCTAAAACTACTCCGCAGAATCTGGTGCAGATCTTTATGTAGTTAGATCGCTGACTGATATAACTCTCATACCCGATCCATCCATGTTTGCAATATACGACCGATACTTTGCACTCTATTTGGTAGGTCTATCGGTGTATCTCCTCTGTCTAGTCTACCGATGCATATACTCTATTCCTAGTCTACCGATGTCATTAAAGTAATGTGAGTGGGCTATCGGTGAACCTTTACCGGTGGGAATGGTGTTTGCATCTGTTTTACACTAATGACAACTTAAATTGCTAACAATCTTCCCCTTTGTCATTGGTGGAAAAACCATACTCACTTACTTGTTTACACTTTATACCTTGTCTTGTAGACTTCCTTTCCTTTGTAACACACTTGCCCTATTCCAGACTTCCCCAGTTGAACTACTTAAGCTCTTCTGTTGTGTTCTTTTACTGAGCTGTCCTATTCTGACCATTCAGCCCTCTTCTTCCCTTCTATTTTGATCTCTTCCTGCTTCCCATTTTCTCTTCTTCTTCTTCCCCTTTTTGCCTCCATAGGACAAAGGGTTAAGCTTCACTTAGGATTTCACATTTGAAGCTTTGTGAAGATATCCTTGTAGATATTCTTTGCAGAGTGTAGAAACGGTGCCCATTGACTAGTTACATATTCAATGTTCTTTTGGGTTGCTTTTAGAGAAACAATAATGTTCTCCATATCTTCCACAGTTTTATAATCCGGTTTATTTATAAAAGTTTCTGTAGAAGTTGTTGTTTGCTGCGTGGTGTCAAATGTTGGGGCAAAAAAAACTGAAATCCAATGATGTCTTGGATTCTCTTATTCTCCTCTTCATTAGTCTTTCTCAGAATTAGAGCAAGACTTGTCATTTCTCTGCTATAGTTTGTTGCAGTCTTGTTCTTGATGTCAAATTGAGAAGATAAGGCTCTAATATCTGCTGAAGTCTTTGTTGACTTCTCTGTCAGATCTTGCAAGAATACATCAAAATTGGAAAATCTGGTCATCAAACTTCCTGCGACTTGGATCTATCATTGAAGAACTTGTAAGTTGGTTGACAGAGTTACCTTTATATCTCCAACTTGTTTATGTAGAATCTCAATTCTCTTCTTTTCATAATGGTCGATTGCTACAGTCTCGGGATTTGTTAGGTCATCACCGATTGCTTGTGCCAAAACTTTTAGTTGATCTATCATAGGTTCATCTTCATCTATATCAGCATCAGGTACAAAGTTGCACAGTATATTCTTTACAGTGGTCAAGACCATGTCCTGTTTTCTCTTGGTTAGCTCCTTTGGCTGCCTTGTTGACATTTTGCTAATGTCAACCACTGTATCGGTGGTCTTGCTCCTTTTGGATTCTTTATCCGCAGCAAATGATATCTTTCTTTTGGATGTGGAGGAGCTCGGTATGTCTACCTGTACAGATTGGATTGGTTCCAATACCAGTTGTTTTGCAACATGTATTTCATGTTCTTCCGGTTGAACTCCTTGTTCTGGTGGTGCTACATTTTCTGGTTGAACATTCTCCGGTTGAACCTCTTCATTAGGTAGGTTCTCTTTTGCTGGAACTTGTTCTTCATTTTGTACTTCCACCTCCAGTTGCATGTCGGTTTCTTGTTGTGCACCCTCTTCTTGTGGAATTTGTTCTTCTGGTGGGGCTTCTTCTGGATGCTATTCTTCAGCTAAATGTAAGTCACCTACAACAATTTCTGCCTCAACACCTATAGTGTTGTCGGTGGTCATCTTGGTTGATGACTCTCCAAGATTTACCTGGTCACCAGATGTGAATTGATCTCTATGAGTCTTCTCCTTACCGGTTGTGGACTCTTCACAAGAAGTGAATTGAATTGGTGCTTCTTGTACAGGTACAAATTGATCTTGTGGACCTGTTCTTTCCAGAGCATTGAAGTCATACTGTTTCTAGAAATCTAAGGTCTCTCGGTAGACTTCATTTTCATACCCGTTGAGAATCTTGGCAACTCTACTCTTTGTGTCCAAGTTCATTGAAGCTTCTTCTAATAGAAGATTGGTTCTCTCTTCAGTGAGACCAGGTCTAACCTTTGACAATGTCTCCTTATTTATTCTTGTGTTGGTTACTAGACCGGTTCTCCATTTAGTCTGTAGGCTACTATTTAGTTCTGGTGGAAACTTGGACCTATAGTCCCTTGGTGTTCTATGATAATCCATAAATGTTTCCACTATAGCTATTCTTGTTGACTCTTTATCTTTTTCTCCTAACATACTATACCATTTGGTAGCATTATCTACTACACCAAAGTCCATAACTTCATCAACAATATCATTGACACTCATTGTGCGTGTCTTACCTTTTACTAGAGAAGTAAGAACCGTTCGGCGAGTTGGATCATCAGTGATGTCAACTGTTGTAGGTGCCTCAGCTCCAAGCACTCCTTTTTCTTTATCGGTGTCAAGGACTGGTGGAACTTTTGTACTTTGACGTGCTGCTTGCTGCTGGGTCTGAAGAAGTTTGGTTCATACGGCTACTCCTTCATCATGTACCTTCTTAGTTTCTCCAATGAGTAGTAGACCTATCCTCTTCTTTAGCAGGAAATTTTTCTTATTAAGTTCAGCTTGCTGAGAGGCTTCTTCAAGTGTGAGGTGATTCTATACCTCCAACAGAGCTCGAACTCTTAGCTCCTTTTCTCTGTCCATTGAAGCTTTCCATCTTGCTTCAAGAATTTCTAGGAGATCATCAGGTATAGTCTTATGAAGTTTTGTAGGATGCAGATTAAACTTATGAAGACAATATACTACCGCTTCCTCTATCTTTCTCATCTCTTCTTCATTTGCAAATTGATATCTTGTACTTACTGAACTCATTCCACCGGTTTCTTTCAATGATGCCACAAATTCATTGATAGTGGGCTTTCTCTCTCTTGGTGCAGCTTCCTTCACTGATTTTCTAGATTTCCTCTTTCTGACTACAGGAACTGTTTCTTCTGATTCAGTCTCTTCTTGTTCTTTGTTTACGGCACTGGGTACCGGTTGAGCCTTCTTCCTTTGGGCTCTTAGATGTTTAGTCACCGGTTTCTTCTTGGGCGTTGGTGTCCTTTTGACATATACATTCTTGACTTGAGCCCTCTTTTTCAGATTTTCCCGAATCTCTTCAAATGTACCAAACCAATGGGCAACGAGATCTAGATTTGCTTCAGTTAAGGCATCAACATATGCCTTAGCAGTCTCGGTGGTGATCTCATAACCCAATTCAGGAGCGTACACGGTTCTTGGTTCCACTGCTTGTATGATGCAGTTATTGGTGGTAACTAGAAAACATACATCATCTTTGTACTGGTCAACAATAGTTGACAACACCTGCTCTCTTGCATGCATTCTTAGTTGGAATGCTTCAAAGTGCTCAGTCATAACTCTTCCTAACTGGTTTCCCAGTCGGTTAGCCATTTCGCCGATTTGATGCATTACCATTCTATTGGTTCCCCAAGTCACTTAACGGATTCTCGAGAAGAAATTTAGATAGTAGAAGTATAGACATACGAGCATGGTTCCATAATTCATTGATTTCTTCTTAATGACTCTGAGCTTCTTCATGTTTTCAAAGATTTGGCCTCGAAGCATCGAACAGATGTCATATTCAGCATTATCATGCATGATTCGGTGTGCGGCATGAATTGGTCCACCCGGTATGCTATTCAGGTTGTTGGACCGGTAAACCTTGTACCCAATCACAGCTACTGCAAATCAGACTCCATCATCCTCAATTTTCATTCACAGTCATTAGTTGACTATCGGATCTCGACTTTGTTAGCTTTGTGACAACTGCGTTGGAGATTGTCCTTAGGGTTAATGCTTCCCCTCGGTCGCAATATCCGGTGATTCTGTGAAGCTCTTATTTTGTGATCTGATTGCATACCCCTTTGTTGAGCCAGAAACCCGGTTCGTGAAGACAACTAAGAACCAGTCGAATTAGATCTTCATGGAAGATGATCAGGTAGCATACACTGTTGATAAGTCAAGAGGATATCAGCTTGGCATACTTATCAGGTAGTCTCCCTTCTTCACATAGCGCGAGATACTTGCTTTGAATATAGGTTTCTTCGAGTTCCTCCTACTTGGCGTGAATGAACGCGGTCACGTCTTTTGTCATGAGAACTCCATTCGGCACGGACGACAACACACCAGCCATGTTATTTTCTTGGTTCTGCACTGCCATAATATTATAAGGTCGCTCGATATGATTTGTAGGAATCATCTTGGCGATGGATGATGAGGATGCCATTGCTATCAACCGGTTAATAGAAAGTAGCCTTGATCAGTATTGACAGATAATAACTTTCGATGACCAAAGTGCGAGAATATTAGTCAAGCATAAAATTGTTAATCACATAAATCGCAAAGTAAAACTGAATGAGTAATTCTCCTTTCTTTTATAGAGTTAGGGCATAACGGTAATTACCAAACGGTAATTATTTGTTAAACGACTACAACATTAATTGCCTTACCTAACTTTTCTTTCCATTTTTTTGCCAACCGGTATTCAGGGTTTTTCGGTTTAGCAAACCCCAGTTGATCTAGGCTTACCTGTCCGGTTGTTCATGTAGACTGAGTGAGTCCGATTCTCACTAGTTCTACCAAGAATGGTAGAGATTCTACTGGTTCCCTCTAAACCTTTACGACTTAGTTTACTGAAGAGATATCACCATCTACAGACGATGATCATTCCTCTGTCTTCTCCTCAGTGAGGCTCTTTGACTCCTTCTTGAACCATATCTGCTTGACTACCTTCTCGATCTTCTCTTCCTTATTGATCTTCTTATTTGAGGATGAGGTCTTTTCTACCAGTTTAACCGATTCTTTGCTTATATTCTTTGACCGGTTCCTGCAGTCTTTTGCTAGGTGTCCAACTTTGTTGCAGTGATAGCAGACTACCCCGATTGCCTTCCATGGGTTCACCCTTCTAATGTTAGGTGATTTGCTCCATGAGTCATTGTGACTGTGCATGCTACAGTTAGCACAGTTGGATGTGCTCTGGTTCTTATTTCTCTTGGGAAATATCAATCTCGGTGGAGATCCGAATGCCATAGTCTTTGGTCTGCATTCATCAGCTTTGTGTCCAAACTTATTGCATGCATAGCAATAACCCTTGAAGCTTCCCCTACTTCCATTGGACACACTTGTGGGGCTCGACCAGCATTCATTGGTCTTGTGACCATGCTTGCAACAGTTCTTACAGTAACTATTATTTTTCTTTACTGGTGCATTTCTGCAGTCATTAGTTCTATGACCCGGTTTCCCACAATGATTGCAATAGGTGTTAAATGACTTTTTACCTTGTTGTGCAAGCGGCTTCTTCTTTTCCTTCTTGCTAGTATTGGCTCCAAAAGACTCACTAGTTTCCTTGGTATTCTGACCGGTGAAGCTAAGACCTATGGGATCTCTATGCTTTCTATGAGATTTTAGTTGTTCATCAAGCTTGGCAGAGCTTTCCTTGTACTTTTTGAGAGGCTCATTTCTTTGTTTAAGAACTTTTATTTTCTCTCTTAGTTGATACAGTTCAATTGCCAGTGTCTTGCATGCATCATCTCAGTCATGGTATCTCTTTTGCATGCTGGCGTTTTCTTGAGTGACAATATGCATGTCTTCTTTAAGTTGCAGAATAATCAGATCACTCTCCCCCACAGCTTGTTCTGCCAAACTCCTTTCTCTCTCAGAGGCTGATAATGACTTAATTGCAGTGTTTCTTTCATCTTCAGCTTTCCTTTTCTTTTCAATTAGTTCAGTCATCCTCAGTGTGTTGTCTTCCTGCTCCCTCTTAAGATTGGAGACCTAATCGGTTAGGATCTTGTTTTTCTCCATTAGCTCAGAGACTGCCTCCTTAGCTTCATCTGATCCACTCTATCCTGAGAGTTCATCAATTGTTTCATTGCTCTCACTCAACTGTATAGCCAGTTCCTTTCTCTTGGCTAGAGATCTTCTCAGTCTGTTTGCTAGAGAGGCTATTATGTCATTGGCTTCTTCAAGTTGTTTCTGATACCGGTATCCCTCCGCGAACTTTCTTTAAAGTGGTTAAGCTTATACAACAGAGAACTGAGCTTTGATACCAATTGTTATTACTAATTGATTACTGAGAGGGGGCGTGAATCAGTAAATACTTGTGCTTATTACAATTCAACACTTGTTCTATTATTCTTTCATCATAAGCTGAATATAATCAATCATTCACAAGCATAAATAGAAAAACACAGATCAACACAAGATATATATGTGGAAACCCTCGGTTAGAAGGAAAAAACCATGGTGAGACAGAGCTCACAACTTCACTACTGCAGAATGAAAGCGCCTTGTTAGGAGCATACAAAGTACTTGTTAAACTACTACCCGGTTAAGGGATTTGGTAGAAGATCGGTTAAGATCTTAACTCTGTTAGGAGTTGCCTGGTTAAAGGACTTTGAACATCAACTTAGATGTTACTCGGTTAAGGGATTTATACAAAGAATTGATTAGGCTCACCCTGATTGAGGGATTTCAATTTGCTTTCACACCTTATAAAAGCACTGATTTGAATTGAGACTGATTGTCTGATTAGATCATACATGTTGATCTCTTCCCCGGTTTTCCTGGCTGTTGAATCCTTTCTGCCTCTTTTGCCTTTCACCTCTGGGGACTGTGATCTCTTTGCAGATATCTCCTTTCTGCTCTCTTTATTCAACAACTCTCAACAACCTTATTTCTTGCATCCTATGATCTGTATTTATACAAAAGTTCATCTCAAATGAAACCCTTAACTCGTAGAACTGCTAGGCTATAAACTCAACCCTAAATCATGCAACTAGAAAAAAACTTTGCGTTCTAATATGGAGTTTACCTTAAAACACCCGTATAGAAATAAAACTAACTTATGTTAAAAAGCTAACTTCAGTTCCAGACGGTGGATGCTTCACATATTCCGGTTTATCTTAAAAATGCTCCACAGAATCTAGTGCGGATATTTCTGTAATTAGATCGTTGACCAGTATAACTCTCATGCCCGGTCCATCCCTGTTTGCAATATACCACTGGTACTTTGCACTTTGTTTGGTAGGTCTACCGGTGCATCTCCTCTGTCTAGTCTACCAGTGCATATACTATGTTCCTAGTCTACCGGTGTCATTAAAGTAATGTGAGTGGGCTACCGGTGAACCTTTACCTGTGGGAATGGTGTTTGCATCTGTTTTACACTAATGACAACTTAAATTGTTAACATAGCATTCCAAGTTTATTGTTTCAAAGGTGTAGTTTGTAAAGCCCAATTGTTCAAAGTTGATGGTTCTTGGAATTCAAAGCATGGGAGTTTAAAGTGATATATGTGTTTCAGTAATAAATAATCAATTGTTCTCCGATTCATAAATCTCCAAATCATGAATACCTTCAAAGGAAATTGTGAACATGAATATTAATGAAGGAAGAAGACTTACATTTGAATATATATCTAGAATTGGTAAAAAGCATCCTTCATTGTATTAAAGGAATGTCTTATTTTACCATTAATGGCCTGCAAAGAATGCACAATCATTTAAAACATCACATGTGCAGTCAGAGTGGCATCATTGGTTTTGTGGACCCAATTTGCAATTTAAAAATGGGTGATAAAGTTTTATTTCTTGTTTCCACTAAGAACATTTGTGGAGAAAAAATATTATCAAATTATTGGAAATATCATTGAAAACTACAGAATTGAGCAGCTTGATGCATGAGCAGTCTGTGACAGTGAATTTGTTGAGTTTGTTTTTTTAGCAGAAAATCAGTCTTGGTACAAGATCCATATCTCTTGATTTAATTGTTGGATTTTACTAAATTTCAGATATGTTGTGCAAAGACAAGTTGTGTAGGCTTCCACCAGAACGATTTCCATAATGATTCTGAAAACAAAAGTTATTTGCTACAGACCGCGGGTATGTAAAACTGTCATCAAAATGACAATCACATTTTGTGATTTTGGTTGTCTTCAACAAAGTGCCACGTGTCCAAAATCCAACTACATATATCATTCAAAATATATTAAGCTATATTATTATAAACTTATAAATCAAAAGTTTATAAAGGTATCAAATGAAAAAGGAGAAAATCATTGAGAATAGAAAGTGAGAGGAAATTAATAGTCTTTTCAAGAAACAGTTACAGAAACCAAAAGGCAATGAAGATACATTATTTATTGTAAAACTTGAGACAGATGCAGGGTTCTTCTTTTTCCAAGGCTCAGTTGGCTACAAGGGAAGGATATAATTTTCAGAGTCATGTAATTGCAATAAGGGATTGGAGGAGAGTATATATATATATATATATATATATATATATATATATATATATATATATATATATATATATATATATATATATATATATATATATATATATATATATATATATATATATTTATTTAAAATTTTTGCAGCGCTAGTTTTTGTTGTATAAATATAGGATGATCAGTTGGTCATTGTATTAATCATCTAAGGATAAACTAGATTTTGTATATCTAATCAGTTGGTTCTGATATATAAACTTTTGATTAAAATAAATTAGTAGGTGATTTTAGTCATTCTTAAATGCTATTTTTTCTGCACTTTTTCTAGATTGTGTGTGCATCATAGGTCTGTTGGCCTTATGTTTCCATATATATGCAAAATATGATATTGAATTCTCCTTTACTCTTCTATGTTGCTAAGATTAGATGAGTGATCTTTTGGTCACTTATTTCTTTCTTTATTAGTTTGTAATCCAAACCATATTCATTCCATGTTTATGGATGGATGCTTATAGGCCTTCGTGTCTTCCGGTTAAAGACATCGAGTTATTTTATTCATTGTAAATCTGAAGAACGGAGTTGAGCCTTCATATCAAACCTTAGAGAGAACTTGCACATAGCCATTGCAAGCGACTCAACTGTTAGTTCCAGAGTTTGTCTTTTTATTTGGGCATCTGTGAGTCATTTTTTGAACATTTGTAAAAGGGACAAATCTGTTTACTAACAACGATCATCAATTACATAATTAGTAAACAAAACACAATAGAAATATATCAATTCCAAACATAAATAATTAGCTGGAATGACATTACCTTGATGATTAATTCTATTATATTCCAACTTCCATAGGTGAGGTGTCATTCTTCATGGCTTTGATATAGTCTCTTCTTTCCCATTGAAAAGATTTTTTTTCGTACTCTAATACTTATGATTCATGTGGAGGAAGTGCCTATACTCATCAAACACCTACTTTCCTAAACTTTTTGAATGATGAAATTTCATCTTTGGACCACAAACTGGACATACAAATTTTCCCTTTGTTTGAAGACCTACATGATAATGATATAATTGGATTATTAAATATGTTAATTCTTATAATTAAAATTATTATGCGCAACTTGAAATCACTATAACATACATACCACAAAAATGTGTTAGCCCAGGGGCATCATGTATTGTCCATACAAGCATGACATGCAATTGAAAGTATTTTTGTCCTATTGGTCTAGAGACGTCATGCATAGTGACACCATTTCATAACTTCAACAACTCGTCAATAGGAGGCTCAATATATACATTAATATCTTTCACTTGATACTTACCTAGTTGAATGGACAACGACATTACATACTTATTGTGACCATTTTACTGCAAGAATTATAAGTACTTGTTGATAACTATTAAATGATAAAATACCTGAGATGATCATTGCCAACATAATGTGTTCCCTCTTTATTGACATCCATGGAGGAATATTATTGTTGATAACAAAAGCAGGCCACACCAAGTAAATAGATCTCATCTCTTTAAATGGATTGACACCGTCTGTTGCCAATGAAAGCCTGAAATTACGAGGTTCTTTTTTGAAGTGTGGCCACTTTTCCTCTATGTGCATAAATGTCAAATCATCCGCAAGCATTCAAATAATGTCATCTCGACTTCTATTACGTGCATGGTAATCCATAAATTATGTGAAGTTAGTGCACTAAAATAATCATTGCGGACGTGGAATAATGAGGATGTAACGAAGAACCTTGTGAGACACTTTTTTGTTATTTGATCTGTTTGATAGCAACTCATGTGACATTTAGGGCATTCTGTTGCAAATTCATGTTCTTTATAATATATAATATGATCATTGGGACAATAATTTATTACTTGATACTCCATTCCAATATCTTTCATAGCGGAACATAATTCTCAATATGTGTGAGGTAGGATATTTGGTGATGGTAATAGAAAATTGCCTATCAATCTACAACAAAAAGTATAAGTTGTTAATATAAGCAATATTAATGGTCCATGATTCACCCTTTGTTAACTATAATGACATTTATGACATACATTAACATACATGACATTGTTATGTTGGATAAACTATTTATAACGTTCAAGTTCACCAACAATAATACATAAGAGAGAAGAGTTGTTTGGGAGCCTTGGTAAAGGGGCTCATTTGCCTTCTCAAGTAGAGGTACATCGTGAACGTCAACCAAATGATCTTCATCATCATGATCAATTGTGCTTGGACTAAATGTGTATTATCAATGTATTTTGACCATCATCTTCAATTGTGTTTTCTGGTGCATGACCATCATCTTCCATGGGATCATGGTCCATATCATGTACTTCCCTGGGGAGATTGACCTATATAAATTGAACATCGATAAACCATGATCATGATCATGATCATGTCATCATCAAGTGATTTCATATGTATATAAATTGTTAAAATGATATAATTAACAACTTACTAGTGGACGATAATCGCGCCCCCCTTCAATGTGACCATGGTCCCAACAATGTCTCTTAGTTTTTTTGAGTAGCAGCCTTGTACGGTTTAATCCCTTACAATTTTTGTAGGGACAATTACATTTTCCATTACCGTTTCTTTTCAAGTTAGACCACAGCTCTCTAGCGATCGTATAATCCCTATTTTTTTTCACTTATATTACGTGACATGATCCTTCTTCACAGGAAACAGAAATTGGGGTTTGGAAACTTGGGTCTATAACCTTCACAAACTAGCAAAATGATGCAGAAAGAACACAAATCTTCTTTGACCTAGTTATATATAGATATTGAAAAGTTAGTTATAAAATAGTGTTTTACTATAGTATAGGCTTGCAATGTTTTACAAGGTCAATGCATTGTATTTAGGAATTTCAAGCAATAAGAATGTACTAATTAAGATAAAAAAGTACAAGATATCCTCAAAATCTCAAGAGGCGACAATGGCATTTAGAGTACCCACTAATTTGAATTATGCCTCTCAACAAATATCTACAATAACATATCCATGTGCATGATACGTAAAACCATTTATCACAAGGAATAATTCAACTATGGTTCCTAAGAAAGTGAGAAAATGCTTCACCTTGTTTCGAGAATAGTTTAATATTCTCTACTAAACAAGGCCAGCTGCGTGAAGGTGGAAGTTTGTCATTTGGCCCCTCCTAGGTACCCTTATAACCCCTTCATTACTACCCTTGAAGACCTATAAGATGTATTCTTAGGGATCCTAAAGGGTCGTGTATTCTTAGGGATCATAAGGGGTCATAAAGGGTCCTAGGACATAACATATGAGAAACATTGTAGGTGTCATGGTCACAAATTTATGCATACACAACATAATTGATTTGTATACCCAAACAATGCAAATCAACCTTATCTGCCCCAATTCCAAATAGACACATCATGGTCCAAAACCATATTTAATGGGTCCAAAACTTAAAGATGGTTTTGGAGCCTGCTGTGTCTATCTTGAGTTGGGAGAGATAAGGTTGATTTGGATAGTTTGGGTATACAAATCAATTATGTTGTGTTTGCAATGATGCCTACAATGTTTCTCAAATATTGTGACTAAATGTCTTCCTAGGAACGCACACATGTTTGTGGTAGGATAGAGAGTATATGATCCCATTTATCTATATTTATAAAATGATGTAGAAAGTACACAAATCTTATTAGACCTAGTTATATATAGATATTGAAAAGTTAGTTATGAAATGATGTTTTAGTATTGTATTACTGTCTACATAATATTGCTCATGTTTGAAAGTGGATAGTGAGTGGACAATAATATATGGACATAGTTCAGTATTATATTACTGTCCACTCACTATCCACAACTATGTCCATATATTACTGTCCACTCTCAAATTGACCAAGATTGGTTGTAGGGGTTGTTACATATGTTTTAATGAGTTCCTAAGAATGGAACAAACATAAAAATGATTGAAAAGGCCAAAAGGAAACATGATGAGTCATGCAGAGGATTAATGAACTCACAATCTTTCCTAAGGATCAACTAATCCAAGTACTATACAAATTTGACAATTTATTGGAGACGGTTTGTCATATCACATAATGCATTTAAGGAAGAAAGCTTTGGAATCACAAAATATATGATGGGTTATTCATTCCTATCAACTTCAAGGTAATTCACATTCAAACATTCACAATTTGATTCTTGTTCTAAAATAAGGAACAATACCTTTACACCTTGTAGTAACTCACTATTATTGCTCATGTTTGAAAGTGGATAGTGAGTGGATAGCAATATATGGGCATAGTTCAGTATTATATTACTGTCCATATATTATAAAATCATGGTTGATATGTTTATTGCATTCCGTGAGTCCATACATTATAAAATCATGGTTGATATGTTTATTGCATTCTGTGAAATAACATCTTGTGTAAATTGTAATCATCCTCCCTAACTAATAGGGAGTTTTAATGTTGTAGCTTCAGTCGTATGATACACACATGCATGTGTGTGTTAATAATAGTATCGAACATAATGTATAGTATATTTGGAAAGATTTAGTGATATGTATGTATAGGTATATATGTACATAAATATATCTACATACATACATATACATATATTTATTCTAAGGATGATGGGAAATTTGAAGTATAGATAGTTATAGAGAGATACTCAGACATAATGGAAAATAAGTGGAGATGATGAGAAATAAATGGACCTAGAGAAAACTGCATAAGGCTGAAGGAATCATTAGCCATATTAGGAATAATGGGGGAAATCATATCTAAAAATTACCTTCATATCATATAGAAATTTCAAAAATATTGCAACATAAGATATAAAGAGATACTAGAGAAACTTCTCAACCCTAATGGATTGTCCAAAAATATTTCAAACAGATATGGCATTTAGCAACATTGCATGTCCCATGATGGATGTTGCCACAAATTGCCCCCATTAAAACATTTTAATAAGCTAAACTAATCAAACCACCAAGAAGTATTGATAATGATTGTAGATCTATGTTGGATTACAGTGATTTTGTTAAACAATTCACATTGCCCATATAAGAAAATAATTCTATGAAGTGCCCTAAAAATCTTAGAATTTGTAAGATGTTGATTTCTTAGGGATTTGTGTACAACATGAATAACCCAAAAATATAGAAAAATAATTTAACAAAGTAAGGTACCTAAGCATTTTCATTTTGATATTTACTAGAGTGAATGTAAAATCTCTACATCTAGCCTACTTATTCCACAGTTAACCCTCACAATTTAACAAACCTAACATTACAACAGAAATATAAATTTGCACTAAGGTATTTGAAGCCTTCTAGATTGAAAATTGTGATCATTCTCCCTAGCTAAGAGGGAGTGTTAATGTTGTAGCTTCGGTCCTATGATACAGATATGCATGTTTGTGTTAATAATAGTATCCAACATAATGTAATGTATAGTATAATGTATAGTATATATAGTGACAATTATAATAATCATCGACTTTTGTTATCAACTTTCAATATAACCTTTACACCTTGGAGGAACTCACTATTGGAGTCTTCTCTCATAACTCTACTACATCTCATCACCCTGCCTGCACACACAAATCATTAGTTTTGATAACGAAACCAATATTATTGCTCATGTTTGAAAGTGGATAGTGAGTGGATAGTAACATATGGATATAGTTCAGTATTATATTGTTGCCCATATGTTATGAGAGAAGACTCCAATGGTGAGTTCCTACAAGGTGTAAAGGTATTGTTCCTTATGTTAGAACAAGAATCAAATTGTGAAGACACCTTCAAAACATAATCAAATTAATTTGACAATATTATTGCTCATGTTTGAAAGTGGATAGTGAGTGGACAATAATATATGGACGTAGTTCAGTATTATATTATTGTCCACTCACTATCCCATTTCAAACTGACCAAGGCTGGTTGTAGGGGTTGTTACAAAAGTTTAACAATGAATTTATTAGTAGAAATTACAAGAACTTCATAAACTTTATCAACTTTAGGGATTTCAATAGTAGAGGTATCAAGGGACGCTTCAACATCAGTAGTTTCATTTTCTATATGTATTAGAAGAAGATTTTGTTAGCAATATAAGTTGTCATTACTGTATTTCATCAAACCCATTCACACCAGTCGCTCGCATTACTTAGATGACACTGGTAGATAAAGCACATAGCATATGCACGGATCAACTAAGTAGTTAGATAAACAAGTAGACTGAACCAAGTACTCAGTATCGATCTTATTCAACATCCAACGACAAACCGGTACCGATCTAACTGATAGAAAAATCCAGTCTAGTTTTTGTGGAATAGTTTGAGTTACAGTTTGAGTTAAGATCCTGATTATGCGAGATCCATTACTCTGATGCGAAGTTAACCTTTCAACAAGAGTTAGCTTTAAGTTCTATGGATGATCTCAAGATAAACTCTAGATCACAACACACAGCTTTCTTGTGTTGCATATTTTATGGTCAAGTTTATTCCCCAACGGTTCTATGAGTCAAGAGGATCACTCTTGTATAAATATTAGTAATAGGATGCAAAGTATG
Organism: Chamaecyparis obtusa; assembly: GCA_027943335.1. Taxonomy (NCBI): domain Eukaryota; kingdom Viridiplantae; phylum Streptophyta; class Pinopsida; order Cupressales; family Cupressaceae; genus Chamaecyparis; species Chamaecyparis obtusa. Next base: position 408,329 of record BSBK01000312.1, read on the forward strand.
TTGCTGTTGTTGATAAGTGAAAATCACAGAGAGCAGAGGAAAGATATCTTATGAGGATTGCTACAGGCACAAGGGTGAAGGTAGAAAAGAAGATCAACAACCAGGGAAACAGAGGAAGGAATCTACAGGTATAATCTAATTAGACAATCAGTGTCATTATAGATCACTATTTTTGAAAGATATTTGATCATATACAAACCCCTATATTAGGGTGGACCTAATCGGTTCGTTGTAAAAATCCCCTAACAGGGTAACATCTTATTGATGTGCAAAGTCCTGTAACTAGACAGCTCCTAACTAGGTTTAGATCTTAACAGATCTCTTGTAAAATCCCTTATAACTGGGTAGCACCTTAACCAGTGCTTTGTAAGCTCCTAACAGGGTGCCTTCATTTAGAACTAGTGAAGTTGTGAGAACTGTCTCGCCATGGTTTTTTTTCTCTCTAACCGAGGGTTTTCACGTACAAATATTTGTGTAGATATGTGTGATTTAGTTTATTCTTGTGAATGACTATTAACTTTCTAGTTTGCATTCAAGAATCTATTTACAAGTCTTAAACAATAAGATTTAGTATTTTCTAATTCACCCCCCCTCTCAGTAATCGGTAAGATAACATCAATTGGTATCAGAGCTAAGTTCTCTATACAATAAAAAGTTTAACAACTTGAGAAAAAGATCATGGAGGGTTACCAGTACTAGAAACAACGAGAGGAAGCCAATGACATTATTGCCTCGCTGGAAAACAGACTGAGGAAGTCACTTGCAAAGAGAAAGGAGCTGGCTCTGCAACTAAATGAGAGCAATGAAACCATCGACGAACTCTCTGGGTAGAGTGGGTTTGATGAGGCCGAGGAAGCAGTCTCCGAGCTTACGGAAAAGAATCAGATCCTAACCGGTCGGATTGCTGATCTCAAAAGGGAGAAAAAGGTAAATGCTCTAAGAATGACATGAACTGATAGAGCAGAAACGAAAAATTGAAAGTGAAAGGAACACAACAGTCAAGACATCAACATCCTCTGAAAAAGAAATGAACTGGGCAGAGGAAGCTGCAAGAGCCAATGAACTCCCCAGTATGCAACTCCAATAGGACTTGTTGATTGCCACCCAGGAAAATGCCAATATGCATAAAGCATGGCAGGTTAGAGATGAAGCATGCAAGAAGCTGGCAATCAAGATATGTCAACTTAAGGAACAAATTAAAGTCCTTGAAAGAAGGAATGAAATGCTGAGAAGATACAATGAAAGCTCGGTCAAGCTCGATGAGCAACTCAATGCTCAATGAAGGCACAATGATCACATCGGTCTTGGATTTAACGGTGGAGTCAATAAAAGGAAGATGCTAGAATAAAGAGGTAGGAAAAACTTTTACACCTCTTGTAAGCCTAGTGGAAAACCAGGTCATGACACTAATGACTATAGAAATGCACCAGTAAGAACCAACAACAGTTACTGTAAAAACTGTTGCAAAAAGGGCCACAAGACCAATGAGTGTTGGTCCAGTCCCATATCTGTGTCCAGCGCAAGTAGGGGAAGCTTCAAGGGATAATGTTATGCCTGCAACCAATTCGGACACAAGGTTGAAGAATGCAAATCAAAGACTATGGCATTCAGATCACCTAGACCGATATTCTCAAAAAAGGGTAGAAACTGGAATGCAACTACTCATCCCAACAAAGAGATGCATTGCAGCAGAGAATTATGGAGTGAACCACCTAATCCAAGAGGAATGAATCCATGGAAAGCAACCGGTATAGTCTGCCATTACTGCAACAAAGTCGGTCACCTAGCTAAAGACTGTTGGAAACAGATCAGGAACAGAAACAAAGGATCGGACGGACCGGTGGTGAAGACCTTGAGTTCTGATAAAAGGAACAACAAAGAAAAAGAAACCAAGAAAGTAGTGAAGAAAATATGGTTTGTCAAGGAATCAAAGAACTCTGACGAGGAGGCAATAGAGGAAAAATCATCATCACAAGATGGTTATATTTCTTCTGCAAATTAAGTCTTCAAGGCCTAGAGGGAACCAATAGTACAACTATCGTTCCTGGTAGAACTGGTGAGTCCTATCTCACTTAGGCTATAGAACAAATCGGAAGGACATGAGGCGATCAACCGGGACATGCCTAATTGAAAAAGTCAGACTACCGGTTAGAAAAGGTGTCAAGAAAGGTTAGGTAAGGCATTTATTACTATAGCCATTTAACAAATAGTTACCATTTGGTAATTACCGTTATGCCCTAATCCTATAAAAGAAAAGAAGGATAACTCTTTCCTTTTTACCTTGCGATTTTATGTTATCTAATCTCTGCTCGAGCAATATTTTTGCAACTCGATCATTGAGTAAGATTATCTGTCAAACTGATCTAATAATCTCTAGCAACCTAGTGAGAGCAATGGCATCCTCATCATGCGAGGCAAAGCTTGTTCTTGAAAATCAAATGGAGTGTAGTCCTTTTGACATCTCACCAAATCAAGACAGGGAGATCGACATGGCTGGCGCGCTCTCCTCAATACCTAAAGGAGTGCTCTTAACAGAAGATGTAACTGTGTTTATTCACGCTAAGCAAGAAGAGCTAGGATGAATGTACATACAAAATGAGTATCGCTCGTTGTGCCCTAATGGTAATCATCCCAATGGCTACGCAAAGCTAGTATCATCGGGAATCATAAATGGAGTCTCATATCTAGTCATCTTCAAACCTGAGTGGATTCGAATGGTAGTCAGTCGGGTGCATGATCCGGGATTTTGGCTTATGAGAGGAATCTACACTTCAATCACGAAAGATGATCTTTACAGGGTAACTGGGTTTTGCAATTAGGGAGAAGCGCTTACTCTGAGAACCATGTCTAATGTAGTGGTAGCTAACCTGATGAAATCAAAATCTAACAAGCGATTGATGACTGTAACTGACATTGAGGATCCAGTTGTTCGGTTCGCATCAGTTGTAATCGGTTACAAAGTATATCAATCAAGTAACCTCAACAACATACTGGGTGGAGGCATACATGCAGCCTACAAAATTGTTCATGACAACGCACAATATGATATATGCGATATGCTAAGAGGACAAATTTTTGAAAACATGAAGAAGCTGGGCATCGTCAAGAAGAAATCATTGAAATTTGGAACAATATTGGTATGTCTTTACTTCTATTCTAACTTCTTTCCCGGTAAAGGAAAAGTAACGTGGGCAATAGATCGATCGGTTATGATGCAAATTAGTGATATGGCTAACGAATTGGGAGACCAGTTTGACAAGGACATGACCAATTACTTAATGCATTTCAACTAAAAATGCATGCTAGAGAAAGAATCCCATCCACTATTGTTGAAAAATACAAAAAGGAGGTATGTTTTCTGGTGTTTACTAACTTCTGCATCATTCAAGTAGTAGAACCAAGAACTGAGTATGCACCTGAGTTTGGATATGAAATCATAGAAAAGTTTGCAACGATGTATGTAGAGGCCCTGGAAAAAGCACATCTGGATCTCGGTGCTCAACGGTTTGGAACCTATGAGGAGATAGAGAAGAATTTAAAGCAGGCCCCAATCAAGAATATCTATGTCAAAAGATCGCCCGTGCCAAAGAAGAAACCTGAAACTGCACCACCAATAACACAAAATAGAAAAGGTCAATCAGAGCCAAGCACACAAGAGTAAGAAGCAGAAGAAACCAATTCGGAGGATATAGTTCCGCTCAACGAAAGAAAGAAGAGGACGGACAAGCAAGCAAAGGTGGATCCACCAAGAAAAGGTAAACCAACAATAGATGAATTCATAACAGGACTGGAAGAAACCGGAGGAATGGGTAATGTTAGTAGAAGATACACTTTGGCAAATGATGAAGATCGAAGAAAAATTGAAGATGTTATCATTGAATGCTTGCATAAGTTCAATCTAAGCCCTACTGAGCTTCAGAAGGTACTGCCTAAGGATCTGTTGAATATCCTTCAAGGCAGGTGGAAAGCTTCAATGGAAAAGGAAAAAGAGCTAAGGATTCAAGCTCTGCTAGAAGTGCAAAATCATCTCACTCTAGAAGAAGCGAGCCAACAAGCTGAACTACACCAGCAGAACTTCCTGATAAAGAAAAGAACACACCTCTTGCTGATTGGAGAAACCAAGAAAGTCCACATTGAAGGAGTAGCCATCTGGAGCAACCTACTTCAGACACAACAAAAAGTAGAGGAAGCACGCCAAAAGGCAATAGCTCCACCGGTTCGTGATACTGAAAAAGGAGTACTTGGAGTAGACAAACTGGTCATCATCGACATAACTGATGAACCGACAAATCTTACCCTCCTTGTATCTCCAGAAAAAGGTAAGGCTTGCACCATGACTGGAAATGACATCGTAGCTGAAATTATAAATTTTGGAGAAATAGATAATGCAGCCAAATGGTATAGCGTGTTAGCAGAGGAAGACAAACAAGCAATAGAATAGGCTCTTGTTGAAAGTCTTCTAGACTTCATGAAAACACCCAGGGATTATAGAGGCAAGTTTCCTCTCGAATTGAATGGCAAGCTTCAGGAAAAATGGAGAATCAATCTGGAAAGAAACTCACAAATCAATAAAGAAGCACTAGAGAAAGCTAGACCTAGCTTGAGTGATAAAAGTATCATGCTTCTTTTAGGCGATGCATCTATGAATTTAGATACAAATTATAGAGTCACCAAGATTCTCAATGGTTATGAGAATGACGTCTTTAAAGAGACCTTGAATTTCTGGGAGCAGTATGATTTCAATACCCTTGAAGAAACAGGTCCTTAGGATCACATCACTACAATTGTTGATCCACCAGTTCAGTTTACTGCAACTCAGACTTCGATATCTGATGAGCAAGAAGTCCTCACAGAAAAGTTCACTTCTAGTGAGCCGGTTAAATTGGGACAAACTTCTGTCAATCTTCCTATTGACAGATCAGATCAAAGAGGTGAAGGGATCCCTATAGATGATCTTCATATAGCTGATGAATAGTTGCAAACACAAGCCCCATCACAAGAGCCCTCACATCAAGTAGAAGATGTTATGCCTAAGATTCACATTCATCAACCATAAGCCAGACCAGAAGAGGGAAACAAGACAGACAAACAAGATGCAAAAGAACATGAGCAAGCTCCAAAGGCACAAGAACAGAGTAGAGAAAAGGATCAAGAAACTCTTGCCAGCTCCTCTAAAAGAAAGATCACATCCTCTGGAGAATTTGAAGAAAAAAGGAGCAAAGCAACCGATACAATAGTTGACATTAGCAAAATGTCAACAAGACAGCCGAAAGAGCTCACTAAAAGAAAACAGGATATGGTTCTGAACAAAGTAAAGGATATCCTGTACAACTTTGTGCCGGATGCTGATATAGATGAAGATGAACTGGTCATCGACCAGATGGAAGTGTTGACTACAACCATTGGTGAGGATCTGACTGATCTAGAAACAGTGGCAATTGATCATTATGCGCAAAAAAGAGTGGAGCTTCTTCACAAGCAAGTTGCAAATATTAAAGCTATTCTGCTAAACAATCTAAAAGTTTTTCAACAATAGATACAAGTTGCATAAAATTTGTTAAGAAGAATTTCAAATTTTGAGATTTTCTTGACTGACTTAACTGACAAAGCTACAAAGACTTTAGAAGACATAAGAGCTTTGTCCAACCAATTTGACATCAAGACCAATATAGCCACAACTTTCAACAGAGAAATGGCTAGTCTTACTCTAGTCCTCAGAAAGACTGCAGAAGAAGAGAATAAAAGAATTGAAGACATCGTTGGATTCTAGATGTTTTTGGCCCCAACACTTGATATCATGCACCAGACAACTACTTCAACTGATGTTTTGGTCAATGAACCGGACTACAAAATTGTCGATGATATGAAAAACATCATTGTATCTCTCAAGGCTGCCCAACAAAACATTGAACATGTAACCGGTCAATGGGCATCGTTTCTACACTCTGCAAAGAACATATATAAGGATATCTTCACACAGCTTCAAATGTGAAGGAAGACATAACCCTTTGTCTTATGGAGGCAAAAAGGGGAAGTTATTTGTAAAGAAAAAGAACAAGGAGAAGTTAATGAAAACCAAAGGACTTAGCCAGGGGAAGCTTCAAGTAGGAGCAGAGCATTCAATCAGGCAAGACATCAAGGGCAATATTCTATTTCACTGACCAAGGTTTGAACAACTATTGTATGAATGGTTTTTTTTTTTACTATTTTGCCACCAATGACAAAGGGGAAGATTGTTAGCAATATAAGTTGTCATTAGTGTATGTCATCAAACCCATTCACACCGGTCGAAGATCACTGGTTGCTCGCATTACTTAGATGGCATCAGTAGATAAAGCACATAGTATATGCATCGGTCAACTAAGTAGTTAGATAAACCAGTAGACTGAACCAAGTACTTAGTATCGGTCTTATTCAACATCCAACGACAAACCTGTACCAATCTAACTGATAGAAAAATCTGGTCCAATTTTTGTGGAACAGTTTGAGTTAAGAGCCTGATTATGTGAGACATCCATTACTCTGATGCAAAGTTAACCTTTCAATAGGAGTTAGCTTTAAGTTCTATGGATGATCTCAAGATAAACTCTAGATCACAACGCACAACTTTCTTGCATTGCATATTTTATGGTCAAGTTTATTCCCCAATGGTTATATGAGTCAAGAGGATCACTCTTGTATAAATTTTAGTAATAGGACACAAAGTATGTTACTGTTGTTAATAAGTGAAAATCACAGAGAGTAGAGGAAAGATATCTTCTAAGGATTGCTACAGGCACAAGGGTGAAGGTAGAAAATAAGATCAATAACTAGACAAATAGGGGAAGGAATCTACAGGTATGATCTAATTAGACAATCAATGTCATTATAGATCACTGTTTTTGAAATATATTTCATCATATACAAACCCCTATATTATGGTGGACCTAATCGGTTCGTTGTAAAAATCCCCTAACAGGGTAACATCTTGTTCATGTGCAAAGTCCTGTAACTAGGCAGCTCCTAACAGGGTTTAGATCTTAACAGATCTTTTGTAAAATCCCTTAACCGGGACGCACCTTAACTAGTGCTTTGTAAGCTCCTAATAGGGTGCCTTCATTTAGAACTAGTGAAGTTGTGAGCTCTGTCTCACCGTGGTTTTTTCTCTCTAACCGAGGGTTTCCACGTACAAATATTTGTGTAGATATGTGTGATTCAGTTTATGCTTGTGAATGACTGTTAACTTTCTCCTTTGCATTCAATAATATGTTTACAAGTCTTAAATAATAAGATTTAGTATTTTCTGATTCAACCCCCCCTCCCCCTCCTCTCAGTAACCGGTAAGATAACATCATATTTTTATTAGTAGAATTACTAGTTTTCTCATGTTGACAAGTGGCTCTATCATTCTCAGAAGGTTCTCAGCTTCTTTTATAATGTCTAGTATTTTATCACTATGTTGGATTTCCTTTTCAGGAGAAATATCTTTTCTTTCTCCTTATGCCTTCTCTATTTTCTCCATTAGAGATGCATCCCTCCATACATCTTCGGCTTCCATATCTTTCTCTGTTTCAATATTCTCTACCTCAGTAGCTCTTTGTACTTCAACATTTTTTATTTCAACATCTGCAACTTCAAAAATTTTAAATTCAACATCTTTTTTAGCTTCATCTTGTCCCTTTTCATGATATATTTATTGGTCAATATTCACATTATCATCACACATCTTTTTGCTCGGGGTTTTCCATTTCCTCAGAGAGATCAATTTCTTTCAGTCTTTTCTCAACTTGCTGTTTGTTTTTCTGCCAATGTTGACATAAGCTTCCTATGAAATTTTTCATTTTTCTTATTGGTGGTTTTTGTTGCTACTACCTCTACATCAATGATGGAGTTGACGACTTTTTCTCCAATTAGGGTTTCTACTACTATTAGGGATTTAGATTCCTTCATAGGATTATCATTATTTCTCACAAAATCATCCCATTCTAGAGAGGGTTGAGCAGACTAAAGGCCATGTATAACAACCAGTTTGATTAACCTGTGATGGGAAATGAATTTTCATGGCCCTTGCAAAATTAACTACATGAACATTTTAATGAACAATACAGATAATAAGGAACATTAACAAGGATATAATTTCACAAGTGAAACATGAGTCTAAAATGGTGAGAAAACACATACTTGTATCTCCCTTCATAGGTGATGTATTGAATTAGAAATTTGGTGGCATCCTTCCATCGTGGTGGCAAAGACTTACATTCAATACCCTGGTCTTGAATGAATTTCACGAACTCTCCTCGTTGAAGAAACTACTTGGTTGTTACAAAAGGAGAAACCACATTGTCTAGATTGTGTGCCATATTTTTGCCTAGGTTTTACTCACCAGAGAAACATATCGGGGGTTTTGGGTAATTTCCTTTTACTGCATCATTTCATCCTCATTTCCTTTTGGATGCCACATATTTCTTTCAACCTTGTTCCACTCACATTCTTCTACTCCAGTAGCTTCCCATAACTATATCTCATCTTTGAGCTCAAATTCTCTATCATTGATGTTCTGTGAAAAACCATAGGTTGTCTTCTAGAGTCAAGTCCAGCCCGACCACCATATGAAAGATTGCTTGGCCTTTCTTATTTAGGAGGTTTCTAAGGGGAAAACATGTAGGTAGTCGTTGGATAGATAGATTTACCATAAATTTACCATATGATGATAGTAATAGGGGGATCTCTATGTAATATTGACAGACATATTTACCATAATCACACAAATTAAATCTAAATAATCTGAAATTTTACCTTAAATATTTAGGGATAAAATAACACTTACCTAGAAATTATTGAAAGTGAAATTATTGACAACCCAGTTTGAGCTCTGTACATCTACATGCATATGAGAAAATGTTGGACCTGCTCCTATTTGCTCCCGTGTGAACCCTATTTTTGCGCTACATCCATGAAAAAATGATTTGCTTTTGTCTTTTTTTTGATATATTGCCCGAAACCATCGCAATTACGACGATAATCAAGTCATTACCATCATACATGCGACTTTATCGAGCAAAATTACAAAAAAAATGGCAAATTCCTAAAAGGGCATCCTTCGTCAGAAGTTATCGTTGGAAAAGCCCCCAAATGTATTAGTGATAATTAAAAACTTTAGTGCATAAATATAGTTTTTACTATTCTTTAAATATATATTTTTAAATAAATTTTAAAATTTGCATGTACTGAAATATAATGTTTTTCATTTGGCCTCATGTTTTATCTTAATTATTTATGCAAAATAGAAAATAATGTGTATCATCTTGATATAAATTCTTTTCTCTACTGCATCATTTTATTTTCAAAATTTTAAAATAAATGTTAATATCTTTCCTTGACAAGATAAACAACCTCATATTTTAGTGTTGATGATTTCTTTTAATTAAACTCAAATATAAAATACACTTATAGATATTCAAAATGGTATTCTTGTATTTGTTAAAATATATTTTGTATAAGAGGGGTGGTTGAAACATTGATTTTTTCAAATAATATTTTTTTTGTTAATTGGTCACAAATTGGTATAAAATATGCATTTAGTACTCATATTTAAGTTAGTTGGAATGAGTCCAACTAGATCATTTGTTTGACTAAAATTAGTTTTTGTTAGAAATACCTAAATTTGGTTGTGTTGATCAGTTGGCATAAAATGTGATACAACTTTGCACTTTTACCTTAGTACAATATACACACATACACATACACATACATGTATACAATATTCATATCCATATAAATTCATATATACATATACATATACATACACATATACATATACATATACATATACATATACATATACATATACATATATGTATACATATTTATGACTTTATTCAAATAAACACATAGTAGTTAAAATCCGATCACTATTTTTATGTATAAAAACCTAATTGTGTTTTTTAAACTAAAACAACGTACGCAGTTAGGCTTGGATGACAAGCCTTGATTTGTGAGCTTCATTTCCCTCCTTTCGGTTTATTTTCTTTTCAATATGGTTTCTTAACTTACTTCATCATTATATTAAAATCTTAAAGAGTAGATAAAAATTAATTTAAATCTATCATGGCTCTTCTTTCGCAAAAATATGCAAGTCGTGGAGGAAGAAAAAATGGTATCCCAAATATTTCTCATTCAAACTACTGCACTCATTCTACATATTCAAATACATTTAGGGTTTTAAGAAACCCTCCTCCCATCGCTCATAGATCTGTGGAACTCCCTCCAAACGGGGGTACAGGTTTCTCTGCTTCTGCAAAAGTAGATTATGGGTTAGAGAGAGAATAAAAACCCTAATACTAGATTTTATAAAGGAAATACTTCTAGCAATAACAATGATTGGTGATTTGCAAGGAGTCAAAATGATAGATAAACTATGAATGCTAGGGGAAACATAACTTTTGACAACAATGAAAGAAATGGTAACAAGAGCGGCTTCAATAATCAAATCTCGACAATTCCCATCACATCTTCGATCCTGATATTTGTGTCTAGAGCTAATCGAATAACGTTAGGGCATAACCCTTATGTTACTCTACACCTATGGCATTTAGGGTTGGGCCTTCTAGCCCCTTCTAACATTATATTATCTGAGGGCTCTCGGCCCCGAGTTGGCAATAATGGCATAATGATGCAGGAGCACCTTGGGATCTAAGAAATCTTGCATCAACCTAAATATGTTTAGTTTCTTGTTGATCAGTCTAGTGTTCTGATTGCGGTTGATCTGTACTTGTTGTTACGAGTTGTGGTTTCTATAGTGTGTTCATGGCTTAGTACTACCTTATACTATGATCACACCTTATTTGGAGTGATCACATGGGAGTTATTGAAGATTCTTGCAAGACTGTCATGTTTTTAATTTTTCGGTCAGTCTTGGTGTTCACCGATTGATTTTTTGATCTACGGGTTGGAATTTCTGGTTGTGTACGTGCCAGCACATTATTATGTTTGAGGTCGAATTTCATCTATGATTTTTATCTCTTGTTTATTTCTTTGGGGGTTCTTCCTAGGGATCTGGGAGCCAACCTAATTGTTGTATTATGTTTTCTTAATTCTTGGGAAACGTGATCTTTTATGGACCAACCAATGGTTGTATTGGCTATATAAGTTTATGGACTTATTCCTAAGGGATATGGTGGATTTCATAAGATAATTTAGTTGTAGTTGGCTAGGGTTTTAAGGGTTTTCTAATTGTAATCAAGCATATATGCTTGGGATGTAACATTGCATGTTATAGATCAGTTGTAATTAGTTTTACGATAGTAATTGAAGGTTGGCCTTTTATTTATTTTCTATCTTAGATATTGTTTCTATTGTGTTTGTGTTGGCTGCAAGATTGGATTGATATTTGGTAGGTTTCTCCATCCTTGACTGCATCAACTGGTATCAGAGAAATTTTTTGCAACCTAGGGTTTTCTTGTAGGGTGGCTATTGAAAAATGTCTAACCTACAACTTCAAGGGTTTATAAAAATGGCTAGGAGAAATGCTAGAGTCAGTGCAAGGAATATTGATCCAGCAGTCTTAGACTTGTTAAGACAAATTTATGCCAGATTGAAGGTAGTAGAGACTTATCAGATAAAAGGGAAGCATATAGAAGATGTGGGTGATGAAGAAGGAGATGAACACAAATAGGAGAAAGCGGTGGAAGGAGAGAACAATGAGGCACAACCAAAGTTGAATCATGAAGATGAGAGGTTCATCAAATCCTCAACTAATGTTAATAAGAAACCTCCTTTCAATCCACCTGATTATCATGGAAATCTATATGTTGATGAGTTGATTGATTGGATCATAGAGATGGATAAGTACTTTGAGCTTGAAGGAACTAGTGAGGAGAAGAAACTAAAGTATGTTTGAACTAATTTAAAAGGACATGCATCCTTATGGTGGGAACATCTACAAATAGATCGACATAGAAGATGTAAAGACAATATCAAATCTTGGGATAGGATGGTGAATAAGTTGAGAGCTAAGTTCTTGAATGAGGATTGCCAAATTAGTTTGTTTAGGAGATTCCAGAACTTAAAGCAAGGAGAGCTAAGTTTTAAGTGTTAAAATGAGGAGTTCTACAAGTTGAACATCAGACTCGGTCATATAGATGATGAGGCTGAACAAGTAGCTTGCTATATTTATGGTTTGAAGATGTCCATAGAAGATGGGATTAGTTTTCTGTAGATTAGGAGTGTAGAAGAGGCTTAGAAGTGGACCATGAACCATGAAGGTTGAAGAAAAGATGAATAGGAGACATGAGAAAAGACAAAGAAGGAGAGGTGGAATTTTCAGCGAGGAAGAGGTAGATATTATGCATATTAGAGAAAAAATGAGTCAAAAGTTAAGGAGAATGACTGGTATAGGAAAAATGAAAGGGGTTTCTTCGAAAGGAAGGAAAGGTGGCAGTGAAAGGAGGAAGTTTCGTGGTACCTATTTTAATTGTGGTGAAGTAGGGCACATATCCTTTGAATGTAAGCAAGGTAATTCTAAAAGGAAGACAAATAGTAGTAGGAGGACAAAATTTGTTGATGAAGAGTCCATCAGTTTAGTAAATAACAATCCATTAGAGGAAGGTACAACCTTGGCGACTAGGAGAGTCTTATATAATGGAGAACAAGAGAAGGAACCGGTACAGAGAAATAATTTGTTTAGAACAAGATTTAAGGTACAAGACAAGGTATGTAATGTTGTCTGGACAGTGGAAGTTCTAATAATCTTGCTTCAGAGGAGCTTGTTGACAAATTGAAGTTGCAGAGGTTAAATCTCCCTAAACCCTATCATATTGCATGAATACAACATGAACACAAGGTACTAGTAAGTGAACAATGCCTAGTTAAATTTAAGATTAGGAATTATTATGATGAAGTTTTATGTGATATTATGCCTATGAATGTGTGTCATCTCTTGTTGGGTAGGCCATGGCACTATGATAGACAGGCTATGCATGATGGTAGAAGGAATGTCTACACTATTGTTGCTAATGGGGTGAAACAATTTTTTTTGCCTTTAGAGGAACCTCTTAAAGGTGAAGTGTGTACTAGTGCAAGAATTTGTCTAGTGGATGCCTAGGAAGTTTTTAGATGGCATGAAGCATAATAATGTGTATATTCTATTAATACCTAAGGAGTCTAAGGGGAAAGTCTCGGTAGAATACCCTGATGAGATCATCGAATTATTGAATGAATATGTTGACATCATATCAGATAATGTTCTTGATGGATTACCACTGATGAGACATATTAGTCATTGCATGGGTGGGGCTAGTCTTCCTAATAAAGCAACTTATAGAATGACATTGTTAGAGAATGAGGAACTCATTAGGTAGGTGCAAGATTTGTTGCATTGAGGGTTTATCAGAGAAATTTTGAGTCCATATGTAATCCCTATAGTGTTAGCACCTAAGAAATATGGTCAATGGAGGATGTGTACTGATTCAAGAGCTATTAACTAGATTACCATTAAATACTAATTTCCTTTTCCAAGGATAGATGGTTTTATGGATTTCTTGAGTGGAGATAAGTATTTCACCAAGATAGACTTGAAGAGAGGATATCATCAGATTATAATTAGAGAAGGTGATGAATGGAAAACTTCATTTAAAACAAATGAAGGTATGTATGTGTGGTTGGTGAGCCTTTTGGACTGTGTAATGCACCTAGTACGTTCATGTGGTTAAATGAATGAAGTCTTGAAAGAATTATTGGGTAAGTATGTGATTGTATATTTGGATGATATCTTGATTTTCTGTAAAAGTAAATTGGAATATTTGTTTCATGTTAGGCAAGTATATCATAGGTTGAGAGAAGAGAAGTTGATGATAAACATCAATAAGTGTACTTTCATGAAAGAGGTGTTGGTATACTTGGGGTTTGTGATATCTACTAAAGGATTGAAGATGGAACTTGAGAAAGTGAAAGCCATTGTTGAGTGGCCTAAACCAGTGACTATTTGAGAGGTAAGAGCATTCCATGGGTTAGCTAGTTTCTATCGAATGTTCATTAGGAACTTTAGTTCAATCTGTGGACCGATGACTGAAATCATGAGAGGTGATAGGAGGGAGTTTAAATGGAGACATGGAGCACAAAGGAGCTCTGAATTATTGAAGAAGAAGGTGGCATAACAACTGATGTTATCTTTACTTGATTTTAGTAAGTTATTCCAAGTGAATTGTGATGGTAGTGGCAGTGCCATTGGAGCGGTCTTGACTCAAGAGGGAAGACCCTGTTAGATAATTGAGAGGTGGGGGTGAATCAATTAGTTCTAGTTATCCTACAGTCCCAAAACTCCCAGATGTATATATTCAAACTTTTTAATCAAATTATCAACTCGGTAAGCTAACAACAATAACTTTCTTTTCATCTACCGATTGACAGTCAATTCAATACTGTGTTTACCGATCTGACTAGTTATGAAATGTTTAAAGTAAAATAACAATCCAATCACATCAAATACACAACACAGATTTTTTATATGAAAACCTTATTAGAGAAAAAACCACCTAGGACCGGTAACCCAAAATAATTCACTCTTCTGAAGTGAGCTCGGTTAGGAGCACACCCTATCAAAGGTTACAAAACACACTGTAAGGTGTGATCTGGTTAGATGATTTATCACTAACAGTTCTCCCTTGACCAACATTCACTATGGTGTCAACAAGAAAATAATCAACATTCATTGAATGTCATATTGAAATACAAAAATGACTGTTAAGTCCACTCGATTAAGAGATTTTGTTGTAACAATGGTTAAAATGATACAGTTTTGATTTGATTCAAATACAACTAATATTTATAGATTTTCATATCAATGCTAAGCTCAAATACCTCCTCTAATCAATATTCAATCCAATCCTTCATAGCCTCCAACTTATTTAACTCGGTGAATAATTCCCTGACGCTCGATAATGCTTGCAATTCAACTCGGTTATGTTTGTAACATATTTGATCAACGGTGCATGAAAATAGTTCTTTTAGGCAAATTCTCCTTCAGTGTCAATAATTCTAGACTCAATAATGAATCTCATGTCTCTTTAAATAGACAACATAAATCATTTTCTTATCATTCATTATATTTTTCCTCTTAATCTTCATCCTTCCTTTTGTCGCTTCAAGCTTCATTGACAGTTGTGTCTATAACACATTTCATCCTTCTCCATTTGATTAAACTTGAATTTTGTCAGCTGCTAGATCATCATAACAAACTTTATCTTTTACCTCAGAATTATAATCAATTGTCCAGCTCATCAATTCATTCGGCTGTTATAAACTTTATTTGTTTCTTTCACTCAATCAATACCAAAATGTGTCAGTGAATCCCTGCTTGATTAATATTGTACTCAGTATACACTATACTAGCTCGGTGTATATAGAAATATTTAATTAGAACCACATAAACTTGTTCAGTTCTGATCTTCAATACATAACAAAATCATGTAATACAATCAAGTCAACAACATGATGCCATAGAATCATCAATAAGTTACCCAATGTACACCTTAGCCATATCTTTCATATTCATCTCATCTTCATGTAGATATCTCATTCCTTTACCATTTTCTTCTTCAGATGTTTGTAGCTATAATGATAAGTGCAGCCAAAACTAGTTGACATCAATGACAATACATTGACTGATTAATTGCCTTACAGATCACTTTAGTAGCTCGGTGATCTCTAATCATTGTCTTCCACTTTTTCATTCATTCCATCAAGATATTCAATCAGTTGTAAGTTATCAATCTCTCCCTTTGACATTGATGGCAACGCAATATGAAATATGTCATAGAATACCAAACATCTGTTCTATAACTCTATGAGTAAATGTTGTAGCTCGGTAAGCCCTCCCTATCTTGTTCATTTAATATATTTAATCACTACACAACATTTCATGCAGACTCTCCTTGTGGATTTGATCTTCTTCTCTCGCACTGGATATATTTTCATTGATTCTTCTCTCCCTTTGACAATAATTCCAAAAAGAATGAACAACTTTGTAGTAACCAAAATATTATCTCTGGTGTTCAGTTCATATCAAGTACCTTCATGTACCAATATGCAGTGTTCTTTGTTCTAGCTTTCACAACCTTAGGAAACCTAAAGTGTGAATAATATGCATCAACATCATTTGATATTATGATAAAGTAAAGGTTGATGCAACCTCATGATCACCTTAGTGATCGATAGACAGGGGATGGACCCCTAGTCTAGTCTTCAAGTACTCAAATGTATCCTTAGATAAGGGTTTGGTAAATGTATTTGCAAGTTGTTCTTTTGATTTCACAAACTCTAGTTTCACTTTCTTTTCTTGTACTTGTTCCCTTAAGTACTAATACTTTATAGATATGTTCTTTGTCTTTGCATGCATCACTGGATTCTTAGAAATGTTTATACAACTTGTGTTGTTACAATATATTATCACTGGATCAGTGATATCTTCATTCATCCCTTTCAAAAGTAATTTTATCCATGCAATGTTTGAATAATTAGCAGCAATAACAACATATTCTACTTTGACTCAAAAATACATTCTTGTTTCTTGCTTATCCAAGTAACTAATCTTTCTCCCAAAAGGAATGTTTCACCGGTAGCGCTCTTTTGATCATCAAAGGTTCGAGCCCAATCTGCATCGGTGTAAACTTGTAGTTCAAAATTGCCCTCTTTCTTGTACCATAAACCATAATTCTTTGTATTTTTCAAATATCTTAGAATCCTCTTAAAATCAGTCATATGTGATTCTTTAGGATTAGTAGAAAATCTTGGTACAATCCCAACTGCATGTGCAATATCCGGTCTACTATGCACAACATACATCAGTTTACCAATCATTGATCTATATAGTGTTTGATTTACTTTAGTTGAAAGATCATCCTTTGCTAATTTGCATCCTGTGGCCATCGATGTACTAACCAATTTTGAATCTTCCATTCCAAAGGTCTTCAACACTTCTTTGATGTATTTTGATTGAGTAATGAATATTCCTTCACTTTGTTGTAGAATTTGCAAACCAAGAAATAATTTAATCTCTCCAAACATTGACATTTCAAATTCTTTTCTCATTTCATCAGCAAATGATTTGCATATATTATCATGTCCTCCAAATATGATATCATCAACAAAAATTTCAGCAATAAGAATCTTGTCATCAGTTTCACCTTTCAAATATAAATTGTTGTTGTCACTTGTTCTAATAAATCCAATGCTAATAAGATATGAATGCAATCTTTCATACCGTGCTCTTGGTGCTTGTTCAGTCCATAGAATGCTTTGTGCAACTTACATACCATGTTTTTCTGATTTGGATCAACAAAACCTTTAGGTTGTTCAATGTATACCTCTTCCTCAAGTATCCCATTCAAAAATGTAGATTTGACATCCATTTGATATACTTTGAATCCTTTGTAGGCAGAATATGTAAGAAATATTCTAACTCCTTAAAGTCTTTCCACTGGTGCAAAAGTCTCACCATAATGAATACCTTCTTCTTGCGCATATTCTTTACATACAAGTCTTGCCTTATTCCTAGTGACTTCACCATTTTTCATTCAACTTGTTTCTGAATATCCATTTGGTTCCAATAACATTTTTATCATTAGGTCTTGGTACCAATGTCCATGTTTTGTTCTTCAATATTTTCTCAATTTCCTCATGCATTTCTTTTATCCATTTATCATTCTCCAGTGCATCTCTAACATTTTTAGGTTCAAATTCACAAACTAAACATGTGGTGTTTCTCAACTTACTTCATGTCATCATGCCATCTTTCTCGTCACCAATAATTTGATTCTGTGGATGGTGTCTCCTCATAAATTTTGCTAATACTTGTTCTTCTTTGTTCATCATTCGATGTACGATCAAGATCTTCCTTGGTAGATATTTCTTGATTCTCAGTCTTTATAGGCTGATGCTCGGTGTCATTATCATGTTTCTCAGTAACTCCAGCTTGTGGCTCAGGTAGAATGTCAGGTTGCTCAATGTATGTGAATCTACCATAGTCTTCTAGTTCCTTTTTGCTTTCTTCATCATTTTCCTCAGCAAACTCATCAACTCTCACATTTTCACTTTCAATCATTTTGTTAGAAACCTTATTCAAACATTTGTAAGCTTTACTTTTAGTAGAGTATCCTAAGAATATTCCTTCATCACCTTTAGAATCAAATTTTCCATTTATATCATCTTTCAGAATGTAACATCTACTTCCAAATATTCTAAAATAACTTACATTCAGTGTGTACCCATACCATAGCTCATAAGGTGTCTTATTTGAATCTTTCTTCAGTTGTACTTGGTTCAATGTGTATACAATAGTGCTAACAACTTCTCTCCAGTACATTTGTGAAACATCTTTTTAATCATCAGTGTTCTAGCACAATCAACTATGGATCTCTTCCTCCTTTCAGCAATTTTATTATGTTGTGGTGTTCTCGGTGTAGAAACCTATATTTTAATTCCATACTCATTACAAAAGTTAGTGAACTCATCAAAAATAAACTCACCACCTCTATCTGATCTTAAAATTTTTAAATCTTTTCCACTTTCCTTTTCCAATTTAGCTTTATACCATTTAAACATCTTGAAGGCTTCATATTTTTCTTTCAAAAACATAACAGTCATCATCCTAAAGTAGTCATCAACAAATAAAATAAAGTATCTATCACCATAATAACTCTGAGTTCTCATAGCACCACATAAGTCGGTGTGAACCAAATCCAAAATAGCTTTAGATGAATATGTCTTTCTCTTGAAACTAGATTTGGACATTTTTTCCATTTGACATTGTTTACACATGACATGGTCAGGTTTAGATAAGCTCGATAAGCCTCTAACTTTTAGTTTCTTACTGATCTTAACCATGTTATCAAAATTCACATGACATAACCTTTTGTACCACAACCACACATCTTCAGTTCTAGCCAATAAACAAGAAGTTTTAACATTGTCAAGATATTATAGATTACCTTTTGATTGTTCACCAGTCTCAACCAACTTTCCAGTTTTATCATAGATTTTCACCTTTCAACTTTCAAATACAACTCAATGACTTGAGTTATTCAGTTGTGCTACACTCAACTAATTATAGTTTAGTCCCTTCACCCGATATGCATTCTCACATCTAATCTTATTGTTTAACAAGATAGATCATTTTTCTTTTACTAAACAAGGTGTATCATTTCTCATTTTAACAGATCCTCCATTATAATGGTCAAGGTATTTAAATTTGTCTTCATCACCAGTCATATGATGTGTACAACCACTATGAATAATCCATGTATCTTTCTTGCTAACTTTAGAGATAAGTGTTATTTCAACATACCTTTCTTCTTCTTCTGAATCTTCTTTCAAAGCTATGAATACCACCTCAATGTCGTCATCGGTGTCGGTGTCGGTGTCGGTGTGAACATCTTCAACAAGGTAACATGATTTCTTGCCTATCTTTGTAGTCTTGGTTACTTCTTATGTTATTGTCGGTTGCTTTTGCGATCTTGATTATCTCTTCTGTCAAACTTTCTATCACTGGATGGTTCATTGTCTTTGTCATCATCTTTTCGATTAGGACATCTAGTTGCAATGTGACCAATCTCTTTACAATTAAAAATGATGAACTACAACTGATTGAATATCTGAATGAACTGAAGGAACAGTGATTAGAGGTCATCGAGCTACTGAAATGATATGTAAAATGATTAAATCAGTCAATATGTTGTCATTGATGTCAACTAGTTTTGACAGTACTTATCATGTTAGTTACAAACATCTGAACATCTGTTGAAGGTAGAAAAGATGAAGAACTGAGATATCTACATGGAGAAAAGATGAATATGATAGATAAGCATAAGAAAAATATTGGGTAACTTATTGATAAGTCTATGGCTTTATATTGTTGACTTGAGCATGTTACATTAATCTACTATGAAGAAGAGGTTTGAAATTGAACATGTTAATGTGGTCGGTAATTGAAGATTTTTGTATATACCGAGCCAGTGCAGTATATACTGACAGACAGTATCAACCGAGCTAGTTTAACTAGTATTCACCATCTCATTTCTATATTAATCGAGTATGGATGAAAATATTAAATGCTTAGAACAATCGACTAAATTTGATGCGCTATAAATTGTTATGATTTCGAGATTAAGGACAAAGCAAAGTCTGTTATGAGATCCATGACTAACAAAATTTGGAGAAGAACTAAAGGATGAGATTGAAACATGTTAATGACACATCTGTCAAGGAAGGTTTGAGAGGCAAAATGGATGAAGGAGATTAAGTGGCAAAGTCTAATGGATGATATGAAAATGGTTTACTTGTCTATATAAGAGATATGAGTTTCATTATTGAAATATGTCAGAAAGAAGAATATTGTAGAGATTTCACGTGAAGACTTTATTCATGCATTCCTGATCAAACTGGTTAGTGGAAGAACCGAGACTGCAGAGTTAACCGAGTGTGAGAGAACCATTTACCGAGTGAAAGTAAGTTGAAGAATATTGAGGAAGTGAATTGATTAATGATCAGAGGATATTTGTATGGGCTTAGCATAGATCTAAATATTTGCAATTGATTTGTATTTGAATCAGATCAATACTATATCAGTTTAACCATTGATTCAGAAAATCTCTTAACCGAGTGGACTTAATAGTCTTATATTCTTCCCTATGTCATTCAAGGAATGTACATTGTTATCTTATTGACCCCAAAGTGAATGTTGGTCAAAAGTTAACTGTTAGTGATAAATCCTCTAACCAGATCACACCTAATAGTGTGTATTGTAACCTTTAACAGGGTTGGCTCTTCACCGAGCTCACTTTAGAAGAGTGAATTATTTTGGGTTACCGGTTCCAAGTGGTTTTTCTCTTAGCAGGGTTTCCACATTAAATCATTGTTTTATGTGTTATTTGTGATTATTGTTTTGTTATCATACTTTACATACTGCATAGTTGATTTAGTCGGTAATCACATTTGGATAATTACTGGTAATCGGTAAACTAGACAGACAGATTTAGTCGGTAATCACATTTGGATAATTACTGGTAATCGGTGAATTGGACAGACAGATTGATATTTTATGTTACCGAGCTATATAATTTATTGAAATTGTTTTATAAGGTACATCTTTGTATTTGGGCTATAGGATAACTGATCTGACTGATTCAATCCCCTTCTCAGTTATTCTAACAAAAACATACTAAAGTTAATTTCCCTTTGTATATTCCTTTAGCTTTTTGCGATTTTCTAACCATTAATGCTTCAAGTTCATCAAGTTCATCTTCATCACTGTCACTGTTACTCTCATTTCTTATCATGTGTTTACTACTTGATTTACCAATTTTCAAGGATGACATACATGCAGATTCAACATTTGGAACAATATTGTTAGCATAGTTATTCAACTCAAAGGTAGTCAATTTTCCGACTAGGCTATCAAGTGTAAGAGTGTTACCTAGGGCTGATCTCATTTCATGAATTGCAGAGATTCTAATAGCATAGATAGGCAGCAAGGTTCTAAGAATTTTACTCTCAATGGTCTCTTCATCAATAACACCTCCTGCTCCTTGGATAACATTGGCAATCTCCTTGATTCGATTACTGTACTATGAAACCTTTTCTCCTTCTTTCATCTTCATATCATCAAAATTTCCTCTAAGACTCTTAGCTCTTTCTCTCATCACATTCACATCTCCTCCGTGAACTAGTGCAAGTTTGTCCCATATTACTTTGGCAGAAGTACATGTCTTGATATCTTCAAATTCAACATCTGTTAAGGCAACATCAATTTCTATCATTGTCATATAATGTTCATGTCTATCTCTCAACTGGTCAACAGTCAAAGGTCCAATCGTTGGTTGTATGTAATCATTGCTCAGGTAAAATACTGTGGATTCTCCAATTCCAGATATATGCAACTTCATTATTCTTTGCCATGTCGAGAAGTTCACTTTATTCAGTTTTGGCACCTCTTCCTTATACGTCTTTTGATCTTTAGCTTAAGTCCTTTAAACTTTCCTTCCAAGCAACCAATGCTTCAATACCAATTGTTAGATAATTGAGAGGGGGGGTGAATTACTTAGTTCCAGTTATCCTACAGTCCCAAAAATCCTAGATGAATATATTCAAACTTTTCAATCAAATTATCAACTTGGTAAGCTAACAAAAATAACTTTCTTTTCATCTACTGATTAACAGTCAATTCATACTGTGTTTACCGATCTGACTAGTTATGAAATATGTAAAGTAAAATAATAATCCAATCACATCAAATACACATAACATGGATTTTTAATGTGGAAACCATGTTAGGGTAAAAACCACCTGGGACCAGTAACCCAAAATAATTCACTCTTCTGAAGTGAGCTCGATTAAGAGCCAACCCTGTCAAAGGTTACAAAACACACAATAAGGTGTGACCTGATTAGAGGATTTATCACTAACAGTTCTCCCTTGACCATCATTCACTATGGGGTCAACAAGAAAACAATGAACATTCATTGAATGTCATATTGAAATACAAAAAAAACTGTTAAGTCTACTCGGTTAAGAGATTTTGCTGTAACAATGGCTAAACTGATACAATAATAATATGATTCAAATACAACTAAGATTTGTAAATTTTCAGATCTATGCTAAGCTCAAATATCTCCTCTGATCAATACTCAATCCAATCCTTCATATCCTACAACTTATTCAACTCAGTGAATAATTTTTTGACGCTTAGTAATGCTTGCAGTCTAGCTCGGTTCTGTCTGTAACCATTTTGATCAGTGGTGCATGAAAATAGTTATTTCATGCGAATTATCTTGCAGTGTCAATAATCCTAGACTCAATAATGAATTTCATGTCTCTTTAAATAGACAACATAAACCATTTTTTATCATCCATTGGATTTTGCCTCTTAATCTCCATCGTTCCTTTTGCCGCTTCAAGCTTCCTTAGAAGTTGTGTCTATAACACGTTTCATCCTTCTCCATTCAATCAATCTTGAATTTTGTCATATATTAGATCATCATAACAAACTTTATATTTTACCTCAAAATCATAAGCAATTGTCCAGCTCATCAATTCAGTCAGTTGTTATAAACTTTATTTGTTTCTTTCACTCGGTCAATACCAGAATGTGTTGGTGAATACCTGCTCGGTTAATAATGTACTCGATATACACTACACTAGCTTGGTGTATACATAAATCTTTAATTATCAACCACATAAACTTGTTCACTTTTGATCTTCAATCCATAACAAAATCATGTAATACAATCAAGTCAACAACATGATGTCATAGAATCATCAATAAGTTACCCAATGTATACCATAGGCATATCTTTCATATCCATCTCATCTTCATGTAGATATCTCATTTCTTTACCATTTTCTTCTTCAGATATTTGTAGCTATCATGATAAGTGCAGTCAAAACTAGTTGATATCAATGACAATACATTGACTGATTTAATTGCCTTACATATCACTTTAGTAGCTCGATGATCTCTAATCATTGTCTTTCACTTATTCATTCATTCCATCAAGATAATCAATCAATTGTAGGTTATCAATCTCTCATATCAGACTGATTGCTTACTTCAGTGAGAATATGAATAATGCTTAAGAGAAGGTATTTAATGTATGATTGGGAATTTTATGATATAATTCAAGCTTTGAAGAAATGGAGGTATTATTTGTTGCCTAGGGGAGTTTGTATTGTCCATTGATCATCAAACATTGAAGTATTTGAGCAGCTAGTGTAAGTTGATCAGAGACATATGAGATGGGTTGAGTTTATGCAGAGCTACACATTTTTGTTGAAACATAAGAGTGGTGTGGAAAATAAAGTTGTTGATGCTTTGAGTAGGAGGACTTTGTTGACTGAAATGAAGATTGTAGTGTAAGGTTTGATGAATTAAAGAAATTGTATGAGGAAGATGTAGATTTCAATGAACCTTGGAAATCTTGTAAAGAACCTATTGTTGCTGACATAAGTAAGTGGTTGGATTATTCCATTCAGGATGAGATGTTATTTAGGGGTAATCAATTGTGTATACCTATAATTTCTATGAGGGATAATATGATTAAGGAGAAACATAGTGGTGGTTTGGAAGGGCATTTTGACATTGATAAGATAGTAGCCTTAGTGAGTGAGAATTACTTTTGGTCACAAATTCAAAAGGATATTCAGAGTTATGTTCAAATTGTAAGGTATGTCAAGTTGCCAAAGGTAGTAGTCATAATGTGGGGTTGTATACACTTTTGGCAGTACCAATAAAACCTTGGGAGAAGATTAGTATGGATTTTGTGTTAGTTTTACCTAGAACACAGAGGGGTCGTGATTCTATCTTTGTGGTCGTAGACAAAATTTTCAAGATGGCACATTTTATTTCTTGTAGGAAGACAATTGATGCAGTGCATGTGTCTGACTTATTTTTCAAGGATATTGTGAGATTACATGGGTTACATAAGAGAATTGTTTTAGATAGGAATAGAAGGTTTGTTGGTTGTTTCTAGAGGACAGTTTGGAAGAAGATGAAAGCTGATTTTAAGTTCAGTTCTACTTTTCATCCACACACTAGTGGACAAAAAGAGGTTGTGAACAAGAGTTTGGGAAACTTGTTGAGTTGTTTAGTTGGAGATAAGCCTGGAAATTGAGATTTAGTTTTACCATAGACAGAGTTGGATTATAATAACTCAGTGAACACAAGTATAGGAAAGACACCATTTGAAGTGGTTACTGGGTTTAATCATAATTGGATAGAAGAATTGAGGGATATCAGTCCTGATGTTTGAAAGAGTGTTGAAGGAGAAGATTTTGCTGAGGTTATGAAATCATTACATGAAGAGGTGAGACATCATTTAGAGGAAATGAATCAAGGTTATAAGAGGAGAGCTGATATGAAAAGGAGACATAAGGAATTTCAAGAGGGAGATGAAGTAATGGTGTACTTGCCAAGGGGTAGGTTTCTTGTTGGTACTTATAAGAAATTGTGGATTCAAAGAAGTTTGGTCCTTGTAAGATCTTGACGAGGCTTGATTCAGGGAATGCTTATTGTAATACCCCAAAATTGACATCTTGCAACCCTAACCAATTTTGTTGCATTTAGTCTCATTCTATTACCTTTCTGAAATATCAAAGTCCTATTGTCCTAGGCAATTTTGTCTTCCTAATTGACCCTACTCGACTTAATGTCAAATGTAGAAGACCCTAAATCTGCATCAATCACTTGATATATTTAATTCCTAAATATCAACTATAATTGGCTAAATAAACTCTATGATTGATTAATTTAATTACAAAGTCCTAACACTTTAATTAAATTAAATTCACCCCTTTTAGCTAAAATACACATGAAAAAGGAATTAAATAAATATTTGGTTTTTAAATAAATATCCTCATTTCAACAATTGAATTTAATTATTCAAATAATTGAAAAAATCTATTTATGAGGTCATATTTAATTTATTTAATCAAATATTCTCTCCAAAATCCTCTCTTTAGTTTAGAAAAGGAAACTTTGAGTTAACTGGAAATTCAAAAGTGCAACAAATTAGTTAACTGCTCCACTCACTCAAAAGGCAAACAATTGATTCTCTCTGTAGGAAACTTGCCATTCTGAACTAGACTCTCCTTCAATCTCCACCGTTCGTATCAGTCAATCCCGATCGTCAATTGAACCTAGGATTCTATAAAAGAACTCTTGATTCTCATTCATGGAGATGCAACTTTTGAGTATTGAAACTCCGTCGAAATATCACCTTACTTCATTTGCATTCAAGCTTTCATTTTAGTTGTTATTTCAATATCATATCTAGATTAATATCATTCTTAGTTTAACAATGTAATTCATCTTAATCTAGTTTTCTTTCAATGTTCTTAGATTAATGCTCATATTTCATCATTCCTAGATTAACTATATGCTTTCCTTCTAGTTTAAATTGCATTCACTTCATAGATAAATCCTTCATTCTAGTGCTAGTCTATGGTCGTTGGACTCTCAATTCTGAGAGCTATTCACAACCCTACCTAGATAGGAGGTAACAGTTTGAATCATCCAGACATGCAGGATGAATGATCCCACATTCATTCTTGTATGTGACTGATGAACAATGACTATGTTGAAGTGTAAGGCTAAATTAGAGGCCAATATTTAGCTTATACACTTATGAAGTGGAATTACCTAATTGCATGGATATATCACCAATATTTAATGTTGCAGACTTATATGAGTATCTGATGCAGGAGCATCCTGGGTGTAAGAGCAATCTTGCATCACCCAAAAATATTTTTGTTTTTATTTTCAATAAGGGCTATTTTGTGCAGAGCTACTATTTATGGAAAGTTACTATTTTTGGTAATTTTCGTATGTGCTCAGAATGATCTGATTTCTTTCTTGGAGGTTCATTTTGGTCATATAAGTCTGCCAGTAAAGTTTCATTGTCAGATCAAGTGTATATTGGAAGATATTGAAGATTTTCGGTATTGGCAGCAGGGTACAGAAACTTTGAACTCAGTTTTGAAGGCTTTAGAGGCCCCGGATGAGGTCAAAAATTTGGGTGACGGGCGCTTGCGCTGGTCAAGCCTATAGAGCACTTCGTGGCGTTTCCGAAATGGGGTTAATAGCTGAGCGGGTCAACGGGTGATGACTTATGGTCTTCGGAAGTTGGGCCACCTGAAATGGCGAAAAATAATTTTCTTCAAAATTTCTGTTTGGGTTTCAAAGGTTATCTTGAGCCGACTATGATGTAATAAAATGTAAAATAAAATAATTCTAAGTTTGGTCGGCCTTATTGGCTAAAAATTCTGGAACCTTCCCAGGCGGTGGAAAATTGCCTATATAAGGAAGGCTGTATTATTGTCTTAGGCAGTTCAGAATAGTTCTGGGTAGTAAATCTGGGTAATAGTTCGAGGCTTTGTCCTACAGAATATTGTAAGGGAATGCTCATGTGGCTTTGCATATTGTAATTCTGAAAGTTTGTAATTCCACATTTGTGGAGATAATAAGAAGCCAATTTTCTGTTCTTGCATATTGTTGTTGTTTCTCTATATCTGTTATGTGTTTGTGGTATTAAGGGGATCACCCTTCATCAGTATCATGAATCATATGGAAGTAATGTTGATGGGTTGGATGTTGGATGGGAGTATCCTAAAAAGAAGGATCAGATATAGAAGATTTTGGATAGAAAAGTTGGTCAAAGCAGTATATGGAATTTCTTGTCAAGTGGAAGGACATACCAGTTGAAGATTCATCATGGATTTCTCAGGCTGAGGTTGACCACTTTGGTTTTCCTTTAGCCCCAGAAAAGTGAGGGACTCACTTTTCAAGTACCTTGGGTGTCTGATGTAGGAGCATCTTGGGATCTAAGAAATATTGCATCAACCAAAAATATGTTTAGTTTCATGTTGATCAAGCTAGTGTTTTGGTTGTGATTGATCTCTACTTGTTGTTATGAGTTACAATTTCTACAGTGTATTTGTGGCTTAATCATGAGACTTAGACTATGATCACACCTTATTTGGAGTCATCGCGTGAGATTTATTGAAGATACTTGCAAGACTATCTTGTTTTTCATTTTTCGGTCAGTCTTGGTGTTCATTGATCAATTTTTTGATCTGCCGGTTGGAATTCCTAGTTGTGTTCGTGTCAGCGCATTATTATGTTTGAGGTTGAATTTTCTTGTTTTTCTTTGGGGGTTGTTCCTAGGGATTTGGGAGCCAACCTAATTATTGTATTACATTTTCTCAATTCTTGGGAAATGTGATCCTTTCTGGGTCGATCGATAGTTGTATTGGCTATATAAGCTTATGAACTTATTCCTAAGGGATAAGGTGGTTTTCATAAGAATATTTCGTTGTAGCTAGCTAGGGTTTTAAGGGATTTTTTATCGTCATCGGGCATGTATACTTGGCTTGTAAGACTACATGTTGTAGATCAGTTGTAATTGATTTTGTGATAATAATTGAAGGTTGACCTTTCATTCCTTTACTATCTTGGCTATCATTTTCCTTTGTGTTTGTGTTGGGTACAAGGTTGGGCTGATATTTTGTATGTTTTTCCATCCTTGATTGTGTCACATAATATGAAGGAATGACTCATTTTAGAATAATCTTGGTCAATGGAATGTCCTCATCCTTGAGGAATCCAAATCAAAAAGTAATGCAGTACACCAATAATTCACATCCTCCACTCAGATTATAAAAAATGTTCTAGAAAATAAAAATCCATAACCCTCGAATAAAGAGAAAAGGGTTATTATGGCTATGACCAAAGATATATACATAGATGGTATGTGGGATCACTGTAGGTCTCATGGGGTATTTTCACAATGGTGTGGATATGGGCTTCTTGGAGAGAGAATTATAAAGTGGTTTGAGGAAACCTATGATGGCTAGATAAGTATTACTATCCTTCCTAAGGATTTCTTATTCATTGATTGCAAGAACTTAACCCTAAAGTGGGAGCTCTTATCTGGTAATCACGTCTATCATTGTGGATATAAGTTTAAATTTATTGACTAGCAATAAAATTTTGATCCTAGCAAATTGTAATCTTTAAAAGTGGCCAAATGAATTAGTCTACCTAACCTCCTGGTTGAACTGGTACACAATGAAATTTTAATGACCATAGGAGACCGACTGTGAAACTTTTTAGGTCTTGAAGAATTTTTTATTATCATCTAATGTATAAATCTTAGTATTTATATGGATATTAATTTGAAACATTTAAACCAATATAATTAAGCACTAAAAATGCCACATACATTATTAGTCATATACTATATCAAGGTCCTATTTACAACAAGGTGGTCACCAAAATTGGAAAACACATGATTAGATAGAGGATATTATTGGCAAGCACTATAAATAGTATCAAGGGATTAGGACCAGTAGTGTAAATATACTCCAACATACAGAGGAGGTTAGCATTGGTTTTAATGAGGAAAATGGAGGTTTTATTGTAGAGAACCGACCACGTGGATTTCCCAAGCAGAGCACTCAAGAGGATCCTATCAAATCCCCTCAACATGAGATCAATATAGTATTAGCTACAATTGACCTAGAGTATGAGAAAAATATAGAATTATAGAAGCAGGATATTGGGGAAGGAAAAATAGTGGAGTATAGATAATATGGTTATCTCAAGAGGTGTGAATGCCAACCTTATAGTCGTAGGAGTTGAGATCGGGACTACCTTAATGCTGGAGAAAGAAACCTTTGAGGAAGAGGAAGTGATCAAGTCTATTGAGAACCCAACTATGGATGGTGTTATGAGGAATAATGATGTAGTAGGAGATACAAACTTAAAGAATCCCATCCCTGATGAGCATAGGTTAATGGATGTAGAGAAGATTCCACAATTTGAGAAGAAGGAAGTAAATGAGGAGTGCATGAGGGTAATTATAAGAGAGGGTGGTTTGGGTAGGGAGCTGGACTATATTTGTGATACGATTATATACAAGCTTCTTGAGGGGATAGCAAGGGATTTCATCAATAAATAAGAGATTGCATAAGAGAAGAAATATCTTAATAATAAAAATATGGAATTGGAAGGGGAAGATATCTTGAAAAATAGTCTTCAACCTAGCACTCAAGAGGAAATGAAGAGAACATTTTTAAACAACCAAATAATCCTAGATGAGATAATGACTGAGGCAATTTATTGTCAATACGATGTTAGATGTTAGATGGAGGTGAAGGTGACCCCACAATAGTGGATTACACTTTTTTAGACATGCTGATTTTTGCTAAAATAACACATTTTTAATAAAATATGATGATTTAAGCCTTGAGAGGTTCTATTTGAAGGAATTAATTACAAATGGTTAGCTCAAAGCCTCTTAGATAAAAAAAATCATTGATATAACATCTATAGTCCTCATTCATACCTACAATGGAGTCTCCTCTGCACCTCTTAAAATGCTAACAAAAAATCACTTCAACTTTATCTTTTGGTAGATCAAATGAATCCATTTGACAAACCTATCTATGTAGTAAGGTGCTACTAAGAAAAATATTTCCAATGATTATAATGTTAATATATATTAAATTTATTATGACTTTGTATTTTTTGTTTTACTAAACATAGACATTTCACCGTATGTCTACCTTTATGTTTGATGCTTATGGAAAAATAGTAAATAAGAGAAAAAAAATTCTAAAAAATATCTATGCCCTAAGTATTGAATTTATCTTTCTATTAAAAAAAAATAAAATTGGACAAATACACGACAAGTTATAAGCTATGTAGTCAAGGTATGTCAAAATTACAGTTTAGTCAACTTCAAACATTAATAAACTATGCAATAATTGTGATAATGTCTTCAAACCAATTGCATGCCCTCTATATCGATGTTACAAAACTAAATTCAAAATAATCATATTGATATCTATTTTAGGAAAGAAAAAAAAAGTTATGCTCTATGAAAACAATGTAACTCTTTGAAAATGACATTTTTAGAAACATATCAGTTTTTGTGGGAGAAAGAAAAAACTATTTAATCAATTCAAAAATAAAAAATAAAAATATATTTAGAATCTAGACAAAAAATTCTAAAAGACTCTAATTTACTTCATCTTCCAATTTCAAATGGTTTAACAACAATATGCATATGAATCTAAATTTTTTTTTCAAAATGTAGAGTCTAGTGTTCGTTTAGGCAAAAAAGTGTAACCCATTATTGTGGGTTCACCCGTGGACAATAAGGCCCTAGAGGCTATATTCACTCCTAAAGAGGCACTGATATCAAAAGGTTCCCCTAAAGGATTAGAGGTGGGTGAAATTAGAGAGGATGATGAAGAATCTCCTTCTCCCCTTGAACTGCAGTCCATATATGAGATGGTGGGCATTTTATCTACAAGGAATAAGGAACATGCACCAATATTTATAAATAGGTAGGATATGGCTATTGAGGGTCAGAATAATTTTTTTTATAGATTTTAATGACATAGAAATGGAAGATAATGCTACATTTTTTGGTTTAGAGGAGGAAGATCCTAATCTAGCTAAAGATTCAATAATCCCATTAAAATTGGGCTTGGACCCTTGATGCCCTGCAAAAACCTATCCAAATTATGACAAAACCCTTAAAAAGAGAGGTAGGAAACCCATCTTTGAACTGATTAATAAGGCTAGGGTAGTAGATGATCAAATTAAAACTACCTCACCTTTTTAGGATGGGAAGGGGAAGAGCCTTCCCACAAATAAATGAAGATCATAACTTGGAACATTATGGGGCATTCATGCCCCTAATAAGAAGTGCCTGTTATAGTGCTCTCTAAAAAAATTTCAATATGAAATAATAATGATTCAAGAGACTAAATTGAACACTAAAGAAGGTAATACTATCATATTAAGTGTAGGTGTTTGGAAAATTCATAATAAGCATGTAGAAGGTGCCTTTAATGGTCTTGCAATAATTTTGGATCCTAGGAAGGTCACCTATGAGAACTAATAACAGAAACTAGCAAGGTGGACAGGTCAAAAGCATAAGCAACAACCTATGTTTTTTCCTCATCATTGTCTATGGTCCTACATCTATGAAAAAAAAGAAAGAGGTATGGTTGGAAATTAGTGCCTATTTAAGTAATTTTCTAAACACTAATTGTGTATTAGGGGTGGCTTTAATGTTATTCTAAATAGCTATGAGAAGAGAGGGGGCTCCTTCTTGCAATCACAAGCTCAAAAATACTTTAGAAATTGGGTTAGCAACACTGATCTTATGGAAATAGTAGCCAGTAATGGATGTTATACATGGAACAACCAGAGATCTAGTTTCAGTAATATAGCAGAGAAACTTGATATATTTTTCTCCAAAGGTAATTTAGGATCCTTCCAAGTAAATCTTAAAGCATTAATTCTACCTAATGGGGGTTCTGATAATTTCCCTGTAGTTTTATAAATTGAATAGGAGACAAAACCAAGGAAGTGTTACTTTATGTTTGAAATTAAGAATGTGGTTGCAAGATCTAGGTTTCTTAGACTTAGTAAAAAAGTGGTGGAAGGAAGAAAAGATTGTTGAATCTAAGATGTATTTCTTTAACATGAGATTGAAAAGGGTAAAAAAAAATCCTTCAATGTAGTAATGATCAATTCTAAGATATCTTTAAGGAAAAAGAATTGTTGGAGGAAGAGATCAATATCTTGAACAAATAAGTAATGAGATGTGGTATGGATTAGGGAAAATATCTCAAGGACAAAGAATTTATAAACAAACACAAGGACTTACTTTGGAAAGAGGAAACATATTGGAAGCAAAAATATAGAGAACTATGGATGGCTGAAGTGGATATAAACACAAAAATAAATCAACAATAGAACCAAATATTAAAGAACACTAAATAGAATCTTGAGAATTAGGAAGTATGATGGTTATGTGTCCATGAATCTGCTTACAATCTCCTCATAAATAGTTGATTATTTTAAAAATATACTAAATGATTTTGGTAGTTCATATTTGACATCCCAACAAGAACTGACATCTAATATTCCAAAGGTCATCACTAAAGATTGCAACAAGATCCTAAATCAAAAATTCTCCATTACAAAAGTTGAGACAACATTAAACCAACTACATCTGAACAAAGCACATGGTCCAGATGGTTTTGATATGATAGATGCCTTAGAAAGTATGAGGAACTTAGGCAATATATTGAGTGAAATCAATAATATATTTATCACTTTGATTCCTAAGAAAGAGAATGTTGAGAGTCCAGAGGACTATAGACCCATTTCACAATGTAACACTATATATAAAATATGTACCAAATTATTAGCTAACATAATTAAAACTCTATAACCCTTTCTTATATATGAAGAACAAATAGGGTTTTTTCCCTATAGATCAATTTTTTTATGGTGTCATAATCATTCAAGAAGCTATTCACTCTATTCACAATAACATGGAACCAAGTATGTTGATGGAACTTGACATAAAAAAACCCTATGATAAAGTTAATTGGAGATTCTTATGTAGATGTTTGGATGCATTCAATCTCTCCAAAAAATGGATAAATATGATATTTAGTTGCATTTTCAATCCTAATTTTTTAGTTTTGATCAATGGGAATCCAAAAGGACACTTTAGTTCATCTAGGGGCCTCGGAAAAGATCTCTTACCTCCTTTCCTATATATCATTATAGTAGAATCGTTAGGAAGGTTTATCACACATGCTCAAAATCAAAATTTAATTAATGGGGTTAAGATTACGAAAGACATCCCTAATACTACACATTAGCAATTTGTTGATGATACCATACTAGCAGGTAAAGGTACTAGGCATGAAGTTAGGAAATTTAATGATATCTCAAGTAAATAATCCAAAGGATCTAGTAAGAAGTTAATAAAGAGAAATATGAATTTATTATTCTTCTATATGGATGAAAGAGAAGAAATTGCAATCTGCAAAAGTATAAGATTTAAAAAGGGATCCTCCCCTAATAAATATTTAGGAATCCCCTTCGACAAAGGTACTAAAACAAATAAGCTTTGTAAATCGCCTGAAAAATTAGATGAGAGATTGGATAGTTGGAAAGGGAAATGGCTCACAGCTACATGTAAATCCACCATGTTAAAATAAGTTCTAGAAGCTTTACCAATTTACTAAATGCCATGTCTTTCTCTGTCATAGGAGACAAAAAATAATCTAGAGAAGAAAATGTGAACTTTCTTCTGGCAAGGTACTTTAGAAAAAATGAAAATGGCTCTAATCGGTTGGAAGAATTTATATCAATTGAAATTAAGAGTTTGGGGGTGTTGGGTTTAAAAATTTAAAAAGACAAAGTAAGGCTCTTGGGACTAAACTTGTCTGAAAAATGTATAAAGAATCAAATTGCAAATGGAAAATCATACTTTATAAGAAATATTTATACAGTGACCCCATAGAAGGTATTTTGGGACTATAAACCCACCAAAGGGGTCTAGGATATGGAATTTTATCCTAGAGTGAAAGGAGATAATTAATGATTAGCTTACTTGAATATCTTACTTGGGATATTCAAGAAGGGGATAAAACTTTATTTTGGACTGATTCATGGGGTGGCCATACTGTTATTAAAGAGAATCTAACCTGAATAACATCAAAAGTTATCTTGAGGAACATTGGGATCATTCGATTAGAGACTATATTAAACCTTCAGATATGGAGCCCTCTTTGGGATGGAAATGAAAATCCTTAGAAGATCTTCTTGTACCCAGGAATGAAATAACATAATTGCAAAGGATGTTAGCTTCTATCCCGACACTACCCCAAAAAATGGATACAATAGATTGATCTGGATGGGCTCTAAGACTGGAGAGTACAACACCAAGGATGGATATGCAACCTTTGTTAAGAAATAATAGTGGTGTAAAACAAAACTACCAATTCATATGTGTTGCGATAAAGCTTGTCTCCCAAAAGTTGGCATTTTTCAGTGAGTATCTATATAGGGTAGACTCCTAACTGAAGATTGGTTTAATAAAATGGGATTTGAAAGACCCTCCAAGTGTGTTTTGTGTAAAGAAAATGAGGAATCTACGAATCACCTACTAGCAGAATTTTCCTTCTCCTATTGTTGTTGGTAATGGTTATGTAAGAAATTGGACTGGTCCTTAGCCTTACCCAATACTTTGAAGGATATTCTCTTAGGATGGCTAGATATTTTCTCCAATAGCCTCTTCAAATGTCTATGGAAGGCAACCTCCTCTATTTTGACCTGGGAAGGCACCCTCTTCAAGAAAAAACTATGGATCAAGCTAGTTTTTTCAATAAGATAGAAGCATCCATTGTATAAAAAGAGAACATTAGAGTTTGTAATGCGAATTCAAATGTAGAAAAATTCACTGCATGGGACAGTGAAATTAGAAAAAATTGGTTTGGTTTGGTCATTCCCCCAAACTACAATCACAATTTTAAGGATAGGCAATCAAAAAGAGATAAATGTCAATGGTCAACATCATAATATGGTTGGTACAATTTTTGTTTTGATGGAATCTCTAGGGGCAACCCAGAGGTGGTGGGTATTGGGTGTATCATATATAATTGGATACGTTGCAGTGGGTTTATTTTGGATTCATATTCCTCCACTAAATTAATCCTCAACATACTCAGATCATCCTAAATATTTTTTGTATTAACATAGTTTATAAACTGGATTACATCAAAGTCTTCAATAGTATCCATATTACATCAAACCTTTACATATATGACCACAAAGATTGTTCTGATAGTACATTACATAACATCTCTGATGCTTGTTAATACAAAACAGAACTGCATCCCTTAACAAGACTGCAACATTGTTATCGGATCTTTTACAAGACAAAAATAGATTATATCAAAAAAGAAGAAATTCCTTTGTTAACTGTGTGTATTAGGCCCTGGCAACCCTCTATCTTCAAGGTGTAGATCTCTGATGAACTGATTAAGACCGTCAAGCTCCCTCTGTCAGAGCATATATTTGTGCATGGAGAAGTATTGACATGAAATAATATCTTCTTTGTGGATCAATAGTTGACCCTCCCTCATGAGAGTCATAAATATGTCCCTGGATATCTCTAAAGCAACAACCTATGAAATGATATGAAAATGAGTGAGTTTACATCCAAACTTAGTAAGTTGTCTCCTTCTCTTCTGAAAGATCTCTCCATTCCATTCTTTCCACAAAAACCAAAGAATCTCACATGTAAGAACAGACCAAAAGGTATTCATTTTCAGATCAAAAGACTCAACATAACCAGCTAAAATTTCAGACCAAGACAAGCCAGGTTTACTGTTCCATTCAACAGGAGACCCAAAGAAAATAGACCAAATACTTTGGGCAAAGGTACAATTAAAGAACAAATGCTCAAAAGACTCGAGAACATAACAAAAATCACACCAAATAGGCTCTCCTAGATTATGAGGCAGAGTGTTACCAACAACTAGTTTCTTCAAGAGAAAAAGCCATCTAAAACAAGTTTTCTTTGGTTCACACGGGGAGTGCCAGAAAAAGTTAAAAAGGATTTTCCATTTGGGGACCAGGATGTCCAGCCCCCAGCCAAGGTTCACCCTCTCAAAAATATTAGCCTCATCTTTTAGCATATTGTAAATTTGCTTTGTAGAAATCTTGTTAAAATCACTACCATCCTTCCATTTAATCCATTGCATGAATTGTGTGGTGTTCATACTTCTACTAGGAAAGAAAGGACCCACAGCTTTAGATATAATAGAGTATGTCTTTTTCTGTAAGGTAGGGATGTGATATTTAGTAGATAGCTCATCCCAATACCCTAGCCGATTTTCAATCATAACATCTTGCACAGGATAAATGTCATATTTTGACCAATTTTTTGCAGAGAAGCTTTGAGTTAATGCCAAGGGATTGTCATTGGCCTCCACCCCCCACCAGACTGACCTGTCCAACATAGAGTATGTAGGGGGACCACCATTGGCTCCCCTGAATAGGAGAAGGTCCCTCACCTGGACCCACACTTTCCATATGGACTGAAACACCTTGGAACCAAAAACTGAAAGATTCATGTTCCCCAACATTTTGTCACAGAGAGGTACATTTCTCCACCCTTTACCTTTCTTGATATCTGATCTATTGATATTGTTTCTGACCAACACCTTCCATGGTTCATAACCTGTCATTGCTTGTGTAATCCACTTGGAGGCCAATGCCATTCCTTGATCTTTTATGTCTTTTAGGCCCAGGCCCCCTTTATTTTTGGACATGCATCACCACTCCCATTTTACACAGTAGCTTTTCTTGTTTCCTAATCCATCTGACCACAAAAAGTCCCTCATAATTTTCTCTATCTTCCCAATCTGATAATTGGAGAATAGCCATGCCGAGGAAAAATATATGTAGTGAGTTGACAACACTTTATGCACAATCTGCACTCTCCCAACCAAAGATAACATATGTGTTTTCCATTTAATGTATTTCTTTTCAATCTTGGAGTATAGCCAGTTCCACATGTCTTTGAGAGATGAATCGATAGAGAAGGGAATGCCCAAATACCTTACAATATCATTAGGCCCTACCCACTTCCATCCTTTCCTTTCTAGTCATTATGGGGGAGTGGGAGACCACTCAATGACTGAGGATTTGTGAGGAGCCATTTTGGCTCCCGAGACATCACAAAAGAACTAAAGCCCATTAAGCATATTATCAAAATTATCTTCTTCTATGATAATAAACAGTGTCGTGTCATCTGCAAACTAAGCATTAAGAAATGGTTCCTTATTTGGAAGAGTAATACCTCTTACAAGGGGACCTAGCTAAGGAGCTCTAAGAATATAGAATAGGGCATCAACGACAATAACAAACAAGGCTGGAGCAATTGGACACCCCTGCCTAATGGATCTTTGGAGACTGATACTTTTAGAGAGATTACCATTCACATCAATAACTATAGAGGAGTCATTGAGAAGAATATTAATCCATTCACAAAAGTATGGAGGAAAACCAAATGCTTTTAGCATTCCCATAAGAAATGGTCAGTCAATCCTGTCATATGCTTTTTCAAAGTCTAGCAAAACCATAACTGCATTCTGATCTTCACTCCTAGCCCAGTGCATTTCTTCCCAACTGGTAATCAGGTTCTCAAGGATGAATCTCCCTCATATGAATCATGTCTAGGTTGGAGATATAAACTCATTCAATAGACCCCCAATTCTCCTGGCAAGAACCTTAGCTATCACCTTATATAACAGATTCAGAAGTGTGATGGGTCGCTAATTTTTAACTAGGGACTTGTCACCATCCTTAGGAAGCAATTTAGTAACAACCCTATTGATGTCAACACCAAGAGATCCTTGCCTGAAAGCTTCCTCATATAGCTCTAATAGTTCCTGCCCAATCCATTCCAAGTTGTGTTTGTAGAACTCAATAGGGAGGTTGTTTGGCCCAGGGGATTTATCATTGGCCAGAGACTTAATTGTACATTCTATTTCCTCCAAAGATACCGACAGACTGAGCCTCCTAGCCTCCATATCCTGTATCTTTTTTGGGATCGGCTTAAGACAGTCCTCCATTTTCCTAATATTGTGTTCATTAAATTCTGAAGAGAATAGATCTTTATAGAATCTATAAAAATCTTCTTTAATATTGTTTGGATCCATAGATACTTCCCCATTGATCTAAATACCTTCAATATGTTCTCTCTTATGCTTGCTTCTAATGATATTGAATAAATATTTAGAACCCTTATCGCCACCTTTCATCCAATTCATCTTGGCTCTTGTCTTTTGGCCATTAATCTTATACTGTTCAATGTTTCTTAAATGACATTTAACTTCCTTAATCTTCTCCTCCAATTGGCAGTCAGATCCCTTGTTCTGCAATTCTTTTTCAGTAAGATTAAGAGTACATTGAAGGGCATGTTCTTCCTGGTTTCTGATAATAGCCTTTTGTTTCCCCATAATCTGATACATTTTCCTCCATGATTCCACTACGTGAATCCACATATCCACTTGGTTCAATCCCTGGTTACAAAGTTTACACAAACTAGTAACCATTTTGATAGCATCATCAGTGTCTTCATCATTAAGAAGCGAGGTGTTTAGTTTAAAGCTAGTTTTCTTCTTAACAGGATAGTCCTCAACTTCACAATCCAAGGAAATTAAAGCATAGATTGGGTGGTGATCTGACATAGATGTGGGGGAGACACTCACAGGGGCCCGACCATTTTGCTTCTCAAAGGAGAAAATAGATTCTTCTACATACATCCTGTCTAGCCTACAATAGACTCTTTGCTACCCCGCTTGGTTATTACACCATGTGAACCATATATCTAAAAAAAGAATTCTTTTTAAGCCTGAGGGGATCTTCAATCATGGATTTCCTCTTAAAATTGGACCAAAAAAATAGTTCATTCCCTTTCCAACAATGAGCATTGCCTCCACACTTATCCTCTCTACTTTCCACCATGTTGAAGTCCCCAACAAAGATCTAGTGTGATTTAGGAAGGCCATTAGCTAGCCATTCCCATAAGGTGGCATGTTCCCTATAGTCATTAGGGGCATAAATATTGCACACACCAATTAGAGTGTCCTTGTGGTTAAATGTAACCCATAATGCTCTCTGACAGGGAGAGGACTCATTAGAGTTAATTTTATCAACCCACTGAGGTGCTACCAGAATGGTAGTGCCTCCTTTACCTCTAAGGTGATTAGAGTGAAAACCAATAGCCTTGTCCCAAATGAATTTCATAATGGTAAATGCTTGAAACCCAACTACCTTAATCTCTTGTAAACATACAATATCCTTTGCTTTGATATTATGACACCATTTCCTAATCACATATTTTCTATCAGACATCTCTAGCCCTCTCACATTCCAACTATGTATGTGCATCATTGAGGTATTATTTTAGGATTGTTATAGAGCCTATTGAAACAATCTGGCATATTCTTCCCATAATTTATACTGTCAGTAGAAAGGGATTGCCTTTCAACCATCTTCCTTTTTTTCTTAACCTCGGTGAATGGCTCCTCAATCAGGGATATTGTTGTTTCATTATTATTCTTGTGATTATTGCTTATTTTAAAGGCTCCCGGAGTACCCTTCTCTCTATTCAGGGGTCCATTAGAGTTCCTCCTAATACTCATAGCTTTATCATTAGTAGAACTTAATGCAAGTTGTTGGGCATTCGCCTTGGGAGGGGGCAAGTATTTTCTATCACTCTTGACACTACTTTTCTCAAGATTGTTACTTGGTTGGCAATCGGCTAGGGAATCGTGAAAACCCTTATTTATGGCCACTAGATCCCCATATTCAAATAGAGGGTTATTCATATAGAAAAAGACATCATTATCTAGTTTATCATGACTGGCATTATTCTTTGTATTCACATTTGGCTCCGAACCTGATACTTTACCATTATCTGTAACAACCACTTTAACCCTAGAATTATTAGCATCTTTCTCAATATTAGGGTCATTATTCTTTGACCTATTATCTTTACCATTAGTTTTCAACTTACTAGCAAAAATGGGGTTTTGAGAGTCTCACAGGGCCGACCAATCTCTTTTCGAATGACCGTTTTTCTTACAATGAAAACATGATCCTAAATCTCCTAATAGTGAAATTTCCTAGGAGATTTTTTCATCCTTTAGGTCCATCAAAATGATATCCAGAAATTCAATTTATGGTTCAAGAGCCATCAAAATTCTCGTGTTCAAGTGAGGCAATGTGTATCTTGCCTCCTCAATTTGCATAACAGAATCAAGGGGGTGTACAATATGACAGATAAATGGCCAGAATTTAGGTTGGAGATTTTTAATCTCAATCCAATGGGGAACAGAGCGGGCCACAACCTGCTCTACTTCCCCTTTGGCTGACCACTGGAGGGCCTTAAAAATAGAGTGACCCACATTCTAGTGTTTCTTCTTGAGAACTCTTTCCTGCATAGCATGCATTTTAAAGAAGACAACAAATAATCCTTTTTGAATCATCCTGCAGAAACTGACTTGAATTCCTAATTTATTCCCCCAAACATGAGCAATCTAGTCATCAAAGAATTTCCTCGCAGGCAGAGAATCCTTTTCTAAGAAAACAAAAAAAATTGGAATTTCAGCCGTAACTGTTCTTTTCTAATGGCTTTTACCATATCCTCATTAGGGGAAAGAGAGAGGGTTCGAAGATCATGGGGAGTAGACTTACTAGTTCTACACTCTCCCCCCTCGGCTGCATTACTCTCAGCGACACCCCCATCCAGTCTATCTCCATTGGCTGTGGGTCATTGAAGGATTTCTTTTCTAGCATGAAAAACTCCATTGAATGTGGCTGACAAAGGGCGTTCAGGTTGTGATTGTTCTACAAGCACATCCTTGTATGACGGTTTATCTTCCACCTTCCCATTATAAACTTTTGAATATTTTCCCTGGCATGTTTGAGCATTATTATCCTGACACCCGCCATCAATATCCATGTTTAATACTTTACCATCATTCATTTGCGTTTCTCTAGACTCACACATGGGCGAACGAGGCTGGGAGCCGAGAGGACCCGGCTCTAAAGGCATTTCTTTCTAACCCTAACCACACCATAAAAAAACAAGGAGAGAAAAGAAAGAAAAATGAAAGAAAACCTAACCACACAACACAAAGGAAACGTAGGGCAAAAGACCACGAAAAATAATGAAAGTACACAGAAGAACAAGTGGGAGCCACGGGGTTTGCACAGAGTATGACAACAGAAGTAGGCAACACCTCAGCCTCGGGAGTCGTACGGTTGCAGAGCCCCAAAATATTCCAACACCATCAATCATCCTGATTATTGAATCTCAAACCATTAATATATCTAGCCACCTTCTCCCTAGATGTCTCTCAATGTCCAAATCTGATTGTCATCTTGTAAAACTCCTTAGTATAATCTTGACTCTCATATCTTTATGCTTCAAATTTTGCAAGCTCTTGAACAATTCCAATTCATAATCTTTGGGTGTGAATTCAACTTTCAATCTAGCAGTTCCATTTGTCTCCACCTGGAGATCTTTATTTCGCCATTCTCCTCCCTATCCTTCTGCAATTCCTTCCACCATAAGGAAACATGACCCTTCAACTTATTTTGTTCTAACCTAACCATATGTGAATCTCTGACTTCATCAAATTCAAAGTAATCTTCCAATTCACCAATACAATCTATCAAATCTTCAGGATGTACTGAACCAAAGAAATTTGAAACCTACATTCTATGACTTTTACCTACTTGTTCCATAGCTCTCAACAATATTTCCTCACTGTAGGTACCTCAATATCTATAGTATCAAGATCTTCAACAACTTCCTCATATTCCTCTTCTATCTCAGGATTCCTTCATAATCCATTCAATGCATTATGGATCTCAGTCCTCATCTAATTCTTAAATTCCTCCATCATTTTCTCTAGCCTTCTAGGGTTCATCCTTCTAGGTAGAATCTTCCTAATCTTCAGGTGCAACTGCCTCAGCTCTGATGACCAGATTACAAGGATTCAATTGCCTCTGACTTGGTGATCTATTGAACACACTTGCAACCTGCCTCCAACTCTGTGATCTATTCACCCTCAGTGCCTTCAACAACCCAAACTAGATTTCTAACTAGAAAACAACCCTTCTATGATCCCCTTGCACAAGTCCTCTACAATTGTGGGCCAAATTATTGCTCTTCGACCCCACAATAAGTCCAACTAGGGCTTTGCAAGCTTGTGAGATCCAATTTGTTAACACAGAAACACCAAACTCACTCTAATACCAAACAATGCAGTCATGGCAAGAGTTTCCCCAGTGGAGATGGTCCAAACCATGCAGCAAGAGTCAACATAGCGGAAATAATCAATTCACACACAAGAATAGATAATCAACATGCTATTAAAGATCTTTGCATTATCATAGAATTAGTATTTACATCAATTGGCATGCAACATGCAATTTACATTCATTTGGCATACATGAATTATTACAATAGAAAATCCAAATCCACCCTAGATGCTAACTTCTTAAAGACTAACTTCTCAAAGATACCAAAACAAAGACTAAATGCCTCAAGATATAGAGCCTTCATGGCATATTTATGTTGGCCCAGATCTATCACATTTTCCAAGACTAATAAAATGTACTATAAAAAAATAGGCTAGGACCCAAATCATAAGGATCTCATTGCTAAGATGTAGAAATTATGTGTGATCCAAGAGAAACATCAGCCAAAGATTAAAGATCATCGAGATATGACCCACAAAGCTACGTTGATCAAAAATTACTTCGCAAGATCGAAAAACTCCAACTGATCGTTAGAACTTGAAGAACACGTAGAACCGAACATGAATCCAAGATAACTCCACTACAAAGTATCCAAATGAGGTGTGAACCAAGACATAAGTAAAACATGATGTCTAGAAGATACCCTAAAGTTTGTAACTACAAATGATCAAAATCCAAGGAACATCACTAAAAACACAGAAAATGGAAAACAAGAACAAAACTGAAAGGAAATATTTTTGGGTGATGCAAGATTTTCAAGACCCAAGGATGTGCATTCATCGTTCGCTTTGTCTTCACATTCCTTTCTTATATCTGATGGATTGGCTCTCCTTTCATATATATATATATATATATATATATATATATATATATATATATATATATATATATATATATATATATATATATATATATATATATATATATATATATATATATATATATATATATATATATATATATATATATATATATATATATATATATTATTATTATTATATACAAATATACATTTATATAATTTCATATGTTTTCGTCCCCTTCGTTTCTTTCCTATTTTGGTTTGAACCCCTTTTTACCCTTATTTTCTCATACTTCCTTACCTTATCCTTTAACCTCGACTTTAGGCTTATTTTGGTTAGTCTATTTCCTTGGCCTTTTGGATTTTTTTGTCCTTCGTTCGCTTTACTATTTATGCCTTCATTTATTCCTTGTCTCATTTGTTTCTCCTAAATTGTATTTATCTTTTAGGCTTTTTCTTCCCTTGGTTTCTCCAATTTTTGAGAGGAGTCTTGAGGCTTCTAGAAAGTTCTGGCCTCTTTGGCTACATCACCTCCAGTTATCATCATGTCTTAACATGTGATTGAAAGCAATATATGTTGTTTTATTTGGTCAAGGATTATTCTTTGTCTTTAGATTCCAAAAATGGAAACCAATGTATGAGTGTTTCATGTGTTTGAAAACAGACAAATGGCATCTCGAAGGAGCATTAAACCAGAGAGGTAGAATCACATTCTAAAGAATCTTGATGATTTCTTAAGACATTTCACCCCAAAAATTTTAAACTCAACAAAATTTTCCAATTCATCCTCCATGTATACAAATGAATGTAAATCATAATAAATGTTGTACTATTAGATCCATTGTAAATTTAATGTCATTGGCATTAAATTGAAAATGAGGATAGAATATACCTATCCATGCCTGCAAATGGGATGACTGTAAATTTTCAAAATTAATTATTTTGTTTATGGGGCTAGACTTCCTATTGGTGCCCCTAGTGAGTCGAGTTGTATATAGGGTATGTGCAAGATCATGAGGGGCCAAAAAGTGGCAATGTTAGTTCAAAACTTTGACAATGTAGCTGACAACTTTTTTTTCACTTGAATTTGATAAAATGAAAAGGGTATCTTAAGGAGATTATCAGCTTTCTATCGATATAATTGCTGTCAAATTTTGAATTCGGTAAGTAATTATTAGTTATTTTCTAATTGAGCTACCTCTAAAGTGTTGATTTATATACTGATTGAAAAATGACTATAACTTTCAGACGGTATAACATTTTTTAAATCTGAAAAATGCGTCACATTCTATGTTTCACCTACTATAAGGAAAAAAAATAAAAAATTGAATTTTGTAAAGTTTTGAATGAGTTAAGGTGGTCAGACACAAGAGTTTTTTTATTCTGAAAATGTTGTAGCAAAAAATTCATAATTAATTATTTTTTTGGAATAAAATTACAAAAAAATATGCGTCACATCCGAGCATGAGTCTACTACTTATATATAAAATCTTATAATAAAATATTATCATTTTATTATGATTAAGGTGGTCAGACATACACCTACTTCTTATTTTTTTCCTGAAATTTTTGCACTGTTGCATTGAAATCTATACTTTTCACCAATCATACTAACT
The DNA here is from genome assembly GCA_027943335.1 of Chamaecyparis obtusa. Classification (NCBI taxonomy): domain Eukaryota; kingdom Viridiplantae; phylum Streptophyta; class Pinopsida; order Cupressales; family Cupressaceae; genus Chamaecyparis; species Chamaecyparis obtusa. The sequence continues at coordinate 452,937 of BSBK01000312.1, forward strand.
TTTTCTCAAAAAAGGCCTAGTAGTTTAGAAACTACATTCAATTTTCTATAGATTTTATTCTTACAACTTTTTGATATTAGGTTCATAGCTAGTTGAAATTTTCACGTCAAGTTGACTAACCCTGATTTGCTGATTTTTCATTGCCACTTAAGGGCATAGTTTGGCCCCTCGTGATCTTGCACATACCCTATAAGTTCAATATTAACTAAAAATATTGTCTGAGGTCTTTTACCTATCAAAAAAAAAACTTACTTCATCGTTATTAAGTTTACACATTATCAAGTGGGTATTTGTAAAATTACTACCATAGTTTTACATGTCTTCAAAACTTTCTAACCATATATATTTTTAAATTTGAAAAACTATAACATATTAATCTTTAATTTTATTTAATAGTGTTTTCATAGACTTACTAAAGACATACATGTACCACTTTTTAAATAAAATTTTAACCACTTGTCCAAACTTGAAATGAATTATATATTATTTTTCTACACTTCATTCTTTTAACGATTTTAAAAAAAAATTTAAATTTTTTAAGTGCAAATTGTTTGAAACATACAAAGAGGCACCCAATTTTCAAGATGCATCCATTTTGAAATTCGTTAAAAGAAAAAATAAAGCTCAACAAAAAGTTACAAAAAAATACACAACTTTTAGTTCTAACTCTTAATTATCTTTCTTCCAAAGGGATTTTTAAAATACTAAATTAAACTATATCTTTGTTGAAGTGCACATTACACACATGTTATGTTTTGTTTTAAAAAACAATAATTTTTAATGCGCAAAAGATTTGATTCCTATAATCTTTTTTATTTTTGAAAAACTTTAGTAGTTTAAAAGCTAAATTTAGAATACTACAATTTATGTTCTTTTGGTATCTTCAAATTTTGAGTGCAAGAGTCTTAAATTACTCCTCTAAGTTTATGTTTAGCTGATTTTTTTTGTATTATATATAAGGGGGTCAAAAAGAGATACATCAGTATCAACCGAGAGTACAAAATAAGAAGCCCTGCCTCACCACAATCTCAGAGTACAACGAAGTTTACCATAGTTCAAAGAAGAAAAGTAACTAATGTAACACATCATAGTGGGTTTCAACCCAAGCAACCCACCCCAAAGGTCCCTCCATCCACACAATGCTCTTTCGCTCTTGGATTTGGGTAAGCATGAAGATTTCGTCCTTCTTGGACTTGATGTTCTTTTTGATTTCCTGATTGAGTCTCTTGCAGGTCCTTTCAAACATCTGGAGGTCATCAAAGTTCCTCCTCCATTCATACCCATGCTTTAGCTCGTAAAAAAAGGTGGCATGCCCATCTTTTAGGAATCTTCTCAGCTTTTCCTTCTCCATCATCATCGTCATGTGAACCTGAAGAATTTTTTTTTTAAATGTGAGTTTTCAAAAAAACTCAGTAAGAGCTCTAGGGTTGCTTTGATACCTTTCCTCGTTCCTGCACTTTCAGATCTGCCAAAAAATGTTAGAGAACAAAATATTTCAAAATAAATTTGAATCCTTTTTAAGCCCATCAATATTACCAGTAATAATTTCCAGAATGTTCACATTTATAGGATAAGTAATACCAAACATATTCCAGATTTCCTTAGCAAAGATACAATAAAAAGGATATGTCTACCAATTTCAGGAAGCTTGCATAAGCTACATAAATCACTCATAGAACCATATTTTCTAATAGGGAGTTTGTCAAGCAAGGTCAGCCATTTAAAACACTTAATTTTAGGTTCAATAGTACCTTTCCAAAGAAAATTGAAATACTTATTCCAAGACCCGACATCAAGGGAGGAATACCAAACAGTGCTAACATGATCAATGATGTTTTCATTACACCCAATAATATTATAAATATTCTTGGCTTTGATTCTGGACATAATGACCCCATCAGACCATTTGCATTTTAAGTATCTATGAGAGTCCACATGACAGTCAGTGGGAAAATCCTTAGCAGCCTTGATAATCATATTGTAAGTTTTTTTTTTGAGAGTTCAGAATATTAAATCTGTTCCTAAGCTCATTCCAACTGATAAGCTTATCATGTTCAAAAAGGTCAGCTAATTGGGAGATACCCATTTTAGACCACAGCGTAGCAGAGCATCCTTGGGAGAGGGCGAGGGGTTTTCCAGCCAAGTGTAAGTTCCACCAAATGGATCTTTCACCATAAAGATGCTTAGCATCATGGAAGTCCTTGTTGGTGATATACTTCCTGACATGGTCTTAGGCTTTCCATATGGATCTAAAAATAGCAAAGCCTTGAATGTTGATCAGGAAGTTACCAACAATCAAGTCACAGAATAGGAGGTTCCTCTAGGACTTGGCATTTTTTGGAATACCTCTTTCAATATTATGCCTAACAAGAACCTTCCATGGATCGTTACCATCCATAGAGTGAAAGATCCATTTGGTGGATAGAGCAGTACCTTGATTTTAAGATCTTTAAGCCCAAGTCCCCCAAGGAGTTTATCAGTATGGCACCAATCCCATTTGATCACATGCATCTTTTTATTGCCTTTACCATCAAACCAAAGAAAGTTCTTGATGGCTTTTTGGATTTCCAAAATTTGGTAATTGCTAAACATCCAGGAAGAGGAGTAGTAGATACTATAGGAGGACATAATCTTTTGGCAAACCTACACCCTGCCAGCCAAAGATAAAGATCTGTTATGCCACTTATTCAACTTCTTATCAATTTTTTCTTTGATCCAGGACCACATGTCTTTGAGAGAGGGCTCAACAAAGAAGGGAATGCCTAAGTATTTAACAATTTTATGAGGCCCGCCCCATTGGAAGTTGTACTGATTAAACCATTCAGGAGGCTGCTCCTCCCATCCAAGGCATATGGATTTGGATTGGGAAAGCCGAGCACCAGAAATAGTGTAGAATGTATTAAGCTTGGATTGTAAGGCTTCAAAATTATTAGCACTGGCTTCAAAGAAAATGGTAGTATCATTAGCGAACTGGCAGTTGATAAGCTCATCGTTATTGGGGAGATATATGCCTCTAACATCAGGGGACAACAAGTTATCTCTAAGGATGTAGTATAGGGCTTCCGAAGCTATGAAAAAAAGAGCAGGAGCCAGAGGATAGCCTTGTCTGATGAATCGACCAAGGGGGAAGGGATCAAATAGGGAACCATTGACATCCACTTGGGTAGAGGCATCACTAAGTAACACACGAACCGAGTTACAGAAAGTGGCAGGGAAACCAAATGCCTCAAGGCATCATGAGGATAAAATTCCATTCAACTCTATCATAGGATTTTTCAAAGTCAAGGAGTAGCATCGTAGAGTTCTGGTGAGAGAAGTTAGCCCAATCCATGGCTTCCCAGCTGGTGATTAAGTTTTCAAGAATATATCTGCCTTTGATGAAGCTAGTCTGGGTAGCACATATAAATTTAGGCAGGATATCCACAAGCCTAAGAGCCAAGATCTTGGCCAAAATCTTATATGAGACGTTAAGGAGCGTAATAGGCCTCCAATTTTTAATAAGAGCTTTATCCCCATCTTTGGGAATAAGTTTAATGATACCACTATTAATAGTGGGTCCAAGAGAACCATTAGTCAAAGCTTCCAAATAGATGTCTTGTAGATCTTTGCAGATCCAGCCAATGTTAGCTTTATAGAATTCCACAGGGAGGCCATCCGGGCTAGGGGCCTTGTCATTATTAAGGGACTTGATGGCTTTTTCAATTTCATCCAGAGATATATCCTCAGATAAAATATCAATATTATCTCTAGACAATCTTTTAGGGATAAGAGGTTTACACTTGTTTCTAAGGTCAGCAGCTTCTTTAGAGTCCTCAGAAGTGAAGAGATTCATATAATAATCTACAAAAGATTTTTTAATAATATCAGGGTTTGAAGTGTCCTGGTTGTCAACTAAAAGCCTATCGATGGATTCATTGGAATTCTTTTGTTTAATAAGATTAAAGAAGAATTTAGAGCACGATCCCTAGCCTAGAGCCAATGGGCATAGGATCTAATCTTAGCACCACAGATCTTAATTTGTTGATGTTTTCTCAGGGCATCCTTAGCAGAGATCACCCGGGAGACGAGGTTGATATTGGAGGGGTCATTTTGGATGTTGTTCTCAACCTCTTGGAGATCAAAGGAGAGATGTTTCTCAATAAATCTGAAGTCTTTGGCTTTCTTTTGACCAATATTTTTAAGCAAGCATTGGCAAGCAGGGAGATTCATCTTCCATCTGGAAATCTGGGAGCAATTGGGGGAGTTGAACTTGTTAATATGATGAATAATTTGAATGGCAGCAAGGATGTCCTCATCTTTAAGAAGGCTGGTATTCAGAACAAATTTGGAATTGAGAGCTCTAATGTGGATAGGGGAGTTGTTAAGACTGATGCAGGCAGAGATAGGGTGGTGGTCTGAGAGGGTAGTGGATGTAGCGAGGACAAAGTTATTATGGTTTTTAGGGAGGAAGGAGAAGTAGTTCTTGTTACCATAAAATCGGTCAAGTCTTGAGTAGATCCGAGAGGGGCCTTGTTGGAAGTTACACTAGATATACCATAGCCCCAGATTATGAACCTTATTGCCAGCTAAGGGATCAAAGAGAATCTTAGAATCTATCATCTTATTCTAGTGAAGCTTTTCATTGTCTTTCCAAGCAAAAGGGGTTCCTCCAGACTTGTCTTGTTGGGATTCCACCATATTGAAATCCCTCCAATAAGCCACGGGATATCAGGGACGACAGCCAGCCAGTCCCAAAGATTAGCCCTCTCATTAGAGTCATTAGGGGCATAGACAAAACATATGCCAAAAATACAATTTTTATGATTGATAGTGATCCAAACAGCTCTTTGGCAGGGGGAGGTGCCATTGCCCATGACATAACTTCCCCATTTGGGATTGATAAGCAAGGTAATTCCACCCCTGCCTCTAGTATGCTCAATACAAAATTTGATTGCATTATTCCAAATAAAATTAAGATTGGTTTCAAGCATGAAATCGACAACTTTGATTTCTTGCAGCATAAGAAAATCTATAGATTTATAGATATCAAGGAAACTCTTAATAACAAATTTCCTATTTGGGGACTCAAGAACCCTCACATTCCAAGAAATGCAATTCATGAGGAAATAATAGAGGGGGTAGAGCATGCTGTAGCAGCCTCATTAGATGAGGACATAAGTCGACTAGAGCTATCCCCATTTTTCATACTAGAGGATTTATTTTTGGATCCTAAAGGCCTCCCCCTTCGTTTTGAAGCAAGGGGGTCAATTTTGGAGTCATCATCATTCTCTGATTGAGACTCCACTTCCATGGAGGGCATACCAGGGAAAATATTAGCTGCAGGGATAATCTCAAGGGAGAAATCATCACCTAATTCTTTAAAAACTTTGATTGGGGGCTTTCAAGATGGTCCTGAGGTGGTATGCCTGCTGGAGGTTTTAGAGAAAACAATATCAAGGACTGGGGAACTAGTAGGGTTAGCATAGACAATCTCTAACATAGGAGAACCAACATGAGTATTCTAGGAAGGAGGGTTATTCGAATAGGAGGGGTTCAAGTGTTTAGCCGGTTGAGGTGTAGTAACATTCACGTTTTCATTATTAGTGACCTTTCTTCTTCATTTTTTAGTAACAGTTTGGAAGCCGTCGCCCGTGTTCGTGGTGTCTATAAACATGGCCAAGAAGGCAATAGGAGATTGAAAGGCAGGGAAAGCAGGAGAGGCGAAATCCAAGTTTGGTGAGGGTTTAGGAGGCACCTCCACCTAAGTGTTCTTGCTAGCGGAAGGAGCTATGGAAGGATTGGCCGGGTTAGCGAGAGGAGAGTTTTTAGCAGGTTTCAGATTCTTCTTGATTATGAGGCAATCTTTTCTAAGATTCCCTTCTTTCCGACATAAGAAACATGCATTCAAGCCTCCTAGAATTTCGATAGGACACGCAAAAAATTCCTCCGTGATATTGATGAAAATATCATAGGGGATTTCTTTTCCTAGTTGTAGGGAGATAAGAACCCTAGCATCCATATGAGGAACCAACCTAATGGTATCATCCATTCGGATAGTTTTACCCAAGGGTTCAAGTAATTGAGGCAGAAACCTCCATAAGAAGGGGGGAACATTTTTAACCAAAATCCATCGAGGAGCAGAGAGGGCAAGGACTTCCTCATGAACAGCGTCAGGAGACCAAGCCAAAGCACAAAAAGATGTGGAGCCAACTGTCCAATATTGTTTTTTCAAGACTTCGGCTTGGGATTCACTATTAGTAAAGAAAATAACAAATAATCCTTTTTGTATTTGCCTACAGAATGAAATGTGAAATCCCATTTTAAGATTCCAAAAATTGTGAAATCAATCATCCAAAAACTTCTTAGGAGGGCATTTATCCAATTCAACAACCGAGAAGAAAATCGTTGTGTTCTTTAACCTATTCTTCTCCTTAACAATTTTAGCAAGCATCTCAATGTTAGGAGCGACAGAGAAAGGGGCCGAAGAAGCCGTAGAGCTCTTATCGGGAATGGCGGTATCATGGGCACTAGAAACGCTAAATTTTGCCTTTGCATCCACGACACCACCAAAATTAGCGACCGCTTCGGAGAAGGACTTGGGTTTAACAGTGGGATTAGGTTTGTTATTAGGGTCGCCATTAAGACCTGCGTCCTTCGGTGTGTTGGTAGAGGGAGTGGGGGGTACAGCCTCTTCCGAATGGCAAAGAGCGGGAGAAGAAAGGCCATTCATCTTAAGTGCATTAAAGGAAAAATTAGAAACGACTACACCTGTTTCGCCATTGCAACCAGAGACGTCCAGCTGTCGCTCGCCGTCCCGGTATTTCTTGTCGGAAGTCACCACCGCGACCACACCAAGCTTTGCTGCAAAGAATCGCTAATTCACAATTTCACTGCAAAAATAAGGTCATTTATACTTGCTTTTTGTTTACCATCTTGATCCACATACTCTTTAATATCAATTTTAATTTAAAAACATCATAATTCTTTATTTAAATAAAAATTCATGACTTCATTTTAAATGATTTAAATTTTATAATCATCTTATTATTTTAAATTTCACAACTTTTATTTTAATATCATTATAATATTTGTCAAACCCCACTTTTAATAAATTATGGATTTAATAATATCTTATATTTGATATCTAAAAAGTTTTTTAATAAAGTATTGTTACATATTTTTAGTAAATTAACAACTTCTCATTGCAAATGGGAACATTCTTTTTTTCTTGAGGGACTTACAAATATTTCTTTCATGAGTATTGTTAATAGTCATTTGTATTACAAGATTGGCTTCTCATTGTAAATGGAAACATTCTTTTTTCTTAGAGGGGCTTCAAATATTTATTTCGTATGAATATTGTTAATAGTCATTTGTGTTACAAGATTGTAGAAAGATAAATCAAAATAATAAAAGAATTGTACAAGAAGAAAAAGTAATGGAACAAGAAAATAAAGAGGATTCAATATCTAAAATTTGAAACTAACTACTTCACATTGCAAGTGCAAATATTCCCTAAGTTGTTTGGGTGACATGTAAGCATTCCCTTCGTTTAAGTACTTTTCATAGTCATTTGTGTTACAATATTGTAGAATGGTAGATCAAAATCATATTGTAGAACGGTAGATCAAAATCATACGAGAATTGTGCAAGAAGGAAAAGTATTGAAGCCAGAAAATAAAGAGGATTCAACATATATCAGTTTCTGAATTTGAAGAATCAACATATGCTATATCAGTTTCTGAATTAAAATTTAGAAATTTTTAAATTGGAAATGTAGTCTTTGAGTTCATAAAACTAGTTGTGGTGTGAAATTCTTTTGCCACAGCTATTGCTTCTATCAACTGTCGTGGTTTTTATATATTCTTTCATAAAAAACGTATGATGGAAAGAGAAAGAAATTGGCTATTGCAGCATTGCTGAAGGCGCAAGAGATTTAGCTACCCACGACTCAATCATCACCTGAGAATGGAGATTTTGGTCAGCAGGCACAAGATGCCCTGCTCTCGCTACAACAACATGCGTCAGATTTGAATAAGACCGCACGTATCCAGCCTGCACATTTTCGACTCGCCATACTTTTCTCTCCGCCAGCCAGAAATCAGCCAGGCCGTTCCATTCCAGAGTGCGCATCCAGTCTTCAGCGGATACAACACCATCAAGAAGATCGAACTGGCCCTGATACAACAAAACCGGCATTTTTAATAGAAGGTTTTCCACCATCCATTTAGTGCTCTTCATAATGTCATCTCCCATCCTCACGCCCACGGCATCGCGGCAGCTCACCCAGGTAATGTTGGGATGAGCGTTGAGAGCCTCTTTTACTGCGCGCTGGTTGACGAAGAGACTGAGATAGTCGGTGCCGTTATCGAAACTGTAATAGGGAACAGTCCGCCTGATGTCGAGAAGGGTTACAAGGCCTGTTTTGTTTTCCAGCCAGTTCAGGACGCGGATTCTTGCAATTCCGGCGTCGTCCCATTTCTGCTGAGTGGCCAGAGCGACGGCCTCTTGCTGCAAGCTTTCCAGCTGAAGCTTCTCTTCGGAATCGATCAGTCCCGCGCCGTAGGCCACCTTCGCATGCGACTGGACCTGCATTTACAAGGATTACATTTGCCAGCTATTTTTCTGTTTTCGCAACAATGCGATTGTCAAAATGGAAAGTGTGCCGCTAGCAAAATATATTCTGTGCTTATGAATTAACTAGGCAATTTTCAGTAGAACAGTACTTTGCTAAGCTTTTACATTTCATGGATTTCCATGATTGCGAGGATGGAAATAAAATTGACGAAAACACGCATTACAAGATCATTTGATAGAAGCAAATAAAATTGACGAAAACAAGCATTACAAGGTCATTTGATAGAAGCAAATAAAATTGACGAAAACACGCATTCCAGATCATTCCGTGGAAAATAATCCCAAAATATTCTCTAAATATTATATAATAATATAATGTGTATGCATGAAATTCTCAGCACAGTTGCCCTACTAATTGAAAATTTCCACCATAGCTAAAACTGTAGCAGCCGAATGTCCCAAATTCCCAGTACATGAGTGTGATTCGATCACTTACCTGGACAACAGGGTGCGTCAAGCCGTTGCCAATAGCCGCGCCGTCTATTCGACAAGATCCCCCTTTCTCCAGCTGCTCAACCATGAAATACGCCAGCGAGGGCACGTATTTTCCCGCGTAGCTCTCGCCCGTCACGAAAAATGGCCGGGATTTGAACAGAGGATTCAGATCGTAGAATGCTTGCAGTGCACTGTATAAATCCTTGGCGATTTCTTCCTGGTTGCTCGGAATATCTTGGTCGGTGGGGGCAACGCTGAAGCCACTTCCGATGGGGTTGTCGAGAAAGAGGAGGCCAAAGAGACGGTTCCATGGGGCCGAATTTTTGTGCAGGCGGAGGTCTTGAGTGACTCTCCAGGGGCCTAATTCGTACAGATTGCCGACCAGCCCTGAGCAGCCAGGGCCTCCTTCAAGCCACAAAACAATCGGTCTCTCTGAAAGTTGGAGTGCAGGTTCGATGGCTTCGTAGTATGCAAAGAACATTAGGGCACCGGGCTTCTCTTTGATGGTCAGGTACCCTGATGCCGTTGGCAGGCTCTCTTTTGGAAATATTTCTTCTGCTGCATTTGTCACCTGTGCTGCAATGAGTAGGGCAACTGTGCTCAAAACTGTCCTGCTTATCTTCTTCATCGTTAAGAACTAAGCTGATGAGGATATGATGAAGTTCTCTTCTTGTGAGTCGTGGATGCTATTTATCCGCGCCATCTTAGTTCATATTATTTAATATTTATTTAAGTAAGAAGTTTTTGTACATTGTATGTTATTGTTTGTTAGATAACAGAAGTTAAGGTAATTATCAAAGTTGATGTTTAGCAAATGTTTGAAATTGTGAGTAGATATTTTATAGAGGTAGTCAAATTATGATATTGTTTTTACTAATTAATTATGTAGGTTTTGAGTTAATTTATTGATCTATGTTTCATGAGTAGTGGTTTACGAGAGTTCATTGTTTATTAAAAGTTCTATTTTGGATCCTAGTGTTGTGAAGAAAACCTAGTCGTTTTGGAAGTGGATAACGTTGTAAGCCTTAGCGTCCTTGTGTGGAATCTTTGACATTTTACTGGTGTGCCTTCCCTTGTTGTTTTCCCTGAGAAATATGCATTGTTTAGCATCTGAAGGAAGAAGCACAAAAAATAGGATGAAATGTGATTAAAGAGGGTGTAGATGTTTCTTAGACTAAGATTTTGAATGGCGACCATCAAGAACTCACCAGTCTTGGCATAGAAAGCTTTGTTGAACGATTGCATGCTGAAGGAATGAACAATGAAGCCACACTTTGTGTTGCGATTCAAGCAAAGAAAGGGGTGTTGACCAGATGGATCAAACTATGGAGACGACAAACAATAAAGATGGAGGTAAAATTTTAGAATTTGTGTTTCCTGATGAAGTGGTTGATTGCATTGAAGAATGCCAACATCTCTCTATAAATTTGTTTTTCTTGGGAGGAATACCATTTGAAAGTGATTTTACAAATAGGCTAAACTCAATTAGGAAAATAGATGTTGGGAGATAGAAACCTTGAGAGAGAGGAGAAGGGTCATGTATCCTACAAATTCAAATGTTTTGAACATGTCCAAGCCGTGTTATAGTATGGAACTTGTGTCATTTGCAGTCGATTTTGTTACTTACAGACCTAGACCCTGGACATTTCCCTTGAAGGGCCCTCTAAATCCCCTACCTAATATGGGTTGAGCTACCATTTTTAAACTTAACCTTCAAGCCTTTTCTTAGAGAGATAGTTTCACAGTTAGGAAGACTTATTTGGTGTAAAAACAACAAAAATGAATTTTCAAGTTTGAGAGTACACCTTAGGGTCTACATTGAAATGGATCTAAAAAATCAACTTCCAAAAAATATTGAACTCATTGGTCTAGGGTCCAAGTTTTCCTAGCCCCTATTTTATTTAAACAAATTCAACGCATGCTTTTGTTGCTGCCAAGAAGGGCATTTGATTAGAGATTGTCTTATCAAAAGGAGTTGATTGGCAGCTCAACCTCAATTTTCTTCCACAAACAACTCTCAAATGGTCCAGACTCCATCACAATCTCCATCTACTCATTTGAAACATTTAGCCTTGCAAAAACCTATCAAACCCTCTTCAAATGACCATAATTACAATGTTGAAAACTTCATGTTGTCTGCTCCATCCTATAAAGATATAGTTTTTTCTGACGATTCTCGAGTTGCAAAGAATAGAAAAAAACCTTCTAGATTAGCCATAGTTCATAATAGTTGTGTAGCCCCTCAAAGTCTTCTAATTTTGGAACATTTCCCTTATATGAGGTCACTTGGTTGTACTTCCTTATCTCGTCCCCCGTCTACAAAACATAGATCAAGATCCCCCCTCTTCCATTACTAAAGAGAATAATTATGCTAATCAATCAATTTTTCTTGCAAACTACTTTGATGTCTTGCCGCGAGAAGAAAATAAAATTTTCTCACCTATGAATTGTAAAATTTTATCTTAGAATGTTAGGGGGATGTCCTTACCCAATCAAAAATATGGAATTAAGGAGATTATTAAAAAATGGAAGCCAGATGTTCTTTACCTCAATGAAGTCAATCTTAAAGGCACTCATCTAGAGTTTTCTCACTAGTGCATTTGACCTTATTTTTCGACCAAACAATTCGACCAAAAAATAAAAAGGTTTTGTTTGGTTGGATTATAGAAGGAAAGCTTTGATTATTTTTTAATCCATACCCGTGTTGGTTGCAATTTCGACCAATACCATGGAGGTTGAAAGTTCGACCAACACGGGCATAATTAAAAAAAAAAGGTTTCATTTCTTATTTCATTATTCCACGCACGACGAATTTGATCAAGGGCAACACGCAAAGGAGGACTGCCTATCTATAAGGTAATTTTCATTTCCTTACCTTAACCTAGATGTTTGGGAAGCACTATTTGGAAGACAAAAGATTCACAGTTCAGAGTATGTTCCTTTTGTCTTATCTTGTTCTATTTGTGGCACTGTCGTTCTTGTGATGAACAGATAGCTTATTAACCCTACAAATTCATTTATACATCTTCATGGTGAAATTCTTTTCAATGCATCCTTGGTATTTGTCATTCATTTAAACAGTTTATGTGTTTCATTATATTAGTTTGTCGTGAACTGTTAGATGAATTAACATCCACTGCCAGTCCATTGATGCACACTGTCCTCCCGAATTCATTTAATCTGTTTCAACCTAGTTTGTATTTTCACCATTGGATTGTCCATGCCGTTGGATGAAAATCAAATTATGGAAATATGCTTTAATTTATCCAACACTTAGAGCTGTGGAGGTTGTCGAACTACTTCAAGTTTGATGCCCTAGGCTAATCGAGTTTAGCATGTTTAGCCAGTGGGAGAAAGAAGGAACAAAAAGCTATAGTCGGTGGTGGATAGAGGTCAAGGTGTCGACCATGCCAAGACATTAGAAGGCCACAGAAACTTTCCCAATCATCTGTGACTATTCCAAACACCCAACTTTGAACTAATCCATTAAACCCGAATCTAGCTTGATCACCTAGGGTTTGTGTTGAACTAGTTTGAAGTTGTTGGGATAGAATCGGTCACTCATTGTTTGGACTATGAAGTGGTGATTGTAGAAGATTGAGACCAAAACATAAAACATAACTGAGGAGTATTATTAGAGTATTCTATACATGCAAGTACCCATACATGCAAGAAAATCCACCTTATCTACCTTCCATATGAAATAAGCTGGAGGGAAGTCAATGAGACTAACAACTGCTACAATTATGGTGGTGTTAGAAGAGTAGAGTTAGAAGCAAAAGAGTCACCATAATTGTTATAGCCATTACAATATATATCGGCTCAGTAATCTTTTATTCAGTTGCTAAGTTGTTTCCAATTGCAAGGCTTAGCCACTAAGTGTTGGAATACTCTTTATTGTGTATGAGTTTCTTTTTGAACCTGGTCAATATAAAAAAATGCATTGCAAGAAGGGAATGTGAATGTAACATATCAATGGATGGGGATACAATATATGTGAAAACATGCATTGAACAAAAGTTCTTTAATATTTGAAAAAGTTCTTGTGCTGCATTTATATTTTTTTGCATTCAATTTGTAGCATTTCTAGGGTACAACATGTCATTGGTACTATATCACACAAAAATTTCTCCTTGTACTCACCAATAGAAAAATCTACATAATCTTGTTCCCTACTCACAAGACTTTGCTCATAACTCATTCATGAGGCTCTATATGGTCTATCATGTGCAAATTTCTTCAAATGCAACTTCAAAACAAGATTGTTGATTACAAAACCCCTGTATAGGACACTCAAGAACAACTTGTGTTCTCTACATTAAAACTTCATGAAAAAAATGGAATAAATACAAGGAAATGATAATAAATCAATATACCATCATGCATATAGAGAGTGAAGCAATTCTGCTCAGTCTCATCTTTGCCCAACTTGAAAGGTGCTCTGGCATATCAATATTTCTTTTTGAAATGTAGTAATCTAGACAACACATTTATCTCTATAATAAAATGTCATTCAATTTAACATTTTGCATGTTAGTTTTTATTTGTTGATTTCTTCAGATTGGGCCTATAGGTTCCAAGCATTGCTCTTCTTGCAACCGTTGTGTTGAGAGATTTGATCACCACTGCCCATGGATTTCTAACTGTGTTGGAAAGGTGAGGTTCAGGTATAGTACAAAAGTTGCTAACTAGATATTTTGTCATTATCCTCACAATATTTTACCTTTATGAGAGTTAATATGTTTATAGACTTACCCAGGATATTAGAGAACATAACTTAGAAAGTACTTGAATTCAATGCAATCTTTATGTTGTACAATAGTCAAAAAATTTCACCCTACCAAAAGACATCTTCATAAAATCTATGCTACTTAACCATATTCTCATTTCACCATAGCTTACCCCAAACACATTATATAAGGCAGGAACTTTTACACTTGCGTCCCTTGTTCTATTGGCTCACCCACAGATTTCTATTTTAGTTTCTTCTTATCTTTAATTTTTTCTAAGGGATTTATTTATAGTAGACATACACTATCAAGCAATGAAGAGGTTGTGATCAAGGATACACACCTCATCCATATGAGGGCATCCCTGAGAAAAAATAAAAATTCTTTGTAAGAAAGAATGTCACATGATAAACAAATACGACTCAATTGGATTTGCTAGAATTTACTTGATTATTAATGTTGGATGTTATTTTAATACACTTGATATAGAATCTACAGGTTGCAAACAAGTCATCCTTCTTCCACCAACGAGTCATTCCATTCGAGAAAGACCATGTCTAACGATATCAACACACAAAAAAATAGGGAGACAATTGCTAGACTATGGTCTAACTTAAAAAGAAAAGGTGATGGAAAAATGTTATTGTCCTTGCAAAATTTGTAAGGGCTTAAAGACTCGAAGATATCTAATCAAAACAGTTGAGGAACATTGTAGGCAACATGGTCACATTGAAGGGGGAAATGAATTTCGTCCATTGGTATGTATTTTAATAATTTATAAAATACATAAGACATGATTTGATGATGACATCATGGTCATGGTTAATATAAGGTCATCATTTTCATATAGGTTGACCACCCTCAGTTTCATGTTATGGACCATGACAATCCGGAGAATGTGGATTTCCAAATGAGGGAACATGGAGGTGTGAATATAGAAGTAGAAGGTAATGATCCCATGGAAGAAGACCACGATGATGAAGAAGATCATGATGATCAAGATGATCACGATGATCAAGATGATGATGATGATGATGATGATGCAGACCTTGATGTACCTATACTTGAGAAGGCACACGAGCTCCTATATGAAGGCTCCCAAACAACTCTTCTTACCACTATATTGTTGTTGGTGAACTTGAAGGTTATGAATGGTTTATCCAACGTAGAAATGACATGTATGTTAAGGTATGTCATCTTTTTTCATTATTTTAGTCGTAATTCCTTTACAATTAACATTGGGTGAATTGGGTAGCAATTAATATTCTTTAAATGAATAAATTATATTTTTGGTCGTAGGTTGATAGGTGAGTGTTTGTTACCACCATCAAATACTCTACCTCGCTCGTACCGAGAATTATCTACCATTATGAAATATATTGGAATGGAGTATCAAACAATACATGCATATCCAAATGATCATATTATATATCATAAACAACATGAATTTGCAACAGAATGCCTTGTTTGTCATATTAGTAGATATTGATAAGATCGAATAAAAAAAAAGGTGCCTCGCAAGGTTCTTCGGTTTATTCCCATTATTCCACGTATGCAATGATTATTCAGGTGCAATAGCTTGGCAAAATTTATGGATTACCATGCATGCAATAGAAGTTGAGATGACATTATGCAAATTCCTACGGATGGTTCTGCATTTAAGGAAATAGAGGAAAAATGACCACACTTTAAAAAAGAACCTCGTAATCTCAAGCTTTCATTGGCAGTAGACGGTGTCAATTCATTTGGAGAGATGAAATCTACTTACTCGGTGTGGCCTATTTTTGTTATCAACAATAACATTTCTCCTTGGATGTCCATAAAGAGGGAGCACATAATGTTGGCACTAATTGTTCTAGGTATTTTTTTATTTAATAGTCATTTAAATTAATTTACTATAAATAATCCATCAAAATGGTCATAATAATTATGTAATATTTTTGTTCATTCAACTAGGTAAGTACCAAGTTAAAGATATCAATGTATATATTGATCCCCTTATCGATGAGTTGATGGTGTTATGGAATGGGGTCACTATGTATGATATCTCTAGACCAATAGGACAAAGACAATTTTAATTCTATGTAATGCTTGTATGGACAATACATGATGCACCTAGGCTAACACATTTTTGTGATATGTTCTCTTCTTAACACCTTTTTTTTGGTATGTTATAGTGCTAACACAAAGTTAACATATTTAATCTAATTATACATGATCTTATAGGTCTTCAGATAAAGGGAAAATTTGCATGTCCAGTTTGTGGTCCAAAGATGAAATCTCGTCATTCAAAAAGTTTAAGAAAGCAGTTGTTTGATGAGAATAGACACTTTCTCCACAGAAATCATAAGTACCAAATTATCAAAAAATATCTTTTCAATGGGAAAGAAGAGACTACATCAAAGCCACAGAGAATGACACCTCGTCTATGAAAGTTCGAATACAATAAAATAAATTGTCGAGGTAATGTCATTTCATTTGATGGTTTTTGTTTGAAATTTATATTTTGATATTGTCTTTTGTTTATTGATGATGTAATTGATGCTCGTGAAGGTCGTCAAGGCATTAATGACCAACTTCCAAAAGGACTAAAAAGTTATCCTACGCAATTTAGTAGGTTGTCATACTACGAGCAACTCTCAATCGTGCATTTGTTTGATCCTATGCATATTGGAAAGAATGTAACAGAGACATGAAAAATCTTGGATGGAAGGCGTGACAAAGACAAAATTGTCAAAATTTTTAGTGACATTGAAGAATCCAACCATGCAATGAAAAATGTCATTCGATCAAATAACAATGGAGACCAAATTGATACAAGTGCCCTTAGTTGGTTATTGTCGGAGCAGAAGAGCAATGCTATAAAAGAAGTCATAAAAAAATATGATTTCTCATAGGATTTGCTGCGAACATAAACGATGTCATATCAAAGAAAAGTGAATTTGGGCCAGGGATGAAAACACACGATTGGCATACATTTATTAACGTAACTCATGTTATTTTGTATTCACTATATATTTGTATACTGCATGTAGTTTTCATTGCATTCTTTTATAAAATATTGATAAGATCATTTTACAAATATTGCAGTACGTTCTACCTCTATCTCTCCCACACCACTTCGCCAACAGTGTCAAACAAGTTATATATAATCTTCAAAAATACATGAGGTGGTTGTCATCAAAAGAAATCAATAAAGAAGATATAAAATATTGGAAGAGAAAAATTCATCTTCTTATGTGTGAAATGCAAAAGTGTCTACCTTCAACTTTTTTCAATGCACAAGAATACTACCTCATACATCAAGTTGAGGAGATTGAATTGTGTGGACCTGTACCAACTAGGTCAATGTGGATGGTTGAGATGCACTTGAAATTTTTGAAAGGCTTGGTTCGATAGAGAACACATCGTGAGGGTTCTATGGTGGAGGGATATATGGTATACCAGACCATGGTGTACATTAGTGAATATCTTCCTAAGTTTGCAGCAAAGATCCATGTAAATCATATTTGGGATCCCAACTCCACTAAAAAATTTTAAGGGGAGTACTTGATGGGAAAAGGTAGAATGAAGAAAGTGAGAGGTAAATATAAAATGTTATTGTAGTTAATTAATTCTTATAAATCTTCAATATAAGTTATTTATAATTGGTGTATTTTTTTATACAGTTGGTCAAGAGTGGGATGTAATACATTGTTGGAATAACTGAGAGGGGGGTGAATCAGTTATCCTGTGTCCTAATTCAAAATGTATAATTCAAAATAACTTCTCTAAATTCTACTCGTCGGTAAGCAATAATAACTCTCACTGTCTGTGTTTTTACCGATTACCAGTCTAATATTGTAACAATTTACTGATCAAATCTAACATGAAATATGCAAAGTATGATAATAAATAAATATCACAATCAACACATAACACAAGAGATTTAACGTGGAAACCCTGTAAAGGGAAAAACCACCTGGGACCGGCAACCCAAAATTGTTCACTCTTCTAAAGTGAGGCCGGTTAAGACCAAACCTTGTTAAAGGTTACAAACACACTATTAGGTGTGACCTTGTTAGAGGATTTTAGACTACAAGTTATTGTCCAACCAACATTCACTATAGGTTGACAGGATAACAATGTTCATTCTATGAATGATACATCATAAGACTTTCAGAGTCCACTCGGTTAAGAGATTTAAACTGTATATAATGGTTAAATGTGTAACAGTAAATGATCTGACTTAATACAACTTCATTTGCAGATTACAGATCAATATTCAGTCCATACTAATCCTTTTGACCAATATTTCACTTCAGATTCAATACTATTTCAACTTACTGTCCATCGGTAATTGCTCTTTGTAGCTTGGTAACTATTCTGCAGCTCGGTTCTTACTAACCAGTATGATCAAAATGCATGAAAAATTGTTCACGCGATATTCCTGCAGCTCCTTCTTCCCGGCCTCTTTCATAAAAAAATTTTGTTCTCTTATATAGGTGAGTAAATCATTTTCTTCTCCACCATTAGATTTTGCTGCTTAACCACATTCATAGATTTTTCCGCATCAAACTTTCTCGGTACTTGTATCAATAACACATTTCAATCTTCTCTATTAGATCTTTCCTGAATTTTGTCAACCGTCGATCTTTGTAACAAACATTATCTGTTACCTCAATGTTATACACTTGTTAGCTCATCAATCTTACTAGTTAAACTAATCATTTGATTCATTTTGTTATGCTCGGTTAACAAAGAAATACATCGGTGAACACAGCTCGGTTAATACTACTGTCGGTATACACTACACTTCGTCAGTGTATACTAAAAATGCTTCATTTACCGACAACACTGCTTTGTGTCTTTCAGCTCTATACTTCATCATAGATGAATGCAACATAATAAAGTCAATATCATCAAGTCATAGACTAATCAACAAGTTACTCAATGTGTTCTTTATCCTCATCTGTCATGTACATCTTTCCTCATGTAGATTTCTCTGTTCTTCATCTTTTTCACCTTTCTTCAGATTTCTCGGTATAGTAACTTACAAGATAAGTGTTGTCAAACTAGTTGACATCAATGACAACATAATACTGATTTAATCATATTACATATCTAATCAACAACTCCTCAGTGATCTTATAATTACAGTTTCTTCAATCAGATTCCAAATCAGTTGTAGTCCAACAATCTCTCCCTTTGGCATTGATGGAAACTCAAGTAATATGAAATGTACCATACACATACCAAACATACATTCTACAACTTTGTAAATAGATGTTGTAAGTTGAATAGACTTAATATTTTTAATCACTACGTTACTAAACTAGCATTAAATAATACAGCTTTACCATTCTGTAGTTGTGATCTTTTCAGTTCTCCTGTTCCTGCTTCTATTCTCTATAACTGATCTTCAATACATTGTCTCATTCAGATTGTCTCTCCCTTTGATAATTCTTGTCGATGCTTGTTCCTTTTCATATCTTCTTTATCTCTCCCCTTTTTAATTTCATATCTACTTTATCTCTCCCTTTGACAGCAATGCCAAAGAAACAAAGAAACAATCAATTCTATCCTCCTCTGTATCTCTGTATACAGATATCTCATCAGTTCAAGTTCTCAAACTTAATCACTACCTTGAACATAATTCAAAGTGTGAACTATGTTGTATCAACATGAATGGTTTTCTAATATAAGTAGGATGATGCAACAACCAGATCACCGTAGTGATCGATAGACAGGAGATGGACCCCAAGTCTAGTCCTCAAGTATTCAAATGTGTCCTTCGGTAGAGGCTTTGTAAAAATATCGGCAAGTTGTTCTTTAAATGTAACAAATTCTAACTTCACTTGCTTCTGTTGCACTTGTTCTCTTAAGTAATGATACTTAATAGATATATGCTTTGTCTTAGAGTGCATCATAGGATTCTTTGAAATATTAATAGCACTAGTGTTGTCACAATATATAATCACCAGGTCAGTGATTACCTCATTAATTCCTTCCAACACTTGCTTAATAAATGCAATGTTTGAACAGTTAGTAGCAATAGCAACATATTTTGCTTCAGCTATAGACTGAGAAATACAAGCCTGCTTTTTACTTGTCCAGGTTACAAATCTTTCACCAAAGAAAAATGCTCCTCCAGTGGTGTTTTTTCTGTCATCCACATTTCCAGCTCAATTAGCATCGGTGTAAACTTTTAGTTCAAACTTCCCTTCCTTAGAATACCATAATCCATAATTCTCTATTTTCTTCAAGTATCTTAAGATCTTTTTTGTAGCTATCATGTGTGATTCTCTAGGATTAGCAGAAAATCTTGCAATAATTCTCACAGCATGTGCTATATCTGGTCTACTGTGAACTACGTACATTAACTTACCAATCATGGATTGGTAAAGTGTCTGATTTACCTCGGTAGTTTCATCCTCCTTTGTCAATTTGCATCTAGTAGCCATCGGTGTTCCTACAGGTTTAGCATCTTCCATGTCAAATGTCTTCAGTACTTCCTTTATGTATTTAGATTGTGTGATGAATATCCCATCACTCTGCTAAATCACTTGTAATCCAAGAAAGAACTTAATCTCTCTGAACATAGATATGTCAAATTCCTTTTGCATTTCATCAGAAAATGCCTTGCAGACAAGATCTGAGCCTCCAAAGATAATGTCATTAACAAATATTTCAGCAATGATAATAGTATTATCAGTATCACCTTTCACATACAGATTGTTGTTTTCACTTGTTCTCACAAATCCAATACTTAACAAATAAGTATGTAGTCTTTTATACCATGCTCTTGGTGCTTGCTTTAGACCATATAAAGCTTTATGTAATCTACATACCATGTCTTTATTGTCAGGATCAACAAATCCTTTAGGTTGTTCAATGTAGACCTCTTCTTCAAGTATACCATTTAAAAATGCTGACTTTACATCCATTTGATAGACTTTGAATTTCTTATGTGCAGCATATGCAAGTAGCATTCTAACTCCTAATCTAGCAACAGGTGCAAATGTTTCACCATAGTCAATACCTTCTTCCTGTGCATATCCCTCGCATACCAATCTAGCTTTATTTCTTGTGACTTCACCATTTTCATTCAATTTATTTATGTATATCCACTTAGTACCGATAACATTCTTATCTTTTGGTCGGGGTACTAAGGACCATGTTTTGTTCTTTTCTATTTTCTATATTTCCTCCTTCATTACATTAACCTATTCTTCGTTCTTTAATGCAACTTTCACAGTTTTAGGTTCAAATTCACAAATTAGACATGTACCTTGTCTTGTTTGATTCTAGTCTGCATTCTAGCATGTCTGTCTCCAATGATTTGTGTTTCAAGATGATGTCTTCTGACAAAACTAGTCAAAACTTGATTTCTCCTTTCTTGTTCATCTTGTTCAGGGTCATTCTCTTGCTCGGTAGCTTCTTCATGTTCATCGGTTTGTGGTGCCTGTTGTCCTGCATTATTTCCCTGTTGACCGATTGTCACTAGTTGCGGTGTCGGTAGATACTATGGATGTTCAATGTAAGTGAATCTACCATAATCTTCAGTTCTTTTGTACTTTCCTCTATGTACTTGTCATCAAACTCATCAATGCAAACATTAGTACTTTCAACAATCTTATTTATAACCTTATTCAAATATTTGTATGCTTTACTTGTAGTGGAATATCCCAGAAATATCCCTTCATCTCCTTTAGAATCAAATTTACCATTTCTCTCATCTTTCAAGATAAAGCAATTACTCGCAAAAATTTTGAAATAACTTACAGTAGGTTTGTGTCCAAACCATAGTTCATAAGGTGTTCGGTTGGAGTCCTTCTTCAGTTGTACTCGGTTAAGAACATACATAGCTGTACTAACAGTTTCCCTCCAATATGTCTGAGCAACATTCTTTTGTATCATCAAAGTTCTAGCATAGTCAATTATAGACCTATTCCTCCTTTCAGCAATGCCATTTTGCTGAGGTGTTCTCGGTGCAGAAACCTGCCTTTTGATTCCATGCTCATTACAAAAATTAGTAAATTCATTAGAGATAAATTCACCACCTCTATCAGATCTTAAATATTTTATTTCCTTTCCAGTTTCTTTCTCTACCTTAGCTTTATACCACTTAAACATTTTAAAAGCTTCAGATTTCTCTTTCAGGAATATGACAGTCATCAGTCTAGTATAATCATCAACAAAAAGAATAAAATATCTTTCACCAGAAAAACTCTGAGTTCTCATAGGACCACATAGGTCGGTATGAACTAACTCAAGTATCTTCTTTGTTGAATAGTCTTTGCTTTTAAAACTAGACTTAGTCATCTTACCTCTCTGACATTCATGGCACATGGTATGATCAGGTTTCTTCAAGTTACGCAATCCTCTAACTCTTTTCTTTTTACTAATCTTGATCATGTTGTCAAAGTTTACATGGCATAACCTTTTGTGCCACAACCAAACATCTTCATCCTTTATTAACAAACAAGAAGACTGATCCATATCAAGATAAAATAGATTACTTCTGGATTGTGTACCAGTTCCAACAAATCTTCCTCCATTATCATAAATCTTCACCTTTTTTCTCTCAAAAGCCAGTCGATGGCCTGAATTATTCAGCTAAGCCACACTTAACAAATTATAATTTAATCCATCTACCCAATATGCATTTTCACATTGTAATCTTTCATTGATCATCAGTGAGCCTTTACCTCTTACCATACATGGTGCATCATTTCCCATTCTCA
Source organism: Chamaecyparis obtusa (assembly GCA_027943335.1). Classification (NCBI taxonomy): domain Eukaryota; kingdom Viridiplantae; phylum Streptophyta; class Pinopsida; order Cupressales; family Cupressaceae; genus Chamaecyparis; species Chamaecyparis obtusa. The sequence continues at coordinate 475,444 of BSBK01000312.1, forward strand.
CAAATCCTCCATTATATTCAACAAGATGATCAAAATTTTCTACATCACTAGTCATATGATGTGTACAACCACTATCTATGATCCATGTATCATTTCTTCTTACTTTAGAGATCAGTGCTTTCTCTTCATGTTTCTCTCCCTCCTCTGAATCATCTTTCATAGCAACAAATACAACTTCTATGTCATCATCAAAATTAGATTTAGTTTCAATATCTTCGGCTATGTAACATACCTTTTTTCCTTTTTCATCTCGGTTGTCTCTGTTGTAGTGTCGGTAGCCTCTGTTGACTCTTCTCCCATAGCTTCCTTTAGATCAATTTTTGGATCTATCTTCATCTTTCTTCTGAGGACACCTAGCAGTGATGTGATCAACTTCTTTACAATTAAAACATGCTAAAGGAAGCTTACCTCTATATCTTCCTCTTCCTTTGGGCAATCTTTTGGCCATAAGTGCTTCAAGCTCATCAAGTTCATCATCGGTATCACCATCACTATCACAATTCTTACTATTCCTGCTAGATTTTTCAATCTTCAAAGAAGACATGAAAGTGAATTCAACAGAAGGAACAACATTGTTATCAAAGTTGTTTAATTCAAAAGTTGTAAGTTTACCAATCAGAGTGTCAAGAGTAAGGTTGGATGTAGCTCTTGTTTCATGAATTACAGAAATGTTGATTGCATAAACCGGTAGCAAAGTTTTGAGAATCTTGCTTATCATTGTTTCATCATCAATCACTTCATCAGATGCTCTAATAGCATGTACCACCTCTTTGAGTCTATTTGAATATTGGATAATGTTCTCATCTTCTTTCATTCTCATATCATCAAATCTGCCTCTCAGGCTTTCAACTCGGGCTCTTTTGACATTCAGATCTCCACTGTAAATTTGTGTTAACTTATCCCACATTCCTTTGGCAGTCATGCAAGTCTTGATATCTTCAAATTTAGCATCGGTACAGAAAGCAACAAGTTCCATCATAGTAACATTGTGTTCATGCTTGTCCTTCAGTTGATCAATAGTTAAGGGACCAGTAGGCGGTTGTATGTAGCCATTCTCCATCAGATCTAGTGCTGAGTTCCCAATTCTAGGTATGTGCAGCTTCATTCTACTTTGCCATACTATGAAGTTCTCTTTGTTCAGTTTCAGTACTTCCCTCTTATACATCTTGAGACCTTTATGCTTAAGTCTTTAAAACTCTGTTCCAAGCAACCAGTGCTCTGATACCAATTGTTAGAATAATTGAGAGGGGGGTGAATCAATTATCCAATGTCCCAATTCAAAATGTATAATTCAAAACAACTTCTCTAAATTCTACTCATTAGTAAGCAATAATAACTCTCACTATCTGTGTTTTTACCGATTACCAGTCTAATACTGTAACAATTTATCGATCAAATCTAACATGAAATATGCAAAGTATGATAACAAATAAATATCACAATCAACACATAACACAAGAGATTTAACATGGAAACCCTGTAAAGGGAAAAACCACCTGGGACCAGCAACCCAAAATTGTTCACTCTTCTGAAGTGAGGTCGGTTAAGACCAAACCTTGTTAAAGGTTACAAACACACTATTAGGTGTGACCTTGTTAGAGGATTTTAGACTACAAGTTATTGTCCAACCAGCATTCACTATAGATTGACAGGATAACAATGTTCATTCTATGAATGATACATCATAAGACTTTTAGAGTCCACTCAATTAAGAGATTTAAATTGTATACAATGGTTAAATGTGTACCAGTAAATGATCTGACTTAATACAACTTCAATTGCAGATTACAGATCAATATTCAGTCCATACTAATCCTTCTGACTAATATTTCACTTCAGATTCAATACTATTTCAACTTACTATTCGTCAGTAATTGCTCTCTGTAGCTTGGTAACTATTTTGCAACTCGGTTCTTACTAACTAGTATGATCAAAATGCATAAAAACTTGTTCATGCAATATTCCTACAGCTTCTTCTTCCCGGCCTCTTTCATAAAGAAATTATGTTCTCTTATATAGGTGAGTAAATCATTTTCTTCTCCACCATTAGATTTTGCCGCTTAACCACATTCATAGATTTTGTTGCATCAAACTTTCTCGGTACTTGTGTCAATAACACATTTCAATCTTCTCCATTAGATCTTTCTTGAATTTTGTCAACCGTCGATCTTTGTAACAAATATTATCTGTTACCTCAATGTTATACACTTGTCAGCTCATCAATCTTACCGGTTAAACTAATCATTTGATTCATTCTGTTCCGCTCGGTTAACAAAGAAATACGTCGGTGAACACAGCTCGGTTAATACTATGGTCGGTATACACTACACTTCATCAGTGTATACTAGAAATACTTCATTTACCAACAACATTGATTTGTGTCTTTCAGCTCTATACTTCATCATAGATGAATGCAACATAATAAAGTCAATATCATCAAGTTATAGACTCATCAACAAGTTACTCAATGTGTTCCTTATCCTCATTTGTCATGTACATCTTTCCTCATGTAGATTTCTCTGTTCTTCATCTCTTTCACCTTTCTTCAGATGTCTCGGTATAGTAACTTACAAGATAAGTGTTGTCAAACTAGTTGACATCAATGACAACATAATACTGATTTAATCATATTACATATCTAATCAGCAACTCCTCAGTGATCTTGTAATCACAGTTTCTTCAATCAGATTCCAAATCAGTTGTAGTCCAACATACATTTCTATATTGTGAACAATTTTGATTGGATGACAGTATGGATTGAACGATGTCAACAAAATGGTTGCTCATTAACATGGGAAGGTGTTGCTTCATTTGTTAGAGAAGCTCATCGTAATGGAGATTCCAATATTATGCCAATGGTAATTGATCTAGGATATGGTTTAAGAGCTAGAGAGGTACATACAAATTTATTAATGATCATGACTCATATGTTTCGTATCAACTCATGATGCAAATAATTTTCACATGCTTGAAAAATTGCAGGTCAAGCACCAAAAAGCTATGTACTATCATGGCCACAAATTTTGCATAAAAAAGTTGGATAACATAAAGAAAACTTGTGATTCTGGGATAACTACAGTTTTCGAGGTCACTAATATATCATCTAGAAATGACATACATCCTCAACCATTTCAAAATCGATACTATGGCATCTTGGATGATATAATTGAGTCTAACTTTAACTCCTTCAAAGTAGTTCTATTCGTCTTCAAATGGTACAAGCTATGACTGAATCAAAATGATCCAGATAGAACTGTTATTCAACATGATAATAGATTTACAATAATTAATACAAGATTGTTTGAGCCAGTTGGAGATGAGCCTTATGTTCTTCCAAGCCAATGTGAGCAAGTGTTTTACTTAGAGGTTCCACATAAACAGGGTTGGTCATTTGTTGTTAGACATGATCCAAGAGGAAGGCCGATAAAGTATAATGTTATGGAAGAAGAAGATATTGAAGATGATGAAAAAACATATGATGAAAATCAAGATGATGATGATGATGATGATGATGATGATGAGATGGATGAAGAAGATGATCAATGACATGATTGAAATATACAAGGTATATATGTGATTTAATTATTTATATATATTTATATTGATTATTATATATGTTTAATATTGATTTATTGATTTCAATTATAATGATTACATATTTATTGTGTTCAATTCTAATGATTACAACATATGTGATTTATAATTACCAATGTTTTACTTACGATGCTCAATTAATTGCTACTGATACATGTATATATTGTGTTTGATTATCACCCTTTTTGCAAACAGGCAATTGACTACAGACATCGTCACCCCTTCTGTTGACGATCTTGCATTCCATATATAAGGTAAATTTGTTTATGTTTACGATGTTGCATATTGTTCATGTTGTCTTCATGTTTAACGATTAACATATGCAAGAAATTTAACCCCTTGGGCGTGGATCGTGCATAGTGACATGGATTAGCAGGTATAAGTCAATAAATAGACATAATTTTCTTATATTCTTCTTGTTTATCACTTAGCACATATGTTATAAATAGACATATTATATAATCATATAATGTATATATAGATAAAGAAGAACCATATAGACATATAATTATATAATCACTTTCAACTTAGTACATTTTATATCTCCCACGTATAGACAAAGAAGAACCATACGTATGGGTCATGACTTGATTATTCTATATATATTATTTAAATATTATCAAATTTCTATTTGAAGCGGGGATGTGAAAATATCTCATTTGATGGATCAACTAGAGGTCAAAAGATTAGAAAAAAATTTGATAAATGCATGCAATTTTTCCTTGCTAAAAGGGGATCATGTTCTTATGATGATGAGACCAAAGGCGACATCAAGGTGCCCTTTCAGTACACACGTATTGAGAAAGAATGGGCACCCAATGAGCTACCTCCAATTAAAACTGATTTTTGTGTTAATGAGAGGATATATTGCATAACTCCATCCTCATTACATGGTTTGGGCCTATTTTTCATGGATGAGATAAATGTATGTTACAACAAAGTTGTTGAATTGTTCAAGTATGTCGGTCCGTGTTACAATTATAATGATTGGATGCAGATTGTTCAATATAAAAAAAGTATGCGTAGGTATGCACTATCAGCAAATTACATACAATGGAAAGAAAATGATAAAAGTAAAAGATTTGCAATGTACATTGATGGGAGACCAAAAGAAACAGGTAATATTTTGGGTTTTATAAATAGTATGCGACCTTCTTCAACTAATAAGCAACCCAATTGCATATTTGAGGTGCATGAGGGGAATAAAGTTTTTGTATGTGCGATAAAATCAATAAGTGTAGGGGAAGAACTGCTAATAGATTACCATTTAAATCGCATAGATACAAACAAAGTTACTATCAGGAGGGTGGTAAGTACTGTATACCATTTTATTAATATTTTTTTTTTGCTAAGTCTATTGCTTTCAGTTCGATGAAGTTTTTATATTTAATCTTTGTCACAGAACGATATGGATCCCCCACATGATAGAGGCCACCAGGATGCTCCTCCCACCCATTCTTCAGCAATGGTAAACCTTATTGAAATTGTACAAATTAGATAGTTGAAAAATGTTATATTATTACGTTATTTTATTTAGGGTTTTGGAGTTTTTATGATAGTTTTATTGATATTCCTATCACAATTTGATGTTCAGGATAGGGGAAAAGCACCTGCAACAACAGAGGCAATAGCTACCCCTTCTGATGATGATATTGTAGAAACGCCTAATATAACAATTATGTTGAGGAAAAAACTAAGAAAAATCAATTTAGAAATTATTAGCATTTTGGATGAAACAAATCCAACCGAGGAGATGATGAAGAGGCAATCTGAATTGATGGCGCAAGCACATTGTTATGAAGTAAGCAGTAATGAATCTTTAGTTATAACAAAAGTTCAATAAAGGTTTATATTTTATACTCTTTTATGTTGTGAAGTAAAATATGTATGTGTTCTTGTTACAAATTTTTTTGCAAACTCAAGTACTTGGTCAAGGACAATGTGGTGAGGCTGGTAATAGCAGAGCTTCAGCCACCTTAGGTAAAATAATCTTTTAGTTGACAAGTTACAAAAATTTTTATCTTTGCAACATTCAAAAACTTCTTAAGTTAACTCTTACTTTTATTATTTCAGAATGTCTTTGCTAACAATGTATTGTTAAGGTCATCAAGTACAGGTGACTCCTCCTAGGAGGTTGACGGACGTCCATCCAAGATTACCGAGTGCAATGTCGGTAACAAGGGGCATGCAAACATCGACACCTTCACAGTCTATGCCTAGTAAATCTTTGTTTTTCTATATTTGGTTTTGTGTTAATTATGATTTGATAATTTGTACTTTGATCTTGGGTGCATCTCATAGTGGATTAATTTTGTGGAGTAGAAGATACACCGGCATCGTCTGGTATGCCAAATACAGATCAAAGTACATGCATTGGTGATAATTCACCATCATTTCCTGGATCTACCTGTGTTTCTAGCACAGGAGTTATGCAGACATCATTGTTGATTGACGATAATGAATTGATGCCTTTAAAATGTCCTAAGCTTCCAAGTACTTTAAAATTATTATTTTTTATATTGTAATATGCATTTACCTATTCATAACAAGTTTTGGATTGATTACCCCATGACATTTTTTGTAGGAAATGATTCATTTTATAAGACGCTTTATGACCTCACACTATAGATATTCGGGCCCACCATAAATACAAGGTGGAACATCATAAGTGAACTAATCGTATCCCACTATTTTTTTTTCATATCATTAATTGGTACAATATTTTTCCTTTCAATCAGGTCTTTTCTTTTACTATATTCAAGGTACACAACTTTAGTTAATTTTTCTATCTAACAATTTTATGTTTTTTCTTAAAAGGTGGAACTCGCAAGACAAAAAATTAAAAGATCAGCTCATTAAAGATTTAGAGCATGAGTTTGGTAGTAATACTTTTTAGGAGAAGAAAATTTTAGAAAAAAGTTGCCAAACATCTTAAGACTGTGAGGGACTCATATAGAAGGAGTCTCGTCCAGAACCCAAAGTACGAGCATCCTCCCTTTATTCCAGTGAGGGATTGGAATGAGTTCATTTTGGATGTAGAGGAGAAAGGGGATGCTCAAAGAGGAATTAGACCAAGAAATGAGAGAAGAAGGTATACAATAGTATTAACTAATAGTACAATGTAATAATGCACTAATTAGTGATCTTTATATCTATATCATCTAACATATATCAAACTTTTCATAGGTTGCAGGACACATTAAAGGCAACAAAGGCCAAAACTGCAAAAGATTGGGCAACACAGACTTGGCTCTGGTGGATATTCCAAAATTAAAGCACGAATTGTAAGTAGCATTAAATGAATTGTAGAGAAAAATTATTTATAAAATGCAAATAATTTTGTTTAATCAAAAAATGCAGGGCTCTAAATTTAATTTAGAGGCCATGGCAAAACACAAAAAATTTCCTTCAAGGAAGGCTATCAAGCCGTGGCTAAACACCTACGCCAAGCTTCCACTGGCCCAACCTAAGAGTCCTGCATCATGTGAATAGGTAAATATGCCAAAAAATATATTAGAAATTGAATATTTGAACAACAATCTATTTGATAATAATGTGCATGACATTGCAATGCAGCCTCTTAATCGTAACACAAATCCTATGCTACATGATGAAGCCCCTAATGTGCATCGTATTGTCGATGGAGGTGTTCATTTTCTATTTAAAATTAATTATGTAATTATTAATACAATTTAACATCTTAAATTGAACTTGGTGTAACCTTTTTTTTGTATATTTTAGAGGATACAGAATGTCATGTTGGATGAGTGCCAGAGGATGTTCAGAGTGATCACCATGTAGATCATGTGGCACATTCAAGTAAAGAAAATCTATATTTTGTTCTTTTAAATTATTTTTTTGATTTATAGTTATTTAACTTAATTAAATACTTGTAATTCACTAATATAAAATGGTGTGAATTTAACTCATGACGTAGTTGTTATTGCAACGGACCCCCCTTTGGCGTAGCGACCTCCTGTTCCTAAATAGATGAGGAGGAGACGTGTTGGAATTAGAATCAGTAGAGGAGGGGAATGAAGAGGACATTGATCTTCCTCTTAGAAATTACATTTAAAAAGAAAAAAGAAACCCAAAAGAAATTATTATAATTAACATTTTTTGCTAATGAAAGAACATTGTCTTAATAGATGTAATTTTCTACTAGTAATATTGATGAATTATGTGTTAATGAATTATTCATGAATGTTGTGTGTTAATGAATTTTATGTGTTAATGAATTATTCATGAATGTTGTGTGTAAATGAATTTTATGTGTTAATGAATGTTATCATATGATTATAATGATTGAATGTTATATTTCAAAAATGGATGAATGAATGAGTGAATGTTATTAGATGTTAATGGGGAATTTAGAGTGATGTTAGGGGGGGGGGGGGGGGGGCAAATGAGTTTCCACCTTTATGTGGTTGGTCTTGTTAAGTAGAGAATATTAAACTATTCTCGAAACCAAGTGAAGCTCAAACTTTAAAGATAAGCTTAGAGTTAATAGTGATAGTCAATTAGCAAGTCGAAATGAAGTTCATCGTTACAGGTATCTTGCATTCTCAATGTTTGGAGCATTATTAAAAGCACTATTATAAACATTTATTACTGTTATGACAAAGTATTCTTTTACTATTTGAACATAATTTATGACCATTTTAGTAACTATTCTAACATCGCTATATGCTTGTGATTTGTTCATCTTGTTTCTTTGCAGTCCTTGGTACACTTGGGGAAAAGTATGATGAGGTAATGAGAAGAAATGATGTGAGGGAAATTTTTGTTACTGGTATGTATGCCCTTTTAATATCAACACTCAGTTTCTTATTTTATATTTCCATAGGTTCATTGCATTACATTATCTATCTTAAGTTTCCAATTCATTATGTTTGTGAAGTCTTCTCATGCTTGTATTTCAATGCCAAAAGCACAACTTGGGTTGCCAGAGCTTTCTCTTGGAGTTATTCTTGGTTTTGGTGGTAAGTGCTAGCACCTTTCTCTTGGTTGTGTTTGGATGTGCCGTATGTAATCCTTAATAGTTTGAATTTATGAATATGAGAATCAAAATTTCCTTCTGCCTATAAAGAAAATAACTATAAGTAAGCGTTATGTCTTCGTATATGAGTTACCATGAATCAAAAGACCTTAAATAGACTTATCCCCATGTATTCTTTTACTATAAGAACATAATTTATGACCATTTTAGTAATTATTCTAACGTTGCTATATGCTTGTGATTTGTTTATCTTGTTTCTTTGCAGTCCTTGGTGCACTTGGGGAAAAGTATGATGAGGCAATGAGAAGAAATGATGTGAGGGCAATTGTTGTTACCAGTATGTATGCCCTTTTAATATCAACACTTAGTTTCTTATTTTATATTTCCAAAAGTTCATTGCATTGCATGATCTATCTTAAGTTTCCAATTCATTCTGTTTGTGAAGTCTTGTCATGCTTGTATTTCAACGCCAAAAGCACAACTTGGGTTGCCAGAGCTTTCTCTTGGAGTTATTCTTGGTTTTGGTGGTAAGTGTTGGCACCTTTCTCTTGGTTTTGTTTGGATGTGCCGTATGTAATCCTTAATAGTTTGAATTTATGAATATGAGAATCAAAATTTCCTTCTTCCTGTAAAGAAAATAACTATAAGTAAGCATTATGTCTTCGTATATGAGTTACCATGAATCAAAAGACCTTAAATAGACTTATCCCCATGTATTCTTTTACTATAAGAACATAATTTATGACCATTTTAGTAACTATTCTAACATCACTATATGCTTGTGATTTGTTTATCTTGTTTCTTTGTAGTCCTTGGTGCACTTGGGGAAAAGTATGATGAGGCAATGAGAAGAAATGATGTGAGGGCAATTGTTGTTACTGGTATGTATGCCCTTTTAATATCAACACTCAGTTTCTTATTTTATATTTCCAAAGGTTCATTGCATTACATGATCTGTCTTAAGTTTCCAATTCATTATGTTTGTGAAGTCTTGTCATGCTCGTATTCCAATCACAATTTAATACTTGAAAATTCCTCCATGCCAAACTTCCAGTGGGATCTTGTCTTAATCCTCTAGATTGTTGCCCCTTTTGTGGTAAAGAAGAATCTTTAAAACACTATTTTTGTCTTTGTTCTCATGTGAGATTGCTATGAACTTCCCTTAAGACCTCTATACCATCTCTCTTCCATTTCACATGGTTTTGGAAATCCACTCTCCTTGGATCCTCTCATGCCCATAACATGATTTCTAGCTCTTTCAGGCTTTTCATTATGAAAAACATTTGGAAGATTCGATGTCTAGCTTCCTTGTCCCACTCTTTTCTCCTATTGGAAATTGAAATTCAAACAATATACTTTAATTTGTTAACTCTCATGACTTGGCTAGTATCCTTTGTTCATGATGTTGCAAATAATCTTCATATTTGACTGATTGTCTACCATGAAACTTGTCTAGTATCACAGCTTTGACCATTTGGAGTTGTGGGAGTCTTTGTATATCCAAAAAAAGTTTGTAACTTCAGTTTGGGAAGAGTTGAGGCACTCCTGTGTTGAGTTGCTTTGATTCCCATGTGACTATTTGGGCAGCAATATTGTTCTGTAACATCTAGTCCAGTGTATGAAGACTTGTCATCCTGGGGATTGTATGTTAATTTCTCTCCTCCCTCTTCAACAGCTACATGGTATTGGTGTGAAGGTACATTAATTCTTGTACATCATTAAAGATTATTTTTGGAATCTAATACATTCCTGAAATTCGAATGAGAATTGTTCATTGTTTTCCTAAAATGAATGCTTATTCCTAATATGATACAATTGCATTTCTCTGATAAAATGTGTTGAGAACTGTTTCAATTTCATTGCCATAAATGGGTTTATTATAGTAGACTCACAGACTGTACTTTTGATCATAAATATAAGACAATTATCTTCAGAGGCAATTTTTGTCATTACTTCTCTGATATTTAGTTATGAATACATCAGACCAACTAAAACAATGAACACTAATATACAATCTGAAACTATTCATTAGCAGGACAGGGCTAAACACAATAGTTTATCTTTATGCTTGAAATTCAAGGTCAGATTGGGAAAGGGGTACTCAAACTTGTGGATGTAGAATGTAGTGATTATGACAATGATTAGTAATATTCAAACTAAGCCAAGAATCAAATATACCAAAAGCTATGAATTGCATGAATTTAAGAATTTTTTACATTAATCAACAAAGAGTTGTGTCCATATGAAAAGCTCTTCTTTCAAAAGATACCACCTCTCATAAAGGGATATGTGGAAGTTATTTAATCATTAGGAAAGAATCGATTTATGAAGTGTGTCTTGAGTTAAAAAGGTAATGAAGCAAATACACCAAGGGAAATATATGAGAAGTTAATAACATATACATATGAAGAGTTTGATTACTTCATGCCAAGTTTTTAACTTGACTTTATAAGCAAATTTATGTAGACTCTGTGAGCATCATTATGAATATATTATTAGACTTGTGAAGAGGATTCTATTGTAGGAGAAATATTTATAAGGTGGAAATTTCAATCAGGGTTAGTACCTCTAAAGGAATGAGAGGTTGGTGCATCTAAGAGAATGAGGGGTTCATGTATTTTGTGAGCTAGTACTCACAAATAGAATATGGGGTTGGTACCTCTAGTATAAAAGTTCTCATGAATTGAATCAGGGGTTGGTGCCTTTAATAATAGGTTGGGCCTACAAACTTGTAAAATAATTTTTTATATAAAAGCATTTATTTGATGTGGTTTTCTCCTGTTAGTGTTTCCATGTATACCTTGTGTTACATGATAATTAGATTTGATGTGAATGTTGTGATTGTTTGATCATATTTATATGATGATATTTTAATATTGTTTAATGTTTGTGCAGATGTGAATATATAATCAATATTGATCGAACTCAACATAGTTTGATGATCTTAATAGATCATTGTTTCAATCCAGATGATATATTTAATAATATTGATCTGTTGTGAATTAATATCAATATACTATGAAGCAATATCGATCTGATGTTGCTCAAATCAATGAGACAAGTTTATCGAATGTTGAATACTTATGTTGCTCTACACTTAAAGATTTTTGTACATTGCAAAGTATTGGTTCGACATCTCATATATATAAGAGTTCAAGAGACGTCATTTTTTTGGCATGACCCTAACTTAGTATTTATTAACATATGTGCAATGAATCCATGTGTAAGCTTTACAGGCTTATTAAATCCCCTCTTTGAGGATCATTGTCTTAAAGAACTAGCACATAAATATATATATGAAAATTCATGTCCAATTATTCCTATGATGATGGAGGTCACTAGAGATCTATTACAAATGAAAGATAAAATATAAAATTATTTATGTGGTTTCTAGTGGAAAGTATTCAAACATTGATGTATCTATGATTTGATGAAATAAGTTATTATGTGCTAACCTCCTTTTACTATGCTTGATCTAGTGGAGTCATCACTTTCTCCCACGTTAAAAATTTTCAAATTATGGGAGTGGAATTATGTTTCAATCTACCTTTTTCATTTAATAAGGATGCAACAAGGGACATGTAGTATTTTTTTCTCGTTTTTATCTTATTTTGTTTGTTTCTAGATTTAAAAAAAAAAGAAGCATGCGGAACCAAAAGACCTATCCAAAAGGAAAGCTAGCAATGTCTAAGAGAATTTTAGACACGAGGAATAATTATTCATAGGTATGAACAATTTAATAATCTATCTTTGGTTAGTTTTTTGTGATATGAAATATTTTACAAATTCAAAATTGAAAAATATTCCATTCTATTGTAGGGTTTGACAAATGGATTCTATACTTAATATGCTTTGATATTTTATATGAATCTTTTCATAGACATACATGACAAAGATGATGATGAAATATTTGAGGATATTCCTTTTCTTTCTAATGATTATCACGAACCAAGTTCCTATCTAGAAAGAACAATAACAATATCTAGTAGAATTTTAGAGAGGGTGAATAAATAGTCATGAGGATGAACAATTTCATAATTTGATAATATATATATATTTTTTTAACCAAAAAATATTATTGGTCATTTTTTCGACGTATAAATAATAGTTCATTTGACAAGAATGCTATGCATTCAACGTCTTTTTCGACCAAATCTCATCAAACTTTCTTTTGCATTTTGATGAGGATGCTATGTATTCGACGTGTATTCCGACCACATGTCATTGAAAGTTCGACGAGCTTTGGTCGCATAGATAAAAGGTATGATCTAGGTTGAAGCAATCACTTCGACGGTGATTCAGTCGATAATTCAACCACTATGGATGTTAGAATTTTGATGATGGTTTTTCCTGTCGTATAAGCGACGAAAAATTTTTGACAATAGTTTTGGTCATTGGGTCGACCAATTAGTATCGAAAATTTGACTAACCCTCGTCGAAAAATAGGCTAAAATTTACTAGTGTCTCTTTGTAATGCACAAAGAGGTGGTTCTTTTCTCCATACATCCCATAGAGATGATCAAGGTAGATTTTTTATTGGCATATATTTATTGATCTATAAACATGTCATTGATCAAGGAGGGGATCCTTTACACAGTCATGTGTGACCCTCACCTTTACCAATGACAAACCAATTGGCTTTTTCTTAGTATATGCACCTAATTATGCAAAAGATAGGTGTCTATTATGAGATTGAATGACCAATAATTTACCTAATGCAGATTAGGTGGTAGGAGGGGATTTAAATATGGTGGAATGCTCTATTGATTGCAGTTGGAATATTCATACCAGACTAAGTTCTAAATAATTTAACAAATGGCTGAATTGTAGAAATACTATTAGTGTTACAAAGTCTATCCATAACCAATTATTTTCCCACACTCACAATTGGTTTACTTGGTCTAATTGTACATCTAAACCAAATTGATAGGTTTTACCTCTTCCAACCTACAATTAACATAGGAATCCAATGGTAAATGTGTGAATGTTAATTATTCTTCTATACTATCATACCACTTTCCTATCCTTTGTTCTTTTCCTGGATCTAAAGTTAATTGAATGATGAACCATTTGCCTTACAAGCTTAACACCTCTCACATTAAATACCCTTCATATTGCAAGATTGATTGGTATTTGGAAATCTATCCCAAACCTAAGGAGGGTGACTCATATACGAAATGGTGGCATCATTTTGTCTCTCAATGCATAGAGTTCCTACACTCCTTTGGTAAAAGACTTGCATGACAAAGAAAATGCAAGGCAAAGTCCCTACGAGGAAAGATAGAACATACCAAAAAAATTCTTAATTCTAATCCAAATGATGTCAAAATACAAACATTTGTTACTTCCATTAAAGCTTAGATTTTGAAACTTGACATATACAAGGGCCAAGGAGCTAAAATTAGAGCCAAACTTCATTGGATTAAGGAGGGAAATAGAGGCTCAAAATATTTTTTCAAATTCTTAAATAAAAAGCATAGGAAAGATTAAATAGGTGCAAGAGATGATGAAAATGGAACACTTCATACAAAACCATATGAGATTAAATCTCTCTTTCAACAATACTATGAGAATATTTTTAGAAAAGATGTTCAATGAAAATATGTACAATTAATATTGGAAATCTTAAAGAATCACAATCCTATAAAGGTGAATCCTAAGTATAGTTAATTCTTCAATCAAAAGAAGTTTATTAAAGACCTTGAACAAGATGCATTTTCAATTCCTCATAATAAAATTCCTAGCTTTGATGGGATCTCTATGGAGTTTTACCAAATTATGTGGCTACATATCAAAGATGATTTTTATCTTCTTCATTTGGAGGCTTTCGAGAAAGTCTCCATAGGACCTACTATCAATAGAGGTCTAGTTAAGTTGATTCCTAAAGATAAAAATAAATATTTTATCTATGGTTGGCAGCTTGTTACTCTTTTGTATGTACCTCATATAAAATAATTGCTAAAGCTCATGCCACTAGGATAAAACATATAGTGAAAGACATTGTCAAACCTGGTGGTACCCTAAATTTTGAGAGTCCAAATCCATTATCAATAAGCAAGTTTCTCCATACTAGAAAAATCAAAGGAAATAATCTTTATGACACAAATAAATAGAACTAACTAATCGAAACCTTCAGAAAATGCTGGAATTTCAACCTGCTGCAAAGATGATGCCGATAGAGCCTGAAGATGGTCAGATTTTAAAAATCTAAAAATGTCCTAGTTTGAGAAATCAAATTTCTTATCTCCAATACATATATTATCTTTCCATGAGGTGTTTTGGTTTTTTGACCACACCCAAATCCGAAAGTTAGGTAGTTATTTTTTAGTTAGTTTGTTGTTTTTCAAAATAATTTGTAATAAGGATTGTGTCTTTTCACCCTAAAGAGGTGTGAAAGCCACTCAAACACATATATATACATAATGTAAAATGTAGAGAGGGAGACATATGAGGAAGAAGAATTATAATTAAAAGAATAATATTTGTAAGGAGGAATAAGGAGCTTAAAGCATGACTTTGTAATATAAATTTTAATATTATATTTTAATAATAAATAAAAAAAGCCTTTTGTTTATTTTCAAGGCAAATAGATTACAATTGGCATGAAAATTTGTCCTTTATGATCAATAAAGAGATTATTGGATCATTCTAACAAGATTTATTTTTGCATTGGATATTTTCCTGCATTCTTTGTTTGATAATCATGATAGTGCGAAATATATATGTGTTTCCTTATCTCTGTCTAATCGGACTTCTAGCTGAAGAAGTTAAATTCCTTTTGGACTAATGGAGAATTGCATATAATATTTGTCTTTTGCAGAGCTTAAGAGTAATTGATATATTTTTATAAATATTGTCTCATGAATTTGTACGTAATAATCCTTGTTATAGTTGACTCTATCACCCAGATAAACAAAGGCACTGGTCATTTAAAATCATTGGAATATAATTATTGGAGTTATTGATTGAAGTCATAAATCTATATACTTCCTTCTTGTAAGAATCTAATCGATTATTGATAAAAATTACACAATCAATTCAAACATTCAACATTCAACTTTATTTTAATTGAGTTCAAGGATTTTTCCAACCAAGGAACTCACCAGCTTAAATTCGCTATAGAAGAGCTTCGAACTAGGTGATCAAGTTTGAAGTAAAGGTTCACCCGCCTAGGTGTAGCAAAGCCTAAAGTGTAGGGGAATTGGATTATTCTTGTTCGTTGGACAAGATTGATTGAAACAATCCTATAAGAGAATTGGAAAAACTCTTGGATTTCCAATCTGCAGTTTTGGGAACCAACAAGACCTAAACAAATAGATTTTCTTGGGGGAAAATTGAACCTTGATAATCTTATGTTGGCATGGGAAACTAGTGAATGAGCTCACCAATCAGGACACAATGATTTTTTGGTCAAATTGGACCTTGACAAAGCATACAATAGAATGTAGTGGAGTTTCATCCTCAAAATGCTACATTGATTGCCCCAGGGTTTGGACCCAAGATTTGTTCACATATCAAGATGTTTTTTAATATCAATGTCAATGCCCAATTAATCATTAAGTAGTCTCTATCTAAATCATTCCCTTGCAATGACCAATCAAGAAAGGATGTTCACTAGCGTCTGCCTTCTAGGTTCTTATTGCTTATGCACTTGGATACTTATTAAAAAAATACAATTGAATGAACTTTGATTACAAGTGTTTCTATCCTTGATAAAATTGTTGTGCTTAAATATCATTTTATGGATGATAGTATGTTATTCATTCAGAATTCTTAAGATAAGATTAATAATGTTTTGAAGTTGTTGAATGTTTATTGCTTGGTTTCAAGTTCAAAGTTGGTCCATCATAAGACTGAATTTTTTGTTATCTATTCCAATTCCATTCCCTAATGGATCCCTAGATATTGGATACATATCAAACATGGGAAAATCACTCAGTACTTGGGAATCCCCTTTGGTTTGAGAGTTACTCTTTTAGGTATGTGGAATTGGTTCATCTCAAAGCTAATAAATAGAGTGTAGAACTAGGAAAATAAACTTTATATCCTTTGTTGGAAAAATTTAGGTTGTGAACATGGTATTTTTAGCCTCTTGTTGGATGTCTTCAAAGAAGGGGTATAAAGATGTTAATAAAATTATTCACCAATTTTTGTGGTCTAATTGGGAAGGCAAAGCTAGTTAAAAATTTGTCTCTTGGTTACATTGCATTCAGCCAAAAGCTAAAGGCTATTTAGGTCTCTTAGATCCCAAGATGCAAGGGTATGGCTTAGTTTCCAAATGGATAGTTAGAATAACTTCAGGATAAGAACCTTGGACAAATTTCATTCAACACGACATCACTCTTGCCACTACTAATTGTAAGAATTTGCCTAAGGCAAAGAATGAAATGCCAAGATCTAAAAGATCAATTG
Organism: Chamaecyparis obtusa; assembly: GCA_027943335.1. Lineage (NCBI taxonomy): Eukaryota > Viridiplantae > Streptophyta > Pinopsida > Cupressales > Cupressaceae > Chamaecyparis > Chamaecyparis obtusa. Next base: position 492,449 of record BSBK01000312.1, read on the forward strand.
ATAGCACAAGAGAGATAGAGAAAATGACATGATCAAATGATTGATTCAATAATGATCAAATAATAATGGATATAAAATCAATTAAGTGTACAATGTAGATGTTCCTAAATATGTAAGCAATGCAACTAGGAGTGATGCAAGAGATACCTATCAACTAGACAAGGCATAATCACATGTCCACCAAAGGTGGATCATCCTCCATTGTACAACAAATTATGTTCAACAATGAGAGGATGATAATGTGATAAGAGCACTAAAGGTGGATCTCGCACATAAAATGGAATGAGATAACAACTAACTCTGCCTAAAGAGGAATTCTCCTACACCATGTGCTAAAATGAAATACAAACTCCTATGTATCTACATGACAACTAATATGAAAATGCATTATCCTAAGTAAACTTAAGTAAAGTGTAATTAGAATATTTAATTACACCAACACCCCCCCTTAACTGCAACTTAGGGGAATGCACTTAATCTCACAATACTAGATGACAATACTATTGGAGTTGATGAGAAAATCAACCCTACAACTCCCACGAATCACCTGCATGAAAACACATGTCATGGAAAGAGAGAATAAAATAGCTATGGAGGCCAAAATTCAATGATCCATGAAAGAGGAGACATTCTGATACGCAAAGAAAAAATTTCAATACAATGTAATGAATGTGTTATTACAAGAGAGATCAATCCTTATACAAGGAGATCAAAACCCTAAAGGAGAAACCTAGGTTGCATGATAATAATTAATTATTATATGCCTAAAGTTTATCTTAAGTAAAGAAAGAGATAATAAGTGATTTAGTAATTAAATCAATATGATTTAATTAATAAGAAAAACAACTTATTACTCTAACACCCCCCCTTAAGATAAACTTAGCGAGTAGCTAAAACTTAGAAACAACTAGTGAAAGAAAATGGGTCGGAAACAAAGGCCCGATCAGATACCCAAGTACAAAAGAGAGTCTCTATAAACTGAAGAAATAGAGAAAACCACATGGTAAAAACTCTACTCCAAAAAGAGAAAAAGACTAGTGAAGCATTGAAGAAGCCTCCAAACTAGAGAATGTTCTAGAAAATAGGAACAAAAAATGAACATGCAGAACACCACTGAAGCAAGAAGCTACACACTCTGTCAAAAAGTAAGTGCTGATTTGAAGAACCCCACTGAAATAGAACATGACCAGGTAGAGAAGATTGTAATCTGCATGAGTTCCCTCAAATGATACTACTTGAATCAAGAGGCAAACAATGGAAAACAATTGAACTCAAAGATACAGATGGCATAAAACACCAAAGCCTGAAGAGTTGATTAATCAAAGATAGAAGGTTTCCTCCAAAAATAGGAATGAAAGAGTACTATCCATATGGTAAATCATCCATCTCACTTAAATGAATAGCTACCTAGCCACTACATCTTCCTAGTACATAGGAACAAATATTGATTACATAGCTTACTCCATCAAACCAAGGAAGCATAAGAACCAACAGTAGAACCCCCCCCCCCCCCCCCCCATAATGAGGAAAAGGGAGAGGTGATAAGTACACTAAAAAGGACAGCCAACAAGAACTGCATGATGAAGAACCAAGAACATCAAAGGTGCATAGAAAGTACAAACACCTATAAAGGCTAGTGTCATGGACACACATCATGAGGCTAATATCGTGGAAGGAACACTCACTTGAAAAAGGTAGATGGAAAAAAAGGCAAACATCAAACCCTCTCATGGCACTTTATAATGCAGTGCAAGTACAAAAGGCACAAATATGTGCAACATCTCAAGCATGCAATAGAGTGGCACTTTATCTCAATGTGTTTACAAAAAAGAAATGCTTACAAAATAAGTCTACAAAGATCAAAGAAGACAGAAAGCTGTAGAAACATGAACAACAGCCAAAGATGAGTCATCTGATACAAGGAAAAATATCCCAAGACCTGAAACGTCCAAGATATTCACCAGAGTGCATAAATGAAAAAACCTGAATAAAATGTACTTGGAGAAAAATATGTAAATAAGATTCATAGAATTGGAAAGAATATAGAGCAAGCTTTCCAATGATATCTCTTTTTCCAAAAAAGAAGTCTGGATGTGCAAGATATGGCTCCCAGAGTGCAAAAAGAAACTTCTGGTTTTGATAGAAAAAAAAAAGAAAAACACTTTCAAGAAAGAAAAATCAGAAATTCTAACCTCCAGATCTAGATAGAGCTCAAAAAGAGTTTTCCGACAATATCTCTCTTTCTCGATTTTGACATCGTATGTGAAAGTTATGGGCAAAACTACAAGCTTCTCTTTATCACAAAAGGATCAAAGTGATTAACGGGTTGATGTCGGTCAAATTTAGGCCTGTGGATGATGACATCACTACCTACACATACAACGTACTTCCAAATAAAAAAGTACCCATCCTTTAAAAAAAATATACGCATACTTTTTATTAAAATGTTTTAGAAATAACTTTTGTAAAAAAAGATAAAGTCTAAAAAACTTTATTAAAAAGCCTTTTTTTGCTTTTTTTTTTGCCTCGAAAACCATGTCCATACTTGTACAGCCTGGAGGACAATTTTTTGCCTCATAAGTCAACTGCGGCCAAATTTGACAAATTTTATATGGAAATGGGAGTTTTTGGGTGCTCTGAGCACAATCGTGAAGTCCTTTTGAGCCCAAAATGCCCATTAAAAAGTGTACCCCCAAATCCAACACAAAAACCTTTGAAAAAATGAAACCCTCAAAGCTCCAAAAAATTTTCAACAAATCAAGAACAAGTAGCAACAAATCTAAGCTTTGATACCATATTGGAGTTGATGATAAAATCAACCCTACAACTCCCAAGAATCACCCGCATGTAAACACCTACCACAAAAGTCACTTAGAAGTCAACTATGGCCAAATTTAACAAATTTTATATGGAAATGGGAGTTTTTGGGCGCTTTGAGCACAACTGTGAAGTCCTTTTGGCCCAAAATTCTCATTAAAAAGTGTATCCCCATATCCAACACAAAAACCTTTGAAAAAATGAAACCATAAAATCTCCAAAAATTCTTCAACAAATCAAGAACAAGTAGCAGCAGATCTAAGCTTTGATACGATATTGGAGTTGATGATAAAATAAACCCTACAGCTCCCAAGAATCACCCACATGTAAACACCTACCATAGAAAGAGAGAAGAAAACATCTATGGAGACCAAAATTCAATGATCCATGAAAGAGGAGACATTTTGATATGCAAAGAAAAAATTGGAATACAATGTAATGAATGTGTTATTACAAGAGAGATCAATCCTTATACAAGGAGATCAAAATCCTAAAGTAGAAACCTACGTTGCATGATAATAATTAATAAAATAATTAATTACTATATGCCTAAAGTTTACCTTAAGTAAAGAAAGAGATAAGTGACTTAATAATTAAATCAATATGATTTAATCAATAAGAAAAACAAATTATTACTCTAACAAATACATGATGGGGCTCAGCTACTAGGCCATATTAGGTACTCATCTACAATATGCAAGTGAAAAATATATGCAATGCAATCTTTCATAAAGCAGAGAAAGATGGAAAACCTCATGGGAAAAACCCTCCCCCAAAAAGAGAGATGAAAAAAGAAAGATGCATGCATGGATGGAGTAATAAAGACCTCCTCATTACGACATACATCATGTATATACAATGAAGTATCCCCCAATAGGAAGGAAACAAAGAGACATGAAATCCCCCCATAATGAATAATCTCCTCCAAGGATGGTGAGTGCTTGAAGGAAAAATATAGTCCAATGCCTACAAACAACATTTCCCCCTTTAGGAAGAAGATACACAAAGTATAGATGCAATAAGGCTTCTCATTATGGAATGGAAGAAGGAAGGGGAATCCAAATGAAATATGTAGTCTCTGAAGTATGCTCATGCATTGCCATGTCCTTGGTTAATGAAGATGACACTAACCAATCAAGATCAAGCCTAGTAGAAGAAGGTGACAAACAAGGAATCAATGGTAGCTTCTTGTGAACAAGATCCAAAGACAAAGATGCCTCCTCAAAATGTGAAGTAGTAAGAGAAGCAAATAATCCTCCCCTCAATGTAGATTGTACACCCATAATAGATGCTCCTGGATCAATGTAGAAATTGCACCAAGAAAATTGAATCATGTTCCTCCCCTTAGGAAGAAATAATGCCATAGGTGTATCAAGGAATCCTCCCCAATATGTAGGAAGAATCCTCAAAATATATGATGTCTCAGGAAACTAAATAGGAATCTCCAACACATAAGTATGATCAACCATGAATGTGACATCTCAAGCAAAGTTTGAGACTCATGAATGCCAATCTCCAAAGACTCAAATTTCTTCTTTGAAGTGAAAGATACCTCCTCTAAGTGTTGTATCAAAGGATCCACAATCATATCAAACTTAAAAGAAGGATCAAGCACTACTACATTTGGGGCCAAATTTCGACAGAAGTTTCCGACGGGTAAATTTTTCTTATGAATTTAGTATTTTTTTTTGTAATAGGCCCCGATGATGTCGGTATTCTGATGGGTGTTTAATTGACCATCGAAACTCCAACAGATTCGGGGTATACATTTAAAAAAAAAGTGAAATAGCCTCATCATTTTTATTTCAATTAGAGAGCGGGAGAAAAGGAGCGAAAGCTGAGCGCGGGAGAAGGTATGTGATTTTTTCATCTTTTGAGCCTCTGGCATCATATTCGAATGCATTTCATTTTATTGTTGAGGGAGTTTCTCTCTGAAATGACTGCATTCTACTAGTGTCGTTCCCTAGCTAGTGCTATATCTCTATTATTTGATGTTATTGGTGCTTGTGCTCAAGGATATCGATTCACTGTATTCAAATGTTTGGATTCACGTTTGTTGATATTACTGGCATATGTGTTTAATGACACCATTGTATATTGTTGTCACTGGTAAGACCGCATTCTACTGGTGTCGTGCCCTAGCCCGTGCTTTAACTCCATTATTTGATGTTATTGGTGCTTGTGCTCAAGGATATCCATTTTTTTGAAATGTTGACTGTGGTTATCAAATGGATAGCCTGTGAGCTTCTAGCTAGGTGCCATTTGTATTGATAGCTTAGGGCATCAAATGTATTGTATCATTGATAGTTGAGACTTTGTTAAAAGGAAATAGGACAAAGAACGATTTTTATTTAGTTTCTCTATTTTGATCCCTAAGTGGCTTACAACCCTAGAGAAGTATATGCAGATTTACGGATCTAGTTGCAAGATACATAGAAATCGATAATTCACAAGAAATCCGTACATCCAATTTGAATAGAAATTAATACAAAGAACTAGGGTCCTCCAATGGCTCAATCATCCAGACCTTGACTGTCCCCTCAACCAGTGACCCTTCAAAATTGGGTTATCATGCAATCAGTAAGTGATCCTTCATTCTCTTGGTTTGCCTTGCATCCAAACATATTGGAAATACACAATACAATGATAACAAGTCTTACACAATCCCCCTTCCCCCAAGGAACACTATCAACCATCCCTTCCACATAGCATTTCACTATTTTATGAGTGGATTGTGCAGGAACAATTAACATTAAACAAGGAGCAAACTCCTCGACACATCTTGGAAACCATTGAATTCAATAATAAATGAAACCTAACACCAATACTATTCCTTTCATAGTTGCAGGATACATAGCAGTCGATAATTCACAAGAAATCCATGCATCAAATTTTTATAAGGATATCCTACTAATCAATAGGAATTTTCTTGATATGACCAATGATTATGCATTTTGATGGCAGTGTGCTAGTTCAAAAGGATAATATAAATCTGAAACAATTTTTTCTAATTTTCTCAAACTATAAATGTGGTTAAAGGGAAAATATTATGTGGAAAACCCACAAACCAAGCTAGCAAATGATTGTACATCAAATTATTCCTATATTCATTCAAGTATTGCTATGCTTCAGCTACCTAACCTTTGAGCTTCATCTAGAGGAATGTGTAGCTTTAAGATAGAGTTACTTCTTGGGCCTTACAATAGGGTGGAATATGATCAAGATTTGTTTAGGCTGTATCTTTCTTAGTCCCATTGTTAGGTTCTTACGGTTCATGGTTTGAATCTATTATGGTTGTTTAAAGGATTTGTAGATGCTTTTTCTAACATAATTATTGGACACCATGATTGGAACAACTGGTTGTTGGCTATTGTACAAATGAATCATAACTGTCAATGGTTCTTTCTGTTCAAAAATTCGTTGATCAATCTTTGAGATTTATTGTCCCAGCTTTAAAAGAGTGATAAAAGATATAGTGAGTGCTATCTTTTCCAAGTGTTTTGTGGGTGCCATTATCTTCTAGGAGTAATTGCTGGAACCAAATTATGTTCTTTGCCTCTAGTAAATATTGCAGACACAATCATCTTCTTGGTGAAGGGTTGCTTCCATCTCCATGAGGCACTATTGCATGGTTTCCATTCCCTTGTAGTATAGTGAACCTAATTTAATACAAGTGTGCACTATTTTGGGATCCATAATTTATGGCCCCTACACTGTGGTTGTTAGCCTAAGACAGGCCTACCTTTGCATATAATAAGAGGCCAACATGAAACAAACATCCAAAAGTTAGGGGGTTGTTCCCTGTCCATAATTTATTATTTAAGTGCTAAGTGATGATGGGTATATCATGTAATTCATACCTAGTGTGTCTCTTTCTTTCTCTCCACATTTCACATTAGAAGTATATGCTATAAAATACCAATGAAATCAACGATTGGTCAAATCTAAACAAAATTGCAGTATAAAGATTAAAATAGATCTTGAAGAAACATGGGAACCATTTTTGACAGATATTGTACAAACGAAGAGAATACTCCCAAGAGGAAATGCTTCAATGTGGAACAATTAAAGGACAATATTTTACTTTTATATGCACATCTGCAATGTTTTTGATATATTTCTGAGATAACAAAATCATAGAAAGAATAGCATATAGAAGAAAGTAAAGAATAATGATCATATTTTGAGATATTGTGAAAACTTAAAGGAAAGAATGCTTGGTGGGGTTATCATGCAATCAGTGAGTGATCCTTCATTCCCCCCTCTTCTAGTGATCCTTCACAACCGGGTTATCATGCAATTAGTGAGTGATCATTCATTCTCCTAGTCTGCCCTGCATCCAAACATATTGAAAATACACAATACAATGATAAAAATCCTTTCACAATCCCCCTTCCCTCAAGGAACACTATCAACATCTAGACCTTGAATGTCCCCTCAACCAGTGACCCTTCAAAACTAGGCTATCATGCAAACAATGAGTGATCCTTCATTCTCTCGGTCTGCCCTGCATCCAAACATATTGGAAATACACAATACAATGATAACAAGTATTTTACAATCCCCCTTCCCTCAATGAATTACTATCAACATCCAGACCTTGACTATCCCCTCAACCAGTGACCCTTCAAAACTGGGTTATCATGCAATCAGTGAGTGATCCTTCATTCTCTTGGTCTGCCCTGCATCCAAACATATTGGAAATATACAATACATTGATAAAAAGTCTTTCACAATCCCCCTTCCCTCAAGGAACACTATCAACAAGTGACCCTTCTTCTTATCAGCCATATCCAATGTTTCATTAAAGTCGCGACCAAGAATGAAGGTCACCTTACCCATACCATTCATGGATTCTGAAATGTTGTTCCAAACTCCTGAAAATGTTTCTATTGCTTTTTGTTGCTTCTTTAAATACTTCTTTTACCACAATGTCCTCCTGCCCCATCTTCTTGATCTTCCTGGCTAAAGTGGATGAATCCACACACAATAACCCAAAATGAAGGATTTTGTATCTTTTAATGAATCTTAGTCACTGGTAATGCATGGACAGTCAAACCAGTAGTCTCCAAAGCATTCAATAAGTAAATATGAATGTTTAAAAACTTTCCTCACAACTTCCCCAACCACTCCTAATCGGTTAGAGGGATATTTCTAGAATCTCCACTATTCCTATCCTTACCAACAATTCTTAAACATACTTTATCTGATATGATAATAACATGCTAAACTGAACCAATGGCATCTTCTTCGTGTGGTGCAAGGAAGATTTGGCTATCAAATATTCCTTTGTGCAAGCTGAGCGCAATGTCTTTGATTGGTATGTGATTTCTTCATCTTTGATTGGTATCTTTGACGGGCAATGTCTTTCGAGCTTCTGGCATCATATTCGACCACAAATTTCAAATGCATTGCATTTTATTTGATCATGAATGCTCACTGAAATGACCACATTCTACTGGTGTTGTGCCCTAGCCCATGCTTTATCTCCATTATTTGATGTTATTGGTGCTTGTGCTCAAGGATATCGATTCACTATTTTCAAATGTTTGGATTCACGTTTGTTGATATTACAATTCATCATATTAGATAAAGTATGTTTAAGAAGTTTTAGTGTCTAAACACTCAACTAATCCCTCTAACCGATTAGGAGTGGTTGGGGAAGTTGAGAGGAAAGTTTTCAAACATTCATATTCACTTATTGAATGCTTTGGAGACTACTGGTTTGACTGTCCATGAGTTAATGTTTAGAAGAGATCAATGAAGTATTTAAAGACATTCTTACATGTTTGGAGAGGTTTAAGAGGCACTTATCATGACTTTACCCTCACAAATAGTGGCATAGACTGGTTTTACTAAGTTTCCTTTCTCTATTTTGAGGTTTCCTTTCTCTACCGCAGGGGTACAGTCAGAGGGTTCATTGAAAAAATGATCCTTTGAATGGTTACTATGAATATGAATGATTTGATATAGCATATTGCTCATTTTACTTGAAGTTTGGAATGGCTTGTGCAAGGGTGAAAGTAGTTTTGATCATTTTGGTCGTGACTGTTCCTCTACACAGTCAGAAAATGTAACTGTCTAATGATTATATGTAATGTTGAATGAATTAAATGCTTTATTCTTGGTAGAAGTGAATGGAAGGAATAGTGTTGGTGTTAGGTTTCATTTATTGTTGAATTCAATGGTTTCCAAGATGTGTTGAGGATTTTTCTCCTTGTTTAATGTTAACTGTTCCTGCACAATCCACTCATACAACAGTGGAATGCTATGTGATTGACAATTTCATACAACTGGTCCTTTAGCGTGTATTAAATACAATCAAGTCACTTATTGAATTCTTTGGAGACTACTGGTTTGACTGCCCATGCATTACCAGTGATTGAGATTCATTAAAGGATACAAAACCTTTCATTTTGGGGTTATTGTGTGTGGATTCAAATGTAGGTTTGATTTGGTTAATGTTTAGAAGAGATCAATAAATTATTTAAAGACAATCTTACATGTTTGGAGAGGTTTGAGAGGCACTTATAATGATTGTACCCTCACAAACAATGGCATAGACTGGTTTTACTAAGTTTCCTTTCTCTATTTTGAGGTTTTCTTTCTCTGTCGCAGGGGTACAGTCAGAGGGTTCATTGACAAAATGATCCTTTGAATGGTTACTATGAATATGAATGATTTTATATAGCATATTTCTCATTTTACTTGAAGTTTGGAATAGCTTGTACTTGAAGTTTGGAATAGCTTGTGCTTGTGCTAGAATTCTTGGTAGAAGTGAATGGAAAGAATAGTGTTGGTGTTAGGTTTCATTTATTATTGAATTCAATAGTTTCCAAGATGTGTTGAGGAGTTTTCTCCTTGTTTAATGTTAACTGTTCCTGCACAATCCACTCATACAACAGTGAAATGCTATGTGATTGACAATTTCATACAACTGGTCCTTTGACATGTATTAAACAAAATAGAATTTTCAGCATATTATTATAATTCTATTTCTTTGTTGTAAACATGCCATTGGTTCAGTTTTGTAAAAAAATTTCATGTACAAATTATTTTTTTCTATTTTTTCCATTTGATAACCACAGTCAACATTTCAAAATAATGAATAACATCAAATAATGGAGATAAAGCATGGGCTAGGGCACGACACCAGTAGATTAGAACTGGACCAATGACATGTTTACAAAAAAGAAATAGAATGATAATAATATGCTAAAAATTCTATTCTGTTTAATACATGCCAAAGGACCAGTTGTATGAAATTGTCAATCACATAGCATTTCATTGTTGTATGAGTGGATTGTGCAGGAACAGTTAACATTAAACATAGCTAGTGTTCTCTTTACTTTCTCAAATCTCTGCAAGTCAAGAATATTAGAGTTGTATAATACATTGTTAGTATCCTTTTTCCATGGGTCCTAGGTCTTTGGGTCCATGGAAAGGAAATAGATTACAAAATACACTTCAAAACAAAGGAAAAACTTAGCAAATTTAGTCTAACTCACTATAGATGAAGGAACAGTCATGCTAATAATTCCTCTAAGTCTTCCAAAACATTTATTGAACTCCCCTAAAGTCCTATTGGGTCCCCAAATTGCTTAATCCAATCAACTTACATCAAGATCATGAGAAACTTCAAAGGATTAAAAACATTACTTGGAATAGTCAAATCATTATGATTTCAAATCAATTACCTATCGACATATCCCTTGTGAGGGAGAGAAACCAAACACATAAAGAACATGCACATAAACATGGTAGCTGAAAAACTTAAATGGAATACACCAAGAAGTACCAAATGATGAATGCTCAATTTTTGTAATGGCAAAGCATCAGAACTGTCCATTTCTAGAACTTGATTTTATAGTCTAAATGATTTTTCTATAGTTGTAATGATTTTTCTAGAACTTGATTTTGTAGTCTTAATGATTTTTCTATAGTCCTAATGATTTTTCTATAGTACTCTTAATGATTTTTCTAGAACTTGATTTTCTAGTCTTAATGATTTTTCTATAGTCCTAATGATTTTTTTACTCTTAATGATTTTTCTATAGTCCTAATGATTTTTCTATACTCTTAATGATTTTTCTTTCATCCTAATGTTTGTTGCTCTTGATAAATTAGGCCTTGAATTTGAATTTTTGTTCACTATTTTATTTTAGCTTGATATTTCATTCATTTTTCATATACACAGAGACTACACATGCTAATAAAAAAATGAGCTATTTGATTAAGGTTAACTATTCATGATTGTAAATAGTCAATATTTCTAATGGTACTCCTTGGTGTATTTCATTTTAAAATAATCATGTTTCTATGGCTATGATAAATGTCCCTTTGTGTTGAGAAAATTAGAGTTGAAAAAATGGTTGTAAACAAATCATCCTTCTTCCACCAACATTCTAGTCAATGTACAAGTAACGAGTCATTCCATTCAAGAAAGACCATGTATGACAATATCAACGCAGAACAAAATAAGGAGTATGCAGAATTTAGTGATTGTATCTTCCATTAGAGCCAATTCATATGCATAGGTGATGAACATGCATATTTACCTAAGCGCTATTGGGAGCTTACCTAATAGCATATACCTTCTATGATCAACTCTTATATGCACAGGTGATGAACATTCAGATTTGCCTAAGCAGTACTTTTAGTAGTCCTCCCACACATGTACTATTGTGAAAATCATCACAAGTCCATTTGTTGGAGGGCTACTCAAAGTACACATGTTTGGAGGTCTGAAAGAAACAAGAGAATTTGAAGAGTCATGAGTCTTAAGATTGTACTTAATATAGCCAAGCTTCATTCAATGGTACATTCAAACATGAAACAAACCATTCTTAAACCAGATTAAACTAGTAAACCAAAGGACATACTGATTATAAGTAAACTAGTAAACCAAAAGACATGCTTTTACTACCAAGTCTCTATTTTTTGGGCATACTGATTATAAGTACTTGACATATATCACAAATGTTACTAATTAAGGTTGGCGGGATGATTACGCCTATCCTTAAAAAAGATTGTCAAATCATTATGCTTTCAAATCAATTACCTATCGACGCATCCCTTGCGAGGGAGAGAAGCCAAACACATAAAGAACATGCACATAAACACGACAACTAAAAAACTTAAATGGAATACACCAAGAAGTACCAAATGATGAATGCTCAATTGTTGTAATGGCAAAGCAATATCAGAACCATCCATTTATAGAACTTGATTTTTCTATAGTCCTAATGATTTTTCTTATTTCTTGTATGTGCTTGGTGACATGATTTTGAACATTGTTGACATACTTAAATGGAATACACAATACCAAATGATGAATGCTCAATTGTTGTAATGGCAAAGAATCAGAACCATCCATTTCTAAAATTTGAGTTTGTATAGTCTTAATTATTTTTCTATAGTCCTAATGATTTTGAAAATTGTTGACAAAGAGTGTTTCTTTTTTTTATTGTAGTATAAATGATTTTTCTATAGTCGTAATGATTTTTCTTATTTCTTGTCTTTTGTCCCTTTTTTATTTCCTATGTCTGTGCTTCGTGATAGGATTTTGTCACCTTCTTTTGATGGTATATTTCGTTCAGTCTATGTGGATCGAATACTATTTTGTTCACTATTTTATTTCAGCTTCATATTTCTTTCATTTTTCATATACACAGAGACTACACATGCTGATAAAAAATGAGCTATTTGATTTAGGTTTACTTTTCATTATTGTAAATGGTTAATATTTCTGATGGTACTCCTTGGTGTATTTCATATAAAAATAATCATATAAAAATAATAAATGTAGTAATGATGGTGCGGTGCATTATTGATATATAGGCTCGATGACTCTTGTCAATGTGCCAAATTATCGATGTGGTGGTGGGCAGTGTGTGTTGAAGACTTCATGGACACCGAACAACCCTGGACGACAATTTTGGTTCTGCCCAAATAGAAAAAAGGTTGCTGATGTGTATATATTTAATGTTTCTAATGTAAATACTATTCATTATAATATAAGAACTAATGTAGACTGGGCATCATAGGGAAATAATGGATGTGAATACTTTAGTTGGGTCGATAAAAAATCATCTGCATCTATCCGCCCATCTCCACTTATCCAGGATGAAGGATTTGAGTGCAAAATGTGTCAGGCTAGGGAAAATTCTGAAATTATATTTTTACGATGCCTTCTCTGTATTGTAATCGCATATCTTTGTTGCAACCATATGCAGAGATGAACTCAGGAATTAGTTAGTTTAGTATTTTCATATTGTAACTAATATTTTAATATGGATATGACGTAACTTCTCTTTGCCTCAAGTGCGCATATATATGGTTTACATCTTTTTTTAGAATAATTCTTCATGTTTATGGCTCAGGTGAGCCCCAATCTGCTATCAATCACATGATTTAATGTATAGTGTTTTCTTGGTTATTCCATTTGTTCCTTGACCTTGACTATGGATTGACTATCATTTTCAAGCTTGAGCGTGGCTTCGTACCACGCACCATCCGTATATTTGTACGCAACACTGATTTACGAATGTAAATAATGCATTGAATGTAATCTACAAATGTTGTGTGTATGAAGTCTTGCTGAAGTTTGAGCGTCCTCCCTTTATTCTAGTGAGGGATTGGAATGAGTTCATTTTGGATGCAAAGGAGAAAGGGGATACTCAAAGAGAAATTACACCAGCAAATGGGAGAAGGTATAAACATTTTAATAGATTTTTATTATTAAATAATAAAATTTGCATATACTAGTGTTCTAAGCATCCTCATTACATGATTTAAGGTCTTAGTCCATGGAAAAATTAAATTAGAATTACTATCCAAAATACATAAAAAACATGCACATAAACACGACAATTGAGAAACATAAATGTAGATTTCACAATAGCTGAGAAACATAATTGTAGGCATCATAGTCACAATCTTTTGGAGACAATGTAATTGAGTTGTGTACCCAAGTGGTGTAGAGCAACTTCTGCACCCCCAATTCCAAGTTGAATACATTTGTTGGAGGACCTTGTATTCATGAGCAACACATGTAGTCAACTTGGAATTGGAGTTGTAGGAGTTGCTCTCCACTATCTGGGTATACAACTCAATTACGTTGTCTCCAAAAAATTATGACCACGATGCCTACAATTATGTTTCTCAGCTGTTGTGTCCCAGGACCCCTTATGACCTTTTATGATCCCTAAGAATACATCTTAGAGGTCTTAAAATGTCATAAAGGGTCATAAGAGGCTCCTAGGAGGGGCCAAATGAGCTTCCACCTTCACGTGGTTGGCCCTGTTAAGTAGAGAATGTTTAACTATTCTCGAAACAAAGAGAAGCTCAATAATTTAAGGTCTCAGTCCATCGAGATGCTGAAAAAATGACAGGAATCAATGATGGAGAGTTTTTAGATTATGAGAAGACGTATATGGAGTGGAGGCCAGATTGAGTACTAGTGTAGAGTGTTAATAATTATAGTCTTTCGGTCAAGATCAAACTGATCAAATAAATACCCTTGTGCTATTTATAATAATAAGGAGATTATTATTTCATTTATATATATTTGTTGGTTGAATTAGTTAAGGGCCCAAGGTCGGCCTCTTGGCTTTAACATTAAATATATTTAATAAGACCAAGTCGGCCCTCTTGAAGATAATTCAATTCATATATATGTGGTGTTGGATTCTAGGGAGAGAAGCACCAAAAATATAACATGCTTTCCTCCCCCAAAACCTTGATTCTCTATCTTAAGAAAACTTAGATCAGTATATATTGGTGTGAAAGATAAGCAGCTTTAGCTAATAGATAAGACCAAGTCTGAGCATGAATAAAGATCAGATTATGATCTGATCCATACAACCAGCAATTATTGGCAATGTTAACTATGAGTTTATTAGGGCTAGAAGCCTCTGTTAGGACTGGACTCTTCCTCAATACACTAACACTAAGGTACTAATCAGGTTCTCCTCAGCACCTTTGCTAGTACAGTTGGAGGCATATAGATTGGAGTATATTTGGTTGATATCCAGGTATCTTCTATCCCTTCTTGTTTACTTTATTCTATGTTTAGTTGTGTTAGATCTCTATAGTTTGTTCATTCCGGAGTAGAATCTAAAATATATCAACAAGAGATGATGATTCAGTAACCTACATCTAGAAAACCTTCACAATTATCCCTTATTTGGCCTCCACTTTTTCTTCTTCTCAAAAATGGTTATCTAGAAACTTTGGAGCATGCCGATTCTTTCCATACACAACCTATATGTGTTGATGACAATGAGGATGTGCATCACAGTAATACAAGTAAACATCTTAAATTGATTGGTGTAGTAATACACATTTAATTGCAATTGCTATAGAGAGTGTAGAGGTCGTTGTTAATGAGCAGGTTGAGGTTGAGGCCGAGGCCAGACAAACTGACCTCGACGTTGATGATGTGATTAGATCAGGTAAAGAGCTATATGATTATGAATGCTATCAATGCCTTTATTACCAAGGAATCACCGCCTGCCATTAATGAATATTAATGAACACTTACATCATTAAGCCATAAAATATGTATTTAAAGTTTAGAAGCATCACAAAAACTTTCAAGAAACATAGTACTATCCAAAATATGTCTTTAAAGTTTATTTTTAATGATTATGATGATGTTGATGTTGATGTCTATAATTTATTTCACTTACTGATGTTTGCCTAGATTGAATTTTGAATTGCCAGGTTGGAGAATGCTTTCAAAGTTTAGGGTTTGTTCCACATGATACTCTTAGTTACAGCTCAAATGCAACTCAACATATTTTTGATGTTGGGAAACCCACTGCAAAAACTCATCCGCAGGTGAAATTTAATGTTGTGAATCTTAGCATTGTTAATGTTATTACTTTTTTTCACGTTTCATATTTGTGAAAATGTTTCTTGGCACTATCTTCTTTTTCAATTCCTATATTTGCAACTTTTTAGATCATTAACTTAAGCATTACATGTCTTTGTTCAAATTTTATTCTAACACTATATCATATCTTATTCTTATTACAATGTTCTTTGCTGTGGGGCAAGAGGTCAATCTTCATTGTCTTCATTGTGGGGGATAGTGAAGATTTCTCTGACAAATAGTAGGTCTTCTTTAGTATCTTATAATAACATGCTAAAATGATAAAGGTGTTATGGGCATTTAATCTGTAATTACTAATAGATTAAGCATATTATTACTATGCTTAATGTTCCATTTAAATGCATTTAACACAAAAAACAAATTTACAAAACTGAACCAGTGGCATGTTTACAACAAAGATGTGTTGAGGAGTTTGCTCCTTGTTTAATGTTAACTGTTCCTGCACAATCCACTCATACAATAGTGAAATGCTATGTGGAAGGGATGTTTGATAGTGTCCCTTGAGGGAAGGGGGATTGTGAAAGACTTTTTATCATTGTATTGTGTATTTCCAATATGTTTGGATGCAGGGTAGACCAAGAGAATGAAGGATCATTCACTGATTGCATGTTAACCCAGTTTTGAAGGGTCACTAGTTGAGGGGACAGTCAAGGTCTGGATGATTGGGCCATTGGAGGACCCTATTTCTTTGTATTAATTTATATTCAAATTGGATGCATGGATTTCTTGTGAATTATCAGCTATTGTGTATCCTACAACTGCATTTGTAAATCTTCATATACTTCTCTAGGGTTGTAAGCCACTTAGAGATCAAAATAGAGAAACTAAATCAGAATCCTTCTTTATCCTATTTCCTTTTAACAAAGTCTCAACTATCAATGATACAATTCATTTGATGCCCTAAGCTATCAATACAAATGACATCTAGCTAGAAGCTCACGGGATGTCCATTTGATAACCACAGTCAACATTTCAAAAAAATGGATATCCTTGAGCACAAGCACCAATAACATCAAATAATGGAGTTAAAGCACGGGCTAGGGCATGACACCAGTAGAATGCGGTCATTTCAATGACAACAATATACAATGGCATCATTAAACATATATGCCAGTAATATCAACAAACGTGAATCCAAACATTTGAAAACCAATGACATGTTTACAACAAAGGTCTAATAGAACTCCCAACAATTCTTAAACATACTTTATCTGATATGATGAATTCTTAAACAATTAAGGTTGGAGTAGACATAGTTATCACACATTTTTATTGTGTGGTAAAAGGAAAATTTGGCTAGGTCAAATCTTCTTTTGTGCTAGCAGTCTATAGAATTAGACCTTTATTAACAATTGATCATATCAGATAACTAGTATGTTTAAGAATTGTTGGGACTGGTCCTTTGGCGTGTATTAAACATAATATATAGAATTTTCAGCATATTATTATCATTATATTTCTTTGTTGTAAACATGTCATTGGTTCAATTTTGTAACTTCACTATTGTATGAGTGGATTGTGCATGAACAGTTAACATTAAACAAGGAGCAAACTCCTCAACACATCTTGGAAACTCCATTCACTTCTACCAAGAATAAAGCATTTAATCCATTCAACATTACATATAATCATTAGATAGTTACATTTTCTGACTGTGTAGAGGAACAAAACGACCAAAACTACTTTCACCCTTGCACAAGCTATTCCAAACTTCAAGTAAAATGAGCAATATGCTATATCAAATCATTCATATTCATAGTAACCATTCAAAGGATCATTTTGTCAATGAACCCTCTGACTGTACCCCTGCGGCAGAGAAAGGAAACCTCAAAATGGAGAAAGGAAACTTAGTAAAACTAGTCTATGCCGCTGTTTGTGAGGGTACAGTCATTATAAGTGCCTCTCAAACCTCTCCAAACATGTAAGATTGTCTTTAAATACTTTATTGATCTCTTCTAAACATTAACCAAATCAAACCTACATTTGAATCCACACACAATAACCCCAAAATGAAGGGTTTTGTATCCTTTAATGAATCTCAGTCACTGGTAATGCATGGACAGTCAAACTAGTAGTCTCCAAAGCATTCAATAAGTGACTGAATTGTATTTAATACACACCAAAGGACCAGTTGTATGAAATTGTCAATCACATAGCATTTCACTATTGTATGAGTGGATTGTGCAGGAACAGTTAACATTAAACAAGGAGCAAACTCCTCAACACATCTTGGAAACCATTGAATTCAATAATAAATGAAACCTAACACCAACACTATTCCTTCCATTCACTTCTACCAAGAATAAAGCATTTAATCCATTCAACATTACATATAATCATTAGATAGTTACATTTCCTGACTATGTACTAGAGGAACAGTCACGACCAAAACAATCCAAACATTTGAAAACAGTGAATCGATATCCTTGAGCACAAGCACCAATAACATCATATAATGGAGATAAAGCATGGGCTAGGGCACGACACCAGTAGAATGCGGTCATTTCAGAGAGCATTCGTGATCAAATAAAATGCAATGCATTTGAAATTTGCGGTCGAATATGATGCCAGAGGCTTGAAAGATGAAGAAATCACATACGAAGAACATGCCATTGGTTTAGTTTTGTAAATTTGTTTCTTGTGTAATTAGTAATTGGAAGATTAAATGTAGATAACACCTTTATCAGTTTAATTAGCATGTTATTATCATATCAGATAAAGTATGTTTAAGAATTGTTGGGACTGGTCCTTTTGCGTGTATTAAACATAATAGAATTTTCAGCATATTATTATCAATCTATTTCTTTGTTCTAAACATGCCATTGGTTCAGTTTTGTAGATTTGTTTTTTGTGTTAAATGCATTTTTCGTGAGGAGGGGTCTTGTTCTAAGGACATTGATGAAGATTGTGCACCTCAAAAACCAATTCATAAGGTACCAATCCATGTTTCCTATTCGCTTATATTTTTGGTTTGGTAAATCTCCTTATAAGTTTCATGTCCTTTCTTTTGATTACTATGGATGAGATATATATCTTACATTTAACATTCAACTTCTTTACATTTTAGAACATGTAGTGTGTTTTTTGAGGATTTTACCAAATCAACTTTTAACATAAACCAAAAACACCAAACTGATATCTTGCCCTTGCAACGTGACAAAATATTTGCATTTGACCAATAACTATAAGCAATTGAACGATAAATCCACATACCTGTATCTTTGTAAAATACCTGGAACATCAAAAAGATGGCTAAGTGGCTGCCACCATGATTTTTATCTACTGAATATGGGAAAAAAAAACACCAAAAGGAATCAAATAGAAAACATGATTGGTCATTTCAGAGATCATTTATGATCAAATAAAATGCAATGCCTTCTCTCGCTCTCGATTAGCTTTCACCCGCTCGTATTCTCCCACTCCTTTTCTCTACAATCGAAATAAAAATGATTTGGCCGTTTCAAAATAGTGAATCGATATCCTTGAGCACAAGCACCAATAACATCAACTATTTTGATCTATGGGTACCCTAATGTTGGCAAGAGTTCTTTTATTAATAAGATTACTCTGCAAGCTTGAAGAAGCAATATATTTTGGCAAATGAAGAGTGGAAAGATGATGATGTTCCTAAGATCATGGATGGACACAATGTTGTAGACAGAATGGGAAGACATCTTTCGAGCCTAGCCCTAGATCCTTCGATAATTGGGGTAGGATCGAGACCTAGGCTAAAAAGATGTCTTCCTTTTTGTTGTGGAATATAGGCTTTGTTGTTGCAACAATGACAGACTGCGATGTACATATCACAACAGCTGAGAAACATAAATGTAGGCATCATGGTCACAATTTTTTGGAGACGCAACATAATTGAGTGTTATTCCCAGATGATGTAAAGAAACCACTACTTTGCATCATCTCAAAAAACTACTCAATTATGTTGTGTCTCCAAAAAATTGTGACCATGATGCCTACATTTATGTTTCTCATCTGTTGTGTCCCAGGACCCCTTATGACCCTTTATGACCGTTTACGATCCCTAAGAATACATCTTAGAGGTCTTAAAATGTCGTAAAGGGTCATAAGAGTCTCCTAGGAGGGGCTAGGTGAGCTTCCACCTTCACGTGGTTGGCCCTGTTAAGTAGAGAATTTTAAACTATTCTCGAAACAAAGAGAAGCTCAATAATTTAAGGTCTCAGTCCACGGAGATGCTGAAAAAATGATGAGAATCAATGATGGAGAGTTTTTAGATTCTGAGAAGACATATATGGAGTGGAGGCTAGATTGAGTACCAGTGCAGAGATGATGATTCAGTTTCCTACATCTATAAAATCTTCACAATTATCCCTTCTTTGGCCTCCACTCATTCCTCTTCTCAAAAATGGTTATCTAGAAACTTTGGATAGTGTTTTCTCATCCATGCACGAAATGTGCTAGTGATCGTATAAAATTACTTTAGGCCTCTAGTATTGATGAGATGTACAAGTGTAAAATGTTTTTGTGAGACTGTGATCAATTTCTGTAGTGTACATAAATGCAAGGCGGTGATTATTCTCGATGATCGACAGGTAGCTAGGACTAAAGATAACACAGCTCAAGAGACCATCATAGGTTGTCTCTTTCTTCAGTCTATAGTATTGATAGAATATTTTACCTTTCATTAGCTCATCAAATCTGGGGATTTGAAAGAATTTAATAGAATATTTTCATGACAACGTATATTATTTAAGTTGATGTTGCACGAATTTATCTACTTTGCACACTTGTATACTATGAAGATGATGATAAAGAAGCATCTCCTCCCATGGCAATGCTTCTTTATCACCGTCCTCATAGTCTACAAGTGCGCGAAGTAGATAAATTCATGCAACGTCAACTTAAATAATATATGTTGTCATGAAAATATTCTATTAAATTCTTTCAAATCCTCAGATTTGATGAGCTAATGAAAGGTAAAACATTTTGTCAATAATATAGACCGAAGAAAGAGAGAACCTATGATGGTCTCTTGCGCTGTGTTAACTTTAATGTGCCTATCTGTCAGTTTTTTGACAATTCATAATTAATTTTGACAGATGCGCTATGCATTCAATAGACAAAATGTCAGAAACAAATAACTTATGACATTTGGTGTGACGGTAATGCTATACGTTCGACAGGGACACCTGTCGGAGAATAGTGCTAAACTGTCACTATTCTGACAGTTTAAGTGTCGTAAAGAGAACATATCCGACAGAACTTTTGACAATGAGGCCATATCACCGACAGGTAGATCTGTCAAAATTTGATGCTAACTATCGGTATTCCAACAGTTATATCGTCAGAAATAATATGGTTCGACAGTCAGTTCCGATAGAGGTTGTATATTTTCGATAGGTCTTGTTATCGAAATTCTGATGGATGAACCGCAGGAAATGCCATTTTGAAGTTGTTGTCATTTGCAATTTTCTAACATGAGATGGTGTCGGTAAACTGACAGGTAGGTCTTCTGTCGCAATCTTCTACGCAAAAATAGTGATAGACACATGTGTCAAAATTCTGACAAATGAGCATTGCAAATCTGACAAATGGCCGTCGAAATTTGGCCCCAAATGTAGTAGTGAAGTGGAGAATTAAGATGAGGGTTAGAGTGTTCTCTCACAACAACTGAAGAAGGATCATCCTCATCAAAGAGAAGATAAATGTCATCAATGAAATCTCACAAATCCTCAATGTAGGACTCTACAAACAATCCTACAATGTATGTTAAGAAGTCATCCCATGGAACTATTTTTGGAAGATAAGAAATACCCTATTGCACTGAATCAAAAGCATCCATGGTTGGAGGAATGCAAGCATCATCAAGAGAAACAGTAGGAGTGGTCTCAACTAGAGAAGTAGAAGTTTCACGTTGAGCCCAATAATCATCATAGCTCTCAAGGAATGCAAGACATTCAACCTCCTTTAAGGAAATCTCATCATAGACAATGTTATCTGTATCATCAAGTGGAATAAGAAAATTTGCAACTAGATCAGTTGGTAATGGAGGTACATGAGGAGCTCCAAAGTGTTCTCAAATAATGATCCAAATTGTGCATAGGCACTCAACATATTCAATTTTGGACTTGACTTCAGGGAAGGAATATGTACTAATATTATAAGCAATCAATCCTATGATATCCCAATTCCTTTCCTTCCAAGCTAACTTTTTCAATTTGGACTTTGGCTTAGGAACAAGTCCATAAAGATGGGGCAATATTATTTTCCATCTACAATATGTGATGATGCCCTTTTCCCATGATGCGTAATTATCCTGAGTAAAATGTACAACAATAGGATGGATTAGATATTCCATGACTTTATCCATTATGCACTTCTCACATGAAACTAAATGAGATCAAAAAATCATTGCACATCCCCCCCCCCCAAAAAAAAAAAAAAGCAAAAGATGATTTTGGCACTTTATATGTAGTGCATGTACCATTGTCACTTGAAAAAATGACTTAGTGTACATTTGATTTTGATGGTTACAATAAAAAATATGAAACTATAACACACTCAACCAAATAAGACACAAGATCTCTTAAGGATCCAATCAATTACAAGTGCCAAAATAGACCAAATGCTGAAAGTGATACATCTACCAACAATGGATATAAATTGATACCCTGGAAGTAGATGAAAAATCATGCACTTTAAAAAAGCAACACCTAAAAATGTGTTAGTATTAGACTGAATAGAGCCTCTGAAGTTGCAAAACTGAGGATTGGACAAGTAAAGTCCCCAAAATATGTAATTTTTGCAAAATACATGCACCAAAACCAGAAAAAAACTGCACTGCTAAAAATATTAGGAGATTTTGCCAAAAATAAATAAAAGAATTGCTCAGAAAAATGAGTCTAAATGAGCAGGTTATGTCCTCCCAAAGTCGGGTTGTAATTTCAAAATTGTAGATGGTGAGGGGTCCAAATTTGTAAAAGTTGATAATGTTAGAAGCTATATTTGATTAGATTTGATAGTCAAATAGTCATCATAGCAGTTCAAAAATGAATAGAAATGATGTTAAGATGACCATCAAATTTCACATAACAAAATGATTATGCAAACTTGAGATTAAAATTAATGTTTATTTGACCATTAAAAGAAAATAAAAAACACCCCAATGACATTTAGGATCCATCAAATTTATGATAATAAAATACTACAAAAATGCAATTTTTTTTTTGAAAAATTACCAAGGTGTGGATCTGAAGCTGACATGTCATTCTAAGGGTTGATGTGGCATTGTCGAACCTGTGACTACCTCATGCCAAATGTCGATTAGCTGAGAGGAATCCTCATGGAGGTGAGTTGACTGAGATGGTTGGATGGTTAACTAAGTTGACTTGAGCTTGGCCGATCTTGACTTAGCTCGACGAGCTAAGATCCAAGCTAAGAGTCTCAGGGGGCACAAGAAGCTCAGTGGGTTTGCAAGGGAGCGTGAACTGTAGATAAGTAACACCCCAAGGCACATGGTGAGTTAATAAGATGCATGATCCTGGAGCTCAAATGAACTGTAGAAACCCCCAGTGGTACACGGATCATGTTGGTGGGCCTTCATGGATGCCAACATGGAATGTGCACTGGGCAGTGTCAATGAAGCTCGGTAGAGAATGTAACGTGCTAGGGGATCTGGTGTTTGTTGAATGCATTGTGGTTGATGCTTGTTTGTTGCCTCTTGAGGTGCAAATACTATGTTAGGTGTCAGTTAACAATGCATAGATCAATGTCAATCTCTCTTTGATCAGATTAGACTTCATGTCTGAACCATCTCTCAACAAAAAACTACTATTGTCCACTTTTAATTGTAGGGGTTCCAAGTTTGTTGAGATAGATGGAGAGCCCCACGGTGTGAAAGGCAGGTGACTTGGGCCGAGCATGGGGTGGGTCAAGGTGAAAGTGCAAGGGTAGGGACTTAGTCCCACATTCACGTCTCTTTGGAGTTTTCTACCTTGTAAAATCACTTTCCTGCAAGTGCTAAATACCAATGATTCATCGATGTTGGTAGTTTGTGATTGATGTCAGTGTTCACACAACCTGATGTCTATGTTGATAGGATGGTTTATATGCTTATGCGGTTGCTAGAATCTTTGTATGACCTATGATCTGATTTGTGATCCGAGCACATGTCATCTATAAACACTCTCTTGACAGACATAAGGGGGTTGACCCCAGAATATTTCCACAAATATATGCCTAAAAAATATAATGACGGAATTAAAAAAAATTAATCCAAAAAAATTTTACAATTATTTTTTTGAATAAAAAATTGAATCTTGTAAATTAGACTGTCCAAGCTTGATTTACAAAAAAAAAAAAAACCTCCTCAGATTTGACTTTTATCCAATATAGGCAATTTTATAGTTAAAATTCATTAGAATGGCCACCCAAACACAATGGTGAGGTTAGATCTTTCTCTAGACACTCCCACAAACTATTGATATCCTGGGTCTGAATTATGGTCCTCCAAAAATAAAGCAAATTTCTCTCCAATGGATAAGCAATGAACACTTATATGGCTCTGATACCGTGTAATAATGTTGATATCACTCTTCAATACTATGTAAGAATTTACCTAAGGCAATGAATAGAATGCCAAGATCTAGAAGCTCAATTGATAGTACAAGAGAGATAGGCAAAATGATATATATGATCAAATGATTAGATTCAATAATGATCAAATAATAATGGATACAATTGATACTACCCAATTAATAAATACAAAGTAGATGTGTGCATATATAGGCAATGAATGATAATTAACAGTGATGCAATAGATAACATATCAATCACATTAGGTGGAATCACATGTCCTCCAAATGTGGATCATCCTCCATTGTACAATAAAGTATATGCAACATGTGCAATAATGTGAGGATGATAATGTGATAAGAGTACTAAAGGCGGATCTCACACATAAAGTGGAATGAGATAACAACTAACTCCACCTAAAGAGGAATTATCCTACACCATGTGCTAAAATAAAATGAAAACCCATATGTGTCTACATGATAACTAATATGAAAATGCATTATCCTAAGTAAACTTAAGTAAAGTGTAACTAGAATATTTAATTACACCAATAATTTATTTTCAACCTAATAAACAACTTATATATTTCCATGATCATGTTACAGTTATAATTTTCAAATGTGATTTGTTGAAGTTCATTCATGTACAACTCTATTGGCATAATTGATGCTAACTAATGTAGTGATGGTAATTGACTTTTGGAGCTGTAATGATATACATTTAATTGTATGATGATTAGTTATTAGGTTTTCATTGATGTCAAACATTGACCTAGTGTTCCTAGTATATTTTTAAGTATAAGTATGATGATCGAGGTGTTGCAGTAAGTTTCAGTTGTAGAGATTCCTATGAGAGACTTGGGGATGTCTTTGAATGTTAGATGCATGACCGCTACTATTGATGTAGACCGGTAATAAAATTATGATCGGATGAAGGTTGAAAGATCAATTTCTAGAATAGTTAGTGATAGGTGATAGGTGATTTGATTGGTTTGTTAAATCTTTGTTGTTTCTTGTGGTGCAGTTATATGATATGGTGGACTACAGTGTGTATAATCTACAGTTGCAATCGAAACTAATTTGAGTGACCGATGTAAAAGATAGATGACCGGTGACTAGAGTCAGAAATGTTACAGGTTGAAATGTTTATGTTCTCAAGTGATGAATCTTTGATCAATAATTAGTGTAGAGGTTGTCATGAATTTAGTTGAGTCAATCATGATCTAGTGTCATTTCTTGAAGATTGGACATGATGATCTAGCGTCACATTGTTTGATGCTAGCATGTCGAGAAGATTTTTGAGGAAACGGGTGTTTGGGAAAAATGTGTTTGACCCCATGGCATAAAATTCTATGTAAAATCATTGTATTGGCCAATGTGGTCTTGGAAAATTATTTGTACATTTAATTTAGTATTATGGCATGTTGAATTTGAGTGGGATATTGAAAATTAAATTTTAGGGATTTCTTAAGGAAGTGGAAGACTTTAGGGCTTGATGAATAGTTCTTAAGTGATGAAGTTCAAATTTTTTAGTGTGTTGATCATGTGTTGGGAAAGTGCAGTGTAAAGTGCGAGTTGCGATCAAGACAAGATAGGGTTAGCTAAGTTGTGAAGATATTTTGTACTTCAGTAGATTTGACCACGAAGAGGTAGTGTCATTTCACAGATCATTCTATTTGTTTTTCCCTATCAGTTACAACAGTCAAAATCTCTTAATCGGGTGGATCCTAGCAGGTCCCTATTGTAAATCCTCTTACAAGGTGGCACTTAGCTTGTGCTTGAAGTCCTCTAACAAGGCTACTCTTAACATGGTAAAGGTCCAAGAAGGCCTGAGGTAAATCTCTTAACTAGGTAGCACCTAACAGTGCTTTTGTAAACTCCTAACAAGGTTAAGATCCTCATAGGGAATACTTCAAAAGAGCACAACATTTAGTGCGTACTAATCCCCAATGTGGTTTATTCCCAATTTGGGTTTCCATGAGATAAATATTTGTGTCAAGTGTTTCATGATTATGTGAATGTTCTTATGGTTATATTTTTCATTTACTAGTATTAAAGATAATCTTATGAATGTTGTAGTAAAGTCTAAGAGGTCAAAAAGTTACAAATTTGGTAGATTATTGATTCACCCCCCCCCCCCCCCCCCCCCTCTCAATAATATGATCTTAGGAATAAAAATTGGTATCAGATCCAAGTTCTCTATTTTAGTGAAGCTTAACATCTTGAGGCAAAGATTTGAAGATGATGAGAAAGGAAGGTCCTAAACTCACAAGAGAGAACTACTCAATATGGTGTGGTTGGATGAAACTTTATCTAAAAGGAATGGGAAATTAGTATTGGGATCATGTGTTCACTAAGTATATTGTCCCTTTAGGAATCCTGATTGTTGACCAATTGAAGATCAGACAAGAACATATTGCTACTATGGAATCTATTGCCAGTTGTCTTTCAGATGCAAAATTTATTGATGTTGAAAACTTGGATACTACTTATGAGATGTGGGAGAAGTTGACGACTATCTATGGTGGAGATCCACATGTGTAGAAGGAAAAGGTTGATAGTTTGAGAGGGAAGTATGATAAAATGAGGATGCAATAAAATGGTAACATTGAGTAATACTATCAGAGAATCAAAGAGGTTGTTCTGCTATCCATGGTGCTAGAGGTAATCTTCTTGAGGAGTATGTGGTAAGAAAAGTGTTGAGAACTTTATTACATGAATATGCCATTAGGGTTTCATCTATATGAGATTTCATATCTTTAGGAACTATAATTGTTACTCTTGATGTATTAATAGGGAAATTAACTACATTTGACTTGAGCAATTATGATAATAGTATGCCAAAAGTTGAAGCTACTTTCAATTCATAATCGACTCTTGCACCATCTAGGAAAGGAAAGGAGATATCTAACAATTCTTCAGCATTGTAGTTAATGATTATGATTCTATTTGTTCTGAAGAAAGAGAACGGGGGGAATTGGAAGTTTTATTTTCTAAAAGGTTGCCTAGAGAGAAAGGAAAATATAAGGGTAAGTTTCCTTTGAAATGTTTTACAAGGAACAAGATTGGACATATTGCCTCTAGATGTCCTGACAATGATAGGAAGGAGAACCAAACGAGATTCAAGGATAAGAGCAAGAAGGCATGTTATCTAGTTGAAGAAGGTATTATGGATGAATAATTAGATGGAAGAGATGAAGAATAAATTGTGTTTGTTGTGGTAAAGGAAGAACCTACAGAAGGAGGTAAGAAATCTTTAGTTTCTAACATGAATCACAATGGTGACTAGATCATTGACAACAGGTGCACTCATTACATGACCAAAGATATAAACAAATTCATCAAGATGGATGAATGTGATGGTGGTTCAGTAAGATTTGGTAATGATGATCCATGTATGGTAAAAGGCAAAGGATCTATTTCTTTAAATGATAAAAAAAATTCTGATGATGTTTATTGGGTTGATGGTTTGAAATACGACTTGTTTTTTATATTAAGGAAAACAAGTTTTGAAGGGACCTTAAACCCTTTACATGAAGGTCACAAAAGATAGACAAATACAACCCACAAAGTAGAAACGAGTCAAGACCTAAACATGAGTTTTTCCAAAAGGCTCCCACAACCTTGAACAGATAGCTCGAGCAAGGCCCCAAGCAAACATAGCCCAAAGAAAACCCCAAGATTTTAGGATTTTCCTTTAGCCCCCTTCTGATGGGATCGAAGGGTCGTATCAAAAGAAGGTGAAGATCTCTTGGATTATTTTTCTTTAACCTTGATCCATCCTTCTTCAACCTTAGCAGCAACAATCTGCCAATCCAGCAAGTCCAAACCAATAGAAGAAAACCCCCCAAAGGGGGAAATACACTACCCAGAGATAGCCATCTGAGATTCGGGGCTAGGGGAAAGGGAAGCTCTAGTAGAGGAAGCAGGAGAAGACCTAGAGGTGAACCCTGTAGGAGAACTAGAAGGAGAAGTGTCAGCCCAAATAGAAGGGGGGCCACCATAGACATGGAGGGATCCCGCATCAAAGAAGATGGAGAAATAACATCACCCACAACAAAACCAGCAACAAGAGCGGGACCAAAGAGGGGAGAAGACACAGGGAAAGCCTTCTCTACAACTTGCAAAAAAATCTAGTGAGAAGACACCTTCTTTGCTATATAGTGTTGAGAAGAGACACCCTACCACCCTAAGGAAGTCCTTTTAAATTTTTGGAGTTCATAATGGTTTGAGACATGACCAATCTTGAAGCACCTTCTGCATCTGAAGGGGAGGCCTTCATAATCCAAGTTTTGAATCCAACTTATACCATTTGGAGTAATGAGTTTGATCTCTGCAAGAAGACCTTTAGAGATATCCAGAACCACTAGAATGTAGGCATAAGTTATGATGCAGGAGCATCTTGAGTCCTTGGAAATCCTGTGTCACCAAAAATATTTTAGAGTTTGTTTGTGTTGCTCAGTTCCTACTTTGACTGAGTTGGTCGGTAGTTGGTTGATTTCCTTTGGTTACCGAGTATGGTCAGTTATCTCCTGGGTGGTTGGTTGTTTCACTGGCACTCGATGATGCTTTTCTGTTGCTCGGTCATCCTTGCTTACCGAGTAGTTTATTTTGAGTTTATATTGAGGCCGACTTGTGCATTCATTATGGGTCATGAATTTAATGTTGGTATCCATCATTGGGAAGCATGTGGTCCTAGATCTGATCATTCCTTCCATTGATTATGGATCTGAAGGCCGACTTAGTTTGGTAGCCTCTTGTATAAGTATAGTTGTTTGGTTAGAGTTTAGGGAGTCAGTTTTGATAGAAGATAGAAGATAGTAGAATCAAGATTGTTGACAGATCCTCACATGTTTGAGGACTTATGTAATTCATTGTAATATCTGGCCCTAACCGGAAAGGCCTTATAGCTCGGCATGTATGAATAAATTTGAATGAAAGTTAATATCAATGATCCTACTTTCTCTCTCTCATGGTGTTGTTGTTTCTTCCGTGAGTTGTTGAGCAGGGCTGGATCTATAGGGTATGCCATCTTTTGGCCCCTCAAGTTTCATCCCCTTGCGTCAGCTGGTATCAGAGCGAGGTGAGATCTGGATCTAGGTCTACGGATCTAGGTTTGTAGGTTCCATCTTACGAAGCCCTAGTTGAATTGTTATGGGGTGGAAGATTGTGATCTGACCTACAATTGCAGAGGGTTCTCAAGATGGTTCGTGGGAGGTGAGAAGTGGATCCAAGATTGGCAGGCATGTTGAGACAACTTGCTGCTAGATTAGAAGCTATTAAAATAGCCCAGAGAAGAGGCAGACATCTTGAAGATGTTAGTGATTATGAAGTTGAAGTGGAACAAGGTGAAGTAGAACCTTCACCTATGATGGATCAAGGTGAGAAAATATTTTTGAAGGCATTGACAAGTTTGAAGTCAACACCACATTTCAATCCTCCTGAATATAGTGGAAAATTGGATTCTAATGAATTGATAGACTAGATCACTGAGATGGAAAAGTATTTTGAGTATGAAAATGTATCTGAGGAGAAGAAGGTGAAAATTGCAAGCACAAAGTTGAAAGGTTATGCATACTTATTGTTGGAACATCTACAATTGGATCAAAAAAAGAAAGGCAAAGACAAAATCAAGGTATGAAATAAAAAGGTGAACAAGTTGAAAGGAAAGTTCTTACCTTGTGATTATTAGATTAACCTAGTTAGGCGAATGCAAAGTCTGAAGCAAAAAGATAGCTCAGTAAAAGAGTATACTGAGGAATTCTATAGATTAGATATCAGATCTAGACATGATGAGGATGATGTGGAAATAATTTCTAGATACCTGAATGGTTTGAGAGTTTCCATCCAAGAGGAAATCAGTTTGGTCAAGTTGGAGAATATGGAAGAGGCTTATCAATTTGCATTGAAGGCTGAGGAGAAATTGAACAAGAGACATGAATAGAGACAAAGAGGTCGAGGTGGTAGATTCCCTAGAGGAAGAGGTAGATCCTATGGTGAAAATAGTAGATCTGAACCTGAAAAGACAAATCTGGACAAAGGCAAGACTGAGTGGAAAGGTGAAAGTTCATCTAGAGGCAGAGGTGGTGATGATGCAGTCAAGGTAGGTGGATCCAATTAAGGATAGTCCAAACCTTGTGGCTAACAGAACAACACAGTGAATTACTCAACAACACAACAATAAGGTAATTGTTTAACTCTGATTTTCATTAACATGCCTGGCTATAAGGCCTTCCGGGTTAGGGCCAATTACAATTAGAAACAATTCTGCAAGATCCAAATAGATCCAATATAATTTCAACTAGTTCAACTCTGAAGACAATAAGAAGCTGATGGAAACCCTAAGGTAGATCTATACTTGAGCTCACAAGCCTCCAAGAAATCTCCTTGTCTCCAAGTGTGCAAACCACTAGCTCTGCAATTACAAACTATTAGATAACAATCTGATCTACAAGATCATGCAAGATATTTTCCAAAACTTTGCCAACTCCAGCTTTTAGAACCTTAGATCTGAGTCACTAATCCTTCAATTCATGAACTATTATGATCTCTTTCTATCCCCCTAAACATCTACCCCAAACACCCCTTAAATACTAATCATCAGCCACAAGTCGGCTAGATGAAACCATTAACTCCCCCCAACAATTATTAAATTCAATACAAGTAGGCATCAAAATAGCCTTACACACATTTAATCTAACATGGTAGCCTGTAACAACAGTTACCAACAATAAATGCATCAAGTCGGCCCAACAAATCACACAGAACTCTTGTCGATAAACCAGAACTATCGAGCAACAATGAAATAATCGAGCATGTCAGGCATCACTGAGCACCAGTGTTGACCGAGAACTATAGGCATCATCGAGTAACACTTCACCGAGTGCCAGAGATTACCGAGTTCCTTTAGCGACCTAGCTTCCTTCAATGACTGAGGTCATCGGTCAAGGCTACAACCGAGTAACACTAGCCAAAATACAAACACCCTATGCAGTTTCATCGAGGACAAAGAATGCCCCTACCTCAACCTTGGATGCCCCTGCATCAAAAACCCTAGGTTCTAAAAGATGTTCATATGTGATAAGAACATCTTCCAGGATTTAGCACATAAACCCCAAACTGGTTATTTACATACAAGTCCTCCACCTTTTCATCTTGCATACTCTTCCACTTCAGCTTTCTCTGTCTCTTCACATCTTTTCTTGACAACACACAGGTCGGTTCTCCATACTGATCATTCATTTTCTCTTGATCCACAATCGAAACTTGGCTACCAATACTCAGGCTTCTCCTATCGAGTGTTGTATCCAACAAAGGCATCAGGGAAAACTTCCTGTCATCCTTCTCAACAGTAAACACATTTCTTACACATCATACATAGCTCTGCAATCATATTGCCAAGGTCTACCGAGAAATATATCATAACTACTCATCTTCACAATGTCACATAACACAAGATCCTTGTACTGGCCAATCTGAACATCAATAAAGCATTTTTCTCTTACTTCTAGAGCATGAACATCTTGCAACCAGCCAATCCTATAAGGACAAGGATGCTTCATTCTATTCAACCCAAGTCTCTAAACAATGTCCTCGAAAACAAGGTTATCATCACTACCACTATCAACAATAACATCACAGAGTTTACCTCCAGACTTGCATCGGGTCCTAAACAAGTTACTCCTCTGACAAGGTTCCTCTTTTGTACCGAGCAATGTTCACCGAAGCAGCAAGTTCTCAGATTTAGGTTCATTCTCATTCACCATAGTAGTTCATCGGTCACCAAGCTTATTCTGTGTACACTCAAAATAATGGTGTCCTTCCTCTCCATAGTTATAGCAAGTACCCTTAAAGATAACTCTACCTATCTTCTTCTTCGATTCCATAGGTTTCTGTTCATCTTCTGCATCAGTCAATTTATCCTTCACCGAGTGATCAATCTTTTCCTTCCCTCGGGGATTACTATGTTGTTTCCTCTTCAACTTATCTTCTACCTTCAGAGCATACTGATAAGCATCTTCAACAAAATCAATCTTTATCATACCAAGCTCATCATGAATATTGAATCTCAGACCATTCACATACCGAGCTACCTTTTCCTTACCAAGCTCTCGGTGTCCAGACCGAATATTAAGTTTGTAGAACTCCTTGGTATAATCTTCCACAGACAGATCCTTCTGTTTCAAATTCTACATCTTCTTAAACAAGTCAAGCTCATAATCAGAAGGTATGAACTTAGCTTTCAACTTAGTCACCATCAACCTCCATCGATTGATCTTTGTTTCACCTTCATCTTCTCTATCTCTTTGTAGTTCCTTCCACCAAAGATCAGCATGTCCTTTCAACTTTGTCTGTGCTAATCTCACCCGAAGAGGATCTTCAATTTCTTCCAACTCAAAGAAATCTTCAAGTTCACCAATCCAATCAATCAGATTGTCAGATTTCAAAGTACCAGAGAAAGTAGAAACTTCCATTCGGTAACCATTACTAAACTGAGCTCCAGATCTATGCAACTGAGTAGTTCTATCTTCACCAAATATATCCCTCCAGTCATCACCACTAGATCCAGCAGGTTCAAATTCTTCAGCAGCTTCTTCATAGCCATCCTCAGTACCAACATTCCAAGGTATACCAGTAACAACTCTCATGATCTCGGTGACCATGTAATTCTTCATTAATTCCATCTCAGATCTAAAATCTAATTTCACATTCTCTATGATCTAGGATTCAATAGTATCACAAAGATCATAAATAACTCTAGGGTCCAATCTTTTCGGAGGCATCCTTAAAGATATGCAAAAACCCTCTGCAACAAACCCTCACCGACCACCTTGTGACAATCTCCAAGTTGTGTAAAAGTCAGATCTCAACTTGCCACCTTGAACAAACAACTAGGGAATAATTCCACAAGTTCAGTGCCACAGATCTGTAATCAAGATCATACCATCTCTTCATCAACAAGATCAACTTCACAAGATCAGCCTTGCTAAGTCAACCTTTGCTCCACAAGATCAACTCTCGCTCTGATACCACCTAATGTAGTCAAGGTAGGTGGATCCAATTAAGGACAATCCAAACCTTGTAGCCAACAAAACAACACATCGTATTACACAACACAACAATAAGGTAATTGTTTAACTCTAATTTTTATTAACATACCCAGTTGTAAGGCCTTCTGAGTTAGGGCCAATTACAATCAGAAACAATTCTGCAAGATCCAAACAGATCTAATACAATCTCAGCTAGTTCATCTCTAAAGACAATAAGAATATGATGGAAACCCTAAGGCGGATCTTAACTTGAGCTCGCAAGCCTCCAAGCAATCTCCTTGTCTCCAAGTGTGCAAACCACTAGCTCTAAAATTACAAACTATCAGATAACAATCTAATCTGCAAGATCATGCAAGATCTTTTCCACAACTTTGCCAACTCCAGCTTTTAGAACCTCAAATTTGAGTCACTAAGCCTTCAAGTCATGAAATTCTATGATCTCTTTCTATCCCCCTAAACATCTACCCCAAACACCCCTTAAATACTAATCATTAGCCACAAGTTGGCTAGATGAAACCATTAACTCCCTCCCAACAATTATTAAATTCAATACAATTCAGCATCAAAATAGCCTTACAAACATTTAATCTAACATGTTGGCCTATAACAATAGTTACCAACAATAAATGCATCAAGTCAGCCCAACAAATCACACAGAACTCTAGTCGATAAACCATAACTATCGAGCAATAGTGAAATAACCGAGCATGTCAGGCATCGTCGAGCACTAGTGTCGACCGAGCACCGCAGGCATCACTGAGTAACACTTCACCGAGCCCCAGAGATTACTGAGTTCCTTTAATGACCGAGCTTCCTTCAATGACTGAGGTCTTCGGTCAAGGCTGCAACCGAGTAACACCGGCCAAAATACAAACACCCTGTGCAGTTTCACCGAGGACAAAGAATGCCCCTGCCTCAACCTTGGATGCCCCTGCATCAAGTAAATACTGAGGTGGTTATAGTAGAGGTAATTTATGAGGAACTTGTTACAATTGTGGAGAAGGAAATAGATCTTTTGAATATACACATGCTAGTAAGAAGGCTGGTAACAGTAGAAATGCTTTGGTGCAAGAAGAGTCACCGAATGAACCTAAGAAGGAAAATAACTTGATGGTAAGGAGAGCACTGTGGAATGAAAGTAAGAAGGAAGATCTAGTAAGGAAAAGTTTGTTCAAGACCAGATGTAGAGTTTGTGACAAAGTTTGGAAGGTAATCATTGACAGTGGTAGCTCGAAGAATCTGGCATCTGAAGAGATGGTCACAAAATTGTAGTTGGAAATGTTGGAACATCTGAAGCCCTATCAGATTTCATGGATCAAAGATGAGCATACTCTCTTGGTAAGTGAACAATGTTATGTGAATTCTAAAATTGGAAGGTACTATGATAAGGTGTTATGTGATATCATGCCTATGGATTGTTGTCATATTTTATTGGGTAGACCTTGGCAATATGATAGACATGCTATATATGATGGAAGATTGCATATGTATACTATTATGGCTGATGGAAGAAAACAAATCTTGTTATCTTTGATGGAAGAACCTGTTAGTAATGTTTTGACATCTGTGAAAGTTTGTTTGATGGAAGGAAGAAAATTTGTTAAGGATTTGAAGAAGAATGATGTATATTTTGTTGTGATTCTTAACAAACCAGCTAAGAAAATAGAGGATAATGTCCCTCAGGAGATTGATAAGTTACCCACCAAGTACAGCGATATCATTTTTGATAATTTACCTGATGGTTTGCCACCGAAGAGAAGTGTTGATCATTGCATGGATCTAATCTCTGGAGCTAGTTTACCGAATAAGGCACCTCATCGGTTGACAGCTACCAGGAATTAGGAATTGAACTAACAGATTCAAGAGTTGTTGGACAAATTTTTGATAAGAGAAAGTTTGAGTCCTTGTGTAGTACTTGCAGTATTGGCACCTAAGAAAAATGGAGAATGGCGAATGTGTACTGATTCCAGAGCAATCAATAAGATAATAGTGAAGTATAGGTTTCCTATACCGAGAATGGATGACATAATGGATAGTTTGACTGGGGTGAAGTATTTCACAAAGATTGATTTGTAAAGTGGGTATCATCAGATCAAAATCAAAGAAGATGATGAATGGAAGACTGCTTTCAAGACAAAAGAAGGTTTGTATGAGTGGTTGGTTATGCCTTTTGGTTTAACTAATGCACCGAGTACTTTTATGAGATTGATGAATGAAGTTCTGAAGAAATTCTTGGGTAAATTTGTGATTGTATATCTTGATGATATTCTGATATTCAGTAAAACTAGAGAAGAACATTTTTTGCATGTTAGACAAGTTTTGCAGAAATTAAAAGAGGAAAAGTTGTTGATAAATTTGAAAAAGTTTTCATTCATGAAAGAGGAGATTGTGTATTTAGGATTTGTAATTTCAGCTGATGGTTTAAAGATGGATCCTGAAAAGGTTGAAGCTATTCTGAATTGGCCTACACCTGTGAATGCTAGTGAGGTAAGATCATTTCATGGTTTGGAAACTTTTTACTGAAATTTCTTAAAGAATTTCAGTTCAATTTGTAATGCTATGACTGAGACTATGAGAGGAGATAAAAGAGAATTCAAGTGGACACATGGAGCTGATAAAAGTTTTGAGACTTTGAAGCAGAAAGTTGTTGAATTTCCTATTTTGGCATTGCCTGATTTCAATAAGGTATTTCAAGTGGAATGTGATGCAAGTGATAGCGCAATTGGAGCTATGTTGAGTTAAGAAGGTAAACATGTTGTTTTCTTTAGTGAAAAGTTGAATGATGCTAGAAGGAAATATTTTGTGTATTCAAGCATTGAAGAAATGGAGACATTATTTGATACCGAGTGAATTTGTGTTATATATTGATCATAAGGCTTTACAATACTTGGGTAGTCATAATAAGTTGAATCAAAGACATATGAA
This sequence comes from Chamaecyparis obtusa, assembly GCA_027943335.1. Taxonomy (NCBI): domain Eukaryota; kingdom Viridiplantae; phylum Streptophyta; class Pinopsida; order Cupressales; family Cupressaceae; genus Chamaecyparis; species Chamaecyparis obtusa. Next base: position 528,685 of record BSBK01000312.1, read on the forward strand.
ATGGGTTGAGTACTTGTAGAGTTATACATTTGTGATAAACCATAAAAGTGGAGTCACTAACCAAGTTGTTGATGCATTGAGTAGAAGAAGATCTTTGATGATCTTTGAAGTTCTTGGTTTTGATGAGATGAGAGATTTGTATGAAACTAATCCTGATTTTTTTGAGCCATGGAGAAAGTGCAGAGCACCTATTCAAGATCAATCGAATACAAAATGGGAAGAATATTTCATTCAAGAAGGTATGTTGTTTAAAGGTATTTAGTTGTGTATACCGAGAGGACAAATGAGAACTAATTTGATGAAGGAGAAACATAGTAGTGGTTTGGCTAGACATTTTGGTATCGATAAAACTTTGAGTTTTCTTAAGGAGAAATAATTTTGGCCATAGTTGTATAACGATGTTCAGAAATTTGTGAAAATTTGTGGAATTTGTCAAGTTACAAAAGGAGTAAGTCATAATATTGGATTGTATACACCGATTGTTGTACCTGAGAAACCTTGGATTGACATCAGTATGGATTTTGTTCTTGGCTTACCGAAGACAGTAAGAGGTAATGATTCTATATTTGTTGTGGTAGATATATTTTCAAAGATGGCACATTTTATACCTTGTAGAAAGACATCAGATGCAGTACATGTAGCAGATCTTTTATTTAAGAAAATTGTCAGATTGCATGGATTACCAAGGAGTATTATCTCTGACTGAGCCAGTAAATATTTTGGATACTTTTGGAAGACTCTTTGGAGAAAGTTTGGCACTGAGTTGAAATATAGTTCTACATTTCACCCATAAACCGATGGATAGACTAAAGTTGTAAACAAAATTTTGGGAAATCTTTTGAGATGTTTAGTTGGAGACACACCTAGTTATTGGGATTCTGTGTTGGCACAAGCAGAGTTTTCATACAATAATTCAGTGAATAGGAGTACTGGAAAAAAACCCTTTGAGATTGTGAATGGCATACAACCGAGAGGTATATCTGATTTGAGAGACATTGCTGATAAAAGTAAGAGAAGTGTTGAAGGAGTGAAATTTGTTGAGTGCATGAAGATGTGAAAATCAAGCTGGAAGAGAGTAATCAGAAATACAAAGACAGAGCTGATAGATCAAGGAGACATAAGACTTTTGATGTTGGTGATGAAGTGATGGTTCATTTAAAGAAAGGTCAATTTCCTATTGGAACATATGGGAAGTTGAAGATAAAGAAGCTTGGACCTTGCAAGATCTTGAAGAAATTTGACAGTGGAAATGCATATGAGATTGAGTTACCTGATGACATGGACATATCACCAATTTTCAACATTGCTGATTTGTATGAGTATCATGAACCTGATGAAGACATGAGAGTACCGATGGAATATCCTAACAAGCAGAATGAAGAAGTTGAGAATATTTTGGAGCAAAGAATTGGCAAGAGTACAAGAGGTAAACAGTATATGGAATATCTAGTAAAGTGGAAGAATAGACCGATTGAAGACAGTTCATGGATTTCAAAGTTTGAGTTGGATGCAACTTGGACCAGACCTGCTGAATGATTCAGAGAACCATTTCTAAATAACCCCAAGTGTCTGATGTAGAAGCATCTTAGGTCCTTGGCAATCCTGTGTCACCAAAAATATTTTAGAGTTTTTTTATGTTGCTCGGTTCTTGCTTTGACCGAGTTGGTTGGCAATTGGTCGGTTTCCTTTGGTTACCGAGTATGGTCAGTTATCTCTTGGGTAGTCAGTTGTTTCACTGGCGCTCGATGATGCTTGTCTGTTGCTTGGTCATCCTTGCTTACCAAGTAGTTTATTTTGAGTTTCTGTTGAGCCCGACTTGTGCATTGATTATGGGTCATGGATTTAATGTTGGTATCCATCATTGGGAAGTGTGTGGTCCTAGATCTGACTGTTCCTTCTGTTGATTGTGGATATGAAGGCCAACTCAGTTCGGTAGCCTCTTGTATAAGTATAGTTGTTTGGTTAGAGTTTAGGGAGTCAGTTTTGATAGAAGATAGAAGATAGTAGAATCAAGATTGTTGATAGATCCTCACATGTTTGAGGACTTCTGTAATTCATTGTAATAATTGGCCCTAATCAGGAAGGCCTTACAGTCTAGCATGTATGAATCAATTTGAAAGAAAGTTAATATCAATGATCCTTCTTTCTCTCTCTCACTATGTTGTTGTTTCTTCTGTGAGTTGTTGAGCAGGGCTGGATCTGTAGGGTGTGCCATATTTTGGCCCCTTAGGTCCCTCTCCCTTGTGTCAAGTTGAGTGAAGCATGTCAGAAGATTTCTCATCCACCAAAATGAAATCACCAATAGCATCCCCCACATTTTCAAGAAGAGAATCAACCCAAAGATGGAGGGGAAGATTAGGCAGCCTAACCCAAATAGGCTGCTTATTAAATGCTTCAAAAGTCAGGGAAAAGTCAGGATGCCAAGGTTTCAACATCAACATGAAGTGACCATCCTAGTTGAAAAATAATTCACAAAGGATAGAATTTCTATCCACGACGTTTTCAAATTTCACAACAAAAAAACCATTAGCCATAGGAAAGATGTGGACTGTACCAGAGATAAGGGCCTCCCAGTGCTTGGAAATCCATGAGTGTAGATCTAGTAAACAAGGCCAGTGGCCCTTGAATCTATAAATCAGGCCATGTGAAGAAAAATCAGAGGTGACGACATCTATCTCATAAATAGTCTCCTCCTCCATCTCCATAGCAATATTTTTGCAGACCGGAAAGGCACAATGATCTGACTTTCCCAAAACAAGCTTAGGTGCAGGCATGGGAGGACACTAGGCCAAACCAGAAGAGGTAAGGGGTGCAAGATCCTACAAGAAAGCCTCCACGGAGGGCCCAATAGGAGCCACAACCATAGGCGAAGAAGAGGAAGTAGCCACAATAGGAGCCCTAGGGACAGCAAAGGCGACAACACCAGCATCTGCAGCGGAAAGGGCCATTGAATCTACAAAGGGAGTAGTGGATGTCAAAGTGGAACCGACAGGAGCCGAGTGAGAGCCTACAGCCACCGCTATAGAACGAGTAGGAGAAGCTGCTGCAGAATGAGCGGGAATAGAAGCTATTGTAGAATGAGCGGGAATGGGAACTATTTTACCAAAAGTCCTTAAAAAAGGATGCTTAGTTGAATAAAAGAGGATATAGATTGGAGTTCAATGAAGGTATTTGCAGGATCATTGGAAAATCAGGAGAAATGATTGCTACCAGTGAACAAACTAAAGGTAACCATTTCCATCTGAATTCTACTATTAAGAGTTGTTTAATTTCTAAGGTAGAATATTGTTGGTTATGCCATAAAAGGTTGTCATGTAAATTTTGATAATCTATTCAAAGTTTGTAAGATGAAGATAGTAAGGGGTTTTCCTAACCTAGTAAAGCTAGACAATGTAATGTGTAAAGAATGTCATCTTGGGAAGTTAACTAGCTCTAGTTTTATTAGTAAGAATTACTCTTTTGAAAGTATTTTAGATATAGTTCATACCGATTTGTGTGGTCCAATGAGAACTCGAAGTTACTATGGTGATAGATACTTCATGTTCCTTGTTGATGATTATTCTAGAATTATGTGAGATGTGTTTCTAAAAGACAAATAAGAAGTTTTTCACATGTTTAAGATCTACAAAGCTAGAGTGGAGAAAGAGACCAGTAAGACCCAAAATGTCTCATATCTGACAGAGGAGGTGAGTTCACTTCACATGAGTTTGTTTCATATTATGAGGAATAGGGAATCAAAAGGAAGATGCCAGCTCCTAGGACACCTTAGTAGAATGGAATTGCTAAAAGAAGAAAAAGGTATATCATTGATTGTGCTAGGACATTAATGATTTAGAAATGTATTGCACAAACATTTTGGAGAGAAACGGTAAGAAATGTTCTTTACACATTGAATAGATTTCAGTTGAAGAAAGGTACAAACAAAACTCCTTATGAATTGTGGCATGGTCGATCTCCTAGTGTAAGTTATTTCAAAGTTATTGGAAGTAGATGTTACATAAAAAGTGATGAAAATTCAAGAAAGTTTGACCCAAAAAGTGATGAAGAAATTTTCTTAGGATATTCCACAAAAAGAAAAACCTACAAGTGCTTAAACAAGAGAACAAATAAGATAGTAGAAAGTGATAATGTAAGAGTAGATGAATTTTCTAAGAAGGATGAATCCAACAAGAATGAATCTGAAGATTATTGTGGGTCTTTATATGCACAATCGGTGGAGCAGGATACTATAGCAAAACTGATGGAGAGACGGGTCAATGAACAAGAAAAGATACAAGAAGTTGAAGGTACTTCTAGAACTAAACTAGTATTTCCAAGATATGTGAAACTGAATCATTCCCCTGATCAAATTATTGGTGACATAAATTTTGGTGTACTAACAAGAAGAAATGCAAGAGAAAGTACATGTTTTCTATCTGAACTTGAACCTAAAATTGTAAAAGATGCATTGAAATATGATGATTAGGTGAAAGTTATGGAAGAAAAATTGAAGTAGATTGAGAAGAATAAAACTTGGATATTATTACCCAGAACGGTGGACAAGAATGTAATCGGTACTAAGTGAATTTTTAGGAAGAAAATTAATGAGAAAGGTGAAGTGGTAAGGAACAAGGCAAGATTTTTGTGAAAAGGATATGCACATGAGGAACGCCTGGAGTATGGTGAAATATTTGCACATGTGGCCAAACTTGAAGGTGTAAGAATATTGCTTGCATATGCTACTTACAAAGGATTCAAGGTATATCATTTGGGTGTTAAGTTGGCTTCTCTTAATGGTGTATTGGAAGAAGAGGTTTACATTAAAAAACCTGAAGGATTTTCTAATTCAGAAGGTAAGAACATGGTGTGTAAATTACATAAAGCTTGATATGGGTTGAAACAAGCACATATAGCATGGTAAGAGAGATTGCACTTATATCTGATTCATATTGGTTTCATAAGGACAAGTGACAACAGTAATGTATATTTGAAGATTAATAAATATGATAGCTTACTGATTGTAAATATATTTGTAGATGATATCATTTTTGGTGGCAATGAAGAGATGAGAAGATCATTTGCAGATGAAATAAGGAAAGAATTCGAGATGTCTATGACTGGTGAGATTAAAAAATTTATTGGATTATAAGTTTGACAGTTGAAAGATGGTATCTACATCAACCAATCCAAGTATGTAAGGGAAATACTAAAAACATTTGGGTTAGAAGACTCAAAACCGGTTGGTACACCTATGGAAACTGGTTGCAAATTGCCAAAAGAAGATGATTCTAAAGAAGTGGATGAGACTCTTTACAGGGCTACGATCAGTAAGCTACAATATGTGGTGCATGAGAGACCAAATATTGCACAGATAGTTGCATTAGTGGCTATATTTTCTTCTAATCCTAAGGAATCATATTTGATTGCAGTAAAGAGGATATTCATATATCTTAAAGGGACTGAAAACTATGGTCTCTGGTATGGACATAAAGGTGATTTCTCTTTGAGTCTATTTACTAATGTTCATTGGGTAGGAAATGTTGATGATAGGAAGAGAACAAGTGGAGGTGCATTCTTTCTTGGTGATAGGCTTGTGTCTTGGACAGGTAAGAAGCAGAATTGTATATCTCAATCAATAGCTAAAGTTGAATATGTTGTTGTTGCTATTAACTGTACACAAGTGGTGTGGATTAAGGAGGTTCTGGAAGGAATTCAGGAGAAGGTAATTGAATTGGTGGTTATCTATTGTGACAATACAAGTTTCATTAACATATTTAAAAACTTGGTGATGCACTCTAAGACCAAGCATAGAGCTGTCAAATATCATTTTCTTAGAGATCAGGTATAGGAAAAAGAAGTAGGGTTGGAGTATGTGCCAACTAAGGAGTAGGTTGTTGATATTTTCACTAATCCATTACCTAAGGATACATTTGAGTGTCTAAGAGGTAAGTTATTAATCATTACCCTATCTGACTTGAACTAAAAGAAGATGTAGTTATATTAATCTAAGTGTATCTAGTGAGTATTTTTATGTTTGGATTAATGTTGTGGGGCTACTCCTTAGGGGGAGAAGTCTATAAATTAATGTGTTGTGATTAGTAAATATCAAGTGTGTTTAACACCTTTTGAATTGTTGTCAAAGGGGGAGTAAGTAAGGAGAATAATTTGGGTACAGATAGTATGGCAAGAGAGAAAGTAAAGAAAAGTTAAGTGAAAGGGGGAGTAGTTGCAGAATAGGTGATAGAAAAAAGTGGGAACATTTTTCTATTCCCAATGTTGCATAATGTATCATATTGGAGAGAGCAAGCGGGTGTTGTAGAGAGTGCTACCATCAATGCCAAAGGAGAAGATTGTTGGCATAACTAATGCTCACTGATGCAGTGATGGTAAGTGACTTCTGGAGTTGTAATGATATATATTTGATTTCATGATAATCAGTTATTGGCTTTTCATTGATGTCAAATATTGACCTAGTTTTCCTAGTATGTTGCTAAGTATAAGTATGATGATCAAGGTGTTGCGGTAAGTTTTAGTTGTAGCAATTCCTATGAGAGACTTGGGGATGTCTCTAAATATCAAATGCATGACTGCTACTATTAATGTAAATTGGTAAGAGAGTTATGACTGGATGAAGGTTGGTAGATCAATTTCTAAAATAGTTAGTGATAGGCGATAGGTGATTTGATTGGTTTGTCAAATCTTTGTTGTTTTTTGTGGTGCGATTACACGATATGGTGGAATACAGTGTGTAGAAGCTATGGTTGCAATTTCAACTAATTTGAGTGACCGGTGTAAAGGATAGATGACCAATGACCAGAGTTAGAGATGTTACAGGTTGAAGTGTTTTTGTTCTTGAGCGATAGTTGATAAATCTTTGATCGGTAATCAGTGTAGAGGTTACAGTGAATTTGGTTGAGTCAGTCACAATCTAGTGACATGTCTTAAAGATTGGAGGTGATGATCTGACATCACATTGTTTGATTCTAGTGTGCGGAGAAGATTCTTGAGGAAGCAAGTGTTTGGGAAAAACATGTTTGACCCCATGACACAAAAGTCTATGTAAAGTCATTATATTGGCTGACACTCTTGGAAAATTATTTTGTACATTTAATTTTATATTGTGGCATGTTAAATTTGAGTGGGATCTTGGAAATTAAATTTTAGGGATTTCTTAAGGCGGTGGAAGACTTTAGGGCTTGATCAATGAACAATATTTAAGTGATGAAGTTGAAATTTTTTAGTGTGTTGATCGTGTGTTGGGCAAGTGCAGTGTAAAGTGTGAGTAGTGATCAAGCTAGGAAAAATTTAGTTGTGTTGTGAAGATATTTTGTGCTTCAGTAGATCTAATCAAGAAGAGGTAGTGCTATTTCACAAATCATTCTCTATGTCGTTCCCTAATAGTTACAACAGTCAAAATCCCTTAATCGGGTAACCCCTAGCTAGTCCCTATTGTAAATCCTCTAACAAGGGGCACATTATCTTGTGTTTTAAGTCCTCTAACAAGGCTACTCTTAATAGGGTAAAGGTCCTAACAAGCTTGAGGTAAATCACTTAACCGAGTAGCACCTACAGTGCTTTTGTAAATTCCAGGGTTAATCTCCTCATAGAGCATCCTTTAGAAGAGTACATCATTTAGTGGGTACTAATTCCCACCGTCATTTTTTCCCGATTTGGGTTTCCATGAGATAAATCTTTGGGTCAATTTTTTCATTGTTATGTGAATGTACTTATGGTTATATTTTTCATTTGTTGCTATTAAAGATAATCTTGTGAATGTTGTGGTAAAGTCTAAGAGGTTGAAAAGTTGAAAAATTGATAGATTACTGATCTTAGGACTAACACAACTCATGAATGTAAATTTTTGGTTGTTTGTAACCTCTTGGATGGCTACAAATTGTATTATATGTTGTTCATGTTTGGCTAGAACTTATATTTATGTTAGTGTTGAGTTGATATTGATGATCTATTTTGGCAATTGTTTTTTATTAGGTAAAATAAGTTTTGAATGGACCCTGAAACCATATACAGTCTATTTTTGGAGGGAACCATAACCCTATACAAAAGATGGGAAATATTAGCACTGAACAAAGAGAGATAGCTAGGGAATGAAGAAAAGGGATTTACAGAACCCCCCAGCATAGATTGCCAGTGGAACTACTAGCAATCCCATACCAGCAATACAACAATAACTACAAAAAGAAAAGACAAAGAAGCTCTAGCTGCTCCAAACCTAAAGCCTAAGCTTTACATCAAACTAGGGTTTTCTGGTTCCCTAAACCAATAGAATGGGTTTTATCTTGGCTCCCATAACCAGAATAACCTTTCAGATCCATGCCCATAGCCACAGGGTTGTATCTAAGTCCCATATCCATTAGATCCTCTAAGAGAGATTGACCTTTGCACAACTAGATCCTACAAGTAGTCAAGTAGTTATAAGGGATAGAGATCCTTTTTCTCCCATGAGGGCACTTCATCTAGCTAACACAAACCACCTCCATAGGATCTATGACATCCACCTCAAAAGGATTTGAGGGTGAAGGGAGCAGGAGCAGACAGAGAATCCATCACCAAATAACCACCTGAACAGACCCCACCTCAATAGGGGTATACTCCACCTCAATAGGAGTATTGCATGAAATAATCTAGCCCAAAAAAATATCCCCCAACAGAGGCATGATCAAGCATTTCTCCCAAAAAGGAGCTTTCATAACCAAGGGAGAAACAAACAGGTGGGTCACATACCTAACAAGAGAGAAGTAGGTTCTATCAGCCCAAGCTAAAAGAAACCCAATAGTGACTGCCTCTGAAGAAGATAAATTATAGGACTCCCACAAAATGAAAGCCCATCTCTCACGTAGATGTTCCCTACTCTAGAAGGTAGGCAGGGCAACAAATCTTTCTCCTAGAAAAAATTAGCTTCAAGAAATAGGGGAGAAGACAAGACAAGGGTCACAAAATCATAAAAATAGAAAGGATCTAAGCCATACCGAGCTGAGTCCAACCCATTAGATTTTTCCTTAACACGTCATTCAACCTCAAGCAGCCATGGGAACTTAGCAGCTCTACCAAGTAGGGAGAGATTTTCCTTCACAAATCTACTTCCAGCCCAAGAGGTGAGACCGCATAGGAGAAGAGCCTCAGCAAAAGCTAAGGGAGCCCTGGCAACAAGTCCATGAAACCTTGCACAACTCCCCCACAATCTCTGTAGAGGCATGCACAAAAGATAGGAGACTCCTAGCAGCCCCAGATAAAAGCAAGGTAGGCCCACGCTTGAAAAATGTAGTTGACCTCCTCTGCAACGACATCACCAAGAGAAACCCTAGCACCAGTGCTCACTCCCGCACTACCTTCCAGAAAGATGTGAACAAGAAGAAACAGGAGAAGATCCCCAAAAAAGGCTAGGGAAATTAGGTAGGGAGCCCAATAAAAGGGAAGAGGATCTGGCGTGGCCCTAAGCAGCTCTCATGCAACCGCAGTAGAAGCAAGCACCAAAGGCAAGGTCTTCCCAACACAACCCCAGCAGATGAGGCAAGCCAGCACAACAACAACAACCCTGTCATCCACCTTTTCCCTCACATCTGCATCACCATCCTCCTCCTCTACCTCACCTTCAGTCTGAGAAACCCTAGCTCCTCCTCTCGCTCCCACTTTGGGCTCCACCATCATTTTGAGGAGTAATTATTTGTTATCCTCACACAAAATTAAAAATATTGAGAAGGGGGGGGGGGGGGGATAAAATGTTTGGATGATATCTCTTACATTTCATGTTGGTTAATAATTGTGATAAATAGGGAGAGAGAGAGATACAAAGATTCTATTTTGGCAATTGTTGAACTACCTTCCTTTATTGTATTTTTTTCATATTTGCATTGATTTCATACAGGATAAAAAATTTAAAAAATTTAAAAAGAAAAACTCAAACTCATGAGAATGAATAGTACACTTAGCATTCATAGCATCTAGGTGATGCTCACATAGGTGAAGCATTGAACTTTCCCAAGAGGCCACCTATCTCAGTGCTACAACTCAAGCATCACAAGTTGTAAATAAAAACAACAATAGTCAACTAGTCAACACGATATTACACTAATACCATCTCTTTAAAATATGATTTTTCTCCATTGCCTACGTGATGTTACAAATCTATTATGTTGAAGATGGTATGATATGAATGCAGGAAAGAAGAGTAGAAAATATTCAAACCTTAATCGTGGCAAGATGCACATGAACATCAAAATAAAATTGATGGAGAAAGCATAGGCATGCATTAAATGATATATGTAAAGGTGGCTAGGTTTAACATCCCCATTTCATCTTATTTATTTATTTGAATCAATCCAAAATAATAATATTATAATGGAGGGAAGAAAAAAGATAACATCCCTATTTCATGTGTAATTTTGGATAGAGTTTGAGGCAATTATCTATTAATACATTGAAGAAAGAGAATGGTCGTTGATGGAAATATGTTAGGAAAATGGTCAAGTGGTCTTTTTATGAGAAAGTATTCTACTCTTGCAATCAACAACATTAACATGAAAAGCATAAAAAGAACCTATATTTTCACTCATTTACTACATGTTGTAACTTGAAACTCTTTGAAATTTTTGGCATATCCATTGCCTACAATTTTTTAATATTTTTGAGATTCAAATTGTATTATGGAATATTTTGTGCAAGTGTATTTAATACATGCATGCTTTTAGGAAGATAAACTTTAGCCAAAGAAAAACAAATAAGTGCAAATGGCTTTACCATGTCTCTACATAAGGTCAATGTCACCAAACAAAGAGAGAAGAGATGAACTTTAGAAAAAGAGAAACAAAAAAGTGCAAATATGTAATGTCCCCATAATAATTAAATAGTTAATTAAATTAATTGTATGATCCTGAAACTTAATATTAATATCATTCGGGCCTTTTTTGTTAATTAGTTAGTTATTAATATTTTGGTCATGTCGTCCCATTTGTAACCCTTTGGGAAACTTCTCAAAGCCCATTTATAAGGTCATGTTTGCAAAGTTGTGGGGATGGTGAATTTGATGTTTTCTTTATATTTGTGAATTCCAAATGGAGTTCAATTCTATTACATTTTCAGAGGTGCATGATCCTTTGTTAGATAATTGAGAGGGGGGGTGAATTAGTTAAATCAGTTATCCTACAATGCCAAACTCTCAGATGTACTTTTTCAAACTTCTTTCAACAAAATAATCAACTCGGTAAGATATTAAGATTAACTTTCTATTCATTTACCGATTGCTAGTAATTTCCAAAATTGTGTTTACCAATTAATCAAATATGAATATATAAAGTATGATAGTAATCCAATCACATAAAATAACACATAACAAAAAGATTTAACGTGGAAACCCTGCTAAGGGAAAAACCACCTGGAACCAATAACCCAAAATATTTCACTCTTCTGAAGTGAGCTCGGTTAGGAGCCAACCTTGTTAAAGGTTACAAAACACACTGTAAGGTGTGACCTTGTTAGAGGATTTATCACTACCAGTTAACTCTTGACCAGCATTCACTATGGGGTCAACAAGAAAACCATCAACATTCATAGAATGTCATATTGAAATACAAAAGACTATTAAGTCCACTCAGTTAAGAGATTTAGCTATAATAATGGTTAAAATGATACAATAGTGATCTGATTCAAATACAACTCAATTTGCAGGTATTCATATCTATGCTAATTTCAATATAACTCTTCAGATCAATAATCAATTTACTCCATTATATCCTCCAACTTACTTCACTCAATGTATAACTCTTTGATGCTCAGTAATACATGTAGTCCAGCTCGGTTCTATCTGTAACCAATTTGATCAGTGGTGCATGAAAAATGTCTTCACGTGAATTCTCCCGCAATCTCAATTCTTCTAGCAAATTTAACAATGAATCTCATGTCTTTTAAATAGACGTGTAAATTGTTTTCATTTCATCCATTAGATTTTGCCTCTTAATCTCCATCGTTCATTTTGCCTCTTCAAGCTTCCTCGATAGTTGTATCAATAACATGTTTCAATATCTTCCCTTTGATTATCTCTGAATTTTGTCATTCATTGATCTTATAACAAACTCTATCTCTTACCTTGAAATCACAAGTATCTGCCAACTCAACAATTTCAGTCGATTGTTATAAACATTTAATGTTTTCATCCTACTCGATTAATACAGAATGTGTCGATGATAACTAACTTGGTTATTACTATCACTCAGTATACACAAAACTGATTCCGTGTATATAGAAATCTTCAATTACCGACCACATTAACTTTTTCAATTATGATCTCATCTTCATAATAGAATAATGTAACATGCTCAAGTCAACAACATAATGTCATAGACTCATCAATAAGTTACCCAATGTATACCTTATCCATATCTATCATATTCATCTTGTCCTTATATAGAAATCTCATTTCTTCACCATTTCTTCCTTCTACAGATGTTTAGATGTTTGTAACTATCAAGGTGAACCCACAATAGTGGGTTACACTTTTTTGCCTGAACGGATCCTAAACTCTACATTTAAAAAAAAATCAGATTCGGATGCATATTGTCGTTAAACCATTTAAAATCGAAAGATGAAGTAAATTAGACTATTTTAGGATTTTCTGTCTCGATTCTATATATATATATATATATATATATATATATATATATATTTAATTGATTTGAATGGTTTTTTCTTTCTCCCATGAAAACTGGTATGTTGCTGAAAATGTCATTTGTCAAAGAGTTACATTATTTTTATAGAGCATAACTTTTTTTCTAAAATAGATACCAATGTGATTCTTTCGAATTTATTTTTGTAACATCCATACAGAGGGCATGCAATTGGTTTAATAACATTATCATGATTATTTCATATTTTATTAATGTTTGAAGTTGACTAAACTGTAATTTTGACATACCTTGACTACATAGCTTATAACTTGTCGTGTATTTGTCCAATTTCATTTTAATTTTTTTTTATAGAAAGAGAACTTCAATACCTAGGGAATAGATAGTTTTTAGATTTTTTTTCCTCTCATTTACTATTTTCCATAAGCATCAAACATAGAGGTAGACATACGGTGAAATACCTATGTTTAGTAAAACTAAAAATACAAAGTCATAATAAAATTAATATATATTAACATTATAATCATTGGAAATATTTTTCTCAATAGTACCTTACTACATAGATAGGTTTGTCAAATAGATTTAGTTGATCTACCAAAAGATAAAGTCAAAGTGATTTTTTATGATCATTTTAATAGGTGCGAAGGAGACTCCATTGTAGATATGAATTAGGAGTATATATGTTATATCAATATTTTTTTTATCTAAGAGGCTCTGAGCTAACCATTTGTAATTAATTCCTTCAAATAGAACCTCTCAATGCTTAAATCATCATATTTTATTGAAAATGTGTTATTTCAGCAAAAATTAGCATGTTTAAAAAAGTGTAACCCACTATTGTGGGGTCACCCATCATGATAAGTATAGTCAAAACTAGTTGACATCAATGACAATATATTGACTAATTTAATCATCTTACATATTACTTTAATAGCTCAGTGACCTCGTGAATCTTCGTCAAGATATTCAATCAGTTGTAGGTTAACAATCTCTCCCTTTGGCAACACAATATGAAATATGTCATAGAATACAAAACATCTATTCTAAAACTATATAGATAAATGTTGTAGCTCAGTAAGCTCTCCCTAGCTTGATATTTAATATGTTTAATCACTACAACAACATTTCATGCATACTCTCCTTGCGGATCTAATCTTCTTCAGTTCTCTTGCCAATAGATATCTCATTCCTTGTGTTCTTGAAATCCTTCTCTCAAATGATATTTCATAGAAATCTCTCTCCCTTTGACAATAATGCCAAAAATATATATTCAAAAATCTCTTCAGTAGCCAAATAGTATTTTTGTTGTTCAGTCCATATCAAATACCTTAATGTACTGATATACAATTCTCTATTCCAGCTTCTACAATCTTCACTTCCTTCACAACCTTAGGAAACCTAAAGTGTGAGCTACATGCATCAACATTTTTTATTTTTTGATAAAGTACAGGTTGATGAAACCTCCTGATCACCTTAGTGACTGATAGATAGGGGATTGACCCCTAGTCTAGTCCTCAAGTACTCAAAAGTATACTTTGGTAAGGGTTTAGTTACAAATATATTTGTAAGTTGTTCTTTAGACTTCACAAACTCTAGTTTCACTTGCTTTTCTTGTACTTGTTCCCTCAAATAGTGATACTTAATTGATATGTGCTTTGTCTTTGCATGCATCACCAGATTCTTTAAAATATTTATGGAACTTGTGTTATCACAATATATAATCATTGGATCAGTGATCTCCTCATTCATTCCTTTCAACAATTATTTTATCCATGCAATATTTGAATAATTAGTAGCAGCAACAACATACTCTGCTTCAACAATTGATTGAGAAATACATGCTTGTTTCTTACTTATCCATGTTACAAGTATTTCTCCCAAAAAGAATGCTCCATCGGTAGTACTCTTTCGATCATCAATATTTCCAGAACAATCTACATCAGTGTAAACCTGTAGTTCAAAATTGCCTTCCTTCTTGTACCATAACCCTTAATGCTCAGTGTTCTTCAGATATCTCAAAATTATTTTAATAGTAGTCATATGTGATTCTTTAGGATTAGTAGAGAATCTTGCTACAATCCCAACTGTATGTGCTATATCAGGCCTACTATGTACAACATACATCAATTTTCCAATTATTGATCTATATAGTGTTTGATTTACCTCAATTGATTCATCATCTTTTGTTAGTTTGCATCCGGTAACCATAGGTGTTCCAACTGGTTTTGAATCTTTCATTCCAAATGTCTTTAATACTTCCTTGATGTATTTTGATTGTGTGATGAATATGCCTTCATTTTTTTGTAGTATTTGTAATCCAATAAATAATTTAATATCTCCAAACATTGACATTTCAAACTCTTTTCTCATTTTAGTAACAAAAGATTTGCAAAGATTATCATGTCCTCCAAATATTATATCATCAACAAAAATTTCAGCAATAAGTATATTATCATCAGTTACATCTTTCGAATATAAATTGCTATTGTCACTTGTTCTCACAAAGCCAATACTATTAAGATAACAATGCAATCTTTCATCTCATGCTCTCAGTGCTTGTTTTAGTCCATACAGTGCTATGTGCAATTTGCAAACCACGTTCTTCTTATTTTGATCAACAAAACCTTCAGGTTGTTCTATGTAGACTTCTTCCTTAAGAATTACATTCAAAAATATAAATTTCATATCCATTTGATAAACCTTAAACCCTTTATAAGAAACATATGCAAGTAATATTCTGACTCCTTCAAGTCTTGCTACTAGTGAAAAAGTTTCACCAGAGTCAATTCCTTCTTGTGCATATCTCTTACATACAAGTCTTGCTTTGTTTCTAGTCACTTCACCATTTTCATTCAACTTGTTTCTAAATATCCAATTTGTTCCAAACATATTTTTATCACTCGGTCTTGGTACCAATGTCCATGTTTTGTTTTTCTCTATTTTCTCAATTTATTCATTCATGGCCTTAATCCATTCTTCATTCTCAAGTGCATCTTTAACATTCTTAGGCTCGAATTCATAAACTAAACATGTGTTTTGTCTTAACTTACTTCGTGTCATCATGCCAACTTGTTTGTCTCCAATAATCTGGTTATGTGGATGGTGTCTTCTCACAAATTTTTCTAACACTTTCTCTCTTTTATGTTCATTAGTCGGTGCAGGCTCAATTTCTTCCTTGGTAACATCTCCCTGATTTTGGGTTTGCATTTGCTGACCCTCGGTAGCATTTTCCTGTCATTCGGTAGACTCAGCCTGTGGCTCGGGTGGATAGTCTAGATGCTCAATATATGTAAATCTACCATAGTCTTATGGTTCCTTCCTAATTTCTTAATCATTTTTATCAGCAAACTCATCAACTTTCAAATTAGCACTTTCAATCATTTTGTTAGTAGCCTTGTTCAAAAATTTGTATGCTTTTCTCTTGGTAGAATATCCTATAAATATTCCTTCATCACCTTTAGAATCAAATTTTATTTCTATCATCTTTCAGAATTTAACATCTACTTCCAAAAATTATGAAATAACTTACATTAGGTGTGTAGCCAAACCATAACTCATAAGGTGTCTTATTTGTATCTTTCTTCAGTTGAACTCAGTTCAAGGTGTATACGGTAGTGCTAACAGCTTTTCTCCATTACATTTGTGCAACATCCTTTTCAATCATCAGTGTTCTAGCACAGTCAACTATATATCTATTCTTTATTTCTACAATATCATTCTATTGTGGTGTCCTCGATGCAGAAACATGTCTTTTAATTCCATGCTCATTATAAAAGTTAGTAAATTCATTAGAAATAAACTCACCTCCTCTATTAGATCTTAAGCATTTTAACCTTCTCCACTTTAGCTTTATACAACTTAAACATTTTGAAAGCTTCAGATTTCTCTTTTAAAAATACAACTATCATCATCCTAGAGTAGTCATCAACAAATAAAATGAAATATTTGTCACCATAATAACTCTAAGTTCTCATAGGACCACATAAGTCAATATGCACCAACTCCAAAATATCTTTAGAAGAATAATCTGTTAGAATAATAAGCAGAAAAATGCAAATATGAACACACAGAAGAGAACACAATATTTAATGTGGTTCACCCAATCCTTGGTCTACGTCCACCAACAGCGAGTCCAATATCTTTATTACTATCCAGTGATTACAATCTAAAACCTACAACTCAATTCTGCCATAGGAAGCTACAATAATCCCTCATACAATGAATCTCAAAACCCTAAGCCCTTTTACAAGTATTTTTTGACATAACGAAATTAGGGCAAAAATACTCTGACTAATAGAAAAGAGATGGCCGACCCTTTACAATATTATTAAGTCATTCTTGGTGTCCTCGCAAGGGGCGCTACCCCTTGACCCCATCAGGGGCTTTGCCCCTTGACCCCGCCTGGGGTGCTGCCCCAGGACCCTACAAGGGGCTCTACCCCTTGACCCCGTAGAAAAGTCTGATTAGGCTCCACATATATAACAATCTCCCACTTGGAGACTGATCAGACTCCACAACAATATCCTCCCACTTGGAGACTAATCGACCAAAAAACTTGTAGCTCCCACGTCTGGAATAATGAAACCACCCTGGACTCTGATGTTCTTTTATTCTGTTTAGTTTAGAAGACCAACCGAAGCTGAAGAGGAATTCAGCTTCTCCCTTGTCACTGCCTTTGTAAACATATCTGCTAGATTATCATCTATATGTATCTTCTCCAACCTTAACTATCCATCATCCAAAATTGACTGAATGAAATGATATCGTAATTGTTTGTGCTTTGTTTTTTAGTGCAAAGAAGAATTCTTTGCAAGATGAATGGCACTCTGACTATTTGAATATAAATAATTATCTACCTGTGGATGTCCCAATTCTCCCATGAAGAATTGAAGCCATATCATCTCCTTGGCTGCCTCTGTAGTAGCAACATACTCCGCCTTTGTAGTGGATTAAGCATTCACCTTTTGTAACTGAGAAATCCAACTCACTGATGTCCCACCAACAGTAAATACATAACCTGTAGTACTCTATTTGGTATCAATATCTCCTGCCAAATTTGAGTCAACATAGCCATGAACAGTAGTAGAAGAGCCCCCAAAGTGTAAACACTTATTGGATGTACCTCTCAAATATCTGAGAATCTATTTGACTGCATTCCAATGCTCAATCCCAGGGTGACTCATATACCGGCTAACGACTCCTACTGCATGTGTAATATCTGGCCTAGTACATACCATAGCATACATTAAGCTCCCTACAGCTGAAGCATAAGGTACCTTGGATATTTTTGCCTCTTCTTCTAGTGTCTTGGGACACATTTCTTTGGTCAATTTCAAATGACTAGGAAAAGGTGTAGTGATAGCTTTGGCATCCTTCATGTAGAATCTCTGCAACACCTTTTCAACATAATCAGCCTGAGATAGAGTTAATTTTCTGTTCTTCCTATCTTTGCAAATTTTCATGCCAAGGATTTGTTTTGCTGCCCCCAAATCCTTCATAGCAAAAGATTTTGCTAATTGTTGTTTCAACCCCTTAATATGATCCATGTTAGATCCAGCTACAAGCATATCATCAACATATAAACATAGAATAATGTAGTTGTCATTGTTAAACCTCTTGAAATAAACACAATGGTCAGAATTACATCAAGTGTATCCATTCTCGTTCATAAAAGTATCAAATTTAATATACCATTACCGAGGTGCTTGCTTCAAGCCATATAAACTTTTCTGCAATTTGCACACTAAACTCTCCTTACCCTTGACCTCAAATCCCTATGGTTGTACCATATAAATTTCTTCATTCAAATCACCATGAAGAAAGGTTGTTTTAACATCAAGCTGCTCTAAATGCAAATTGTCAGTAGCCACAATACTTAAAACAGTACAAATAGAAGTCATTTTAACAACTGGAGAAAAAATCTCATCAAAATCAATACCATGTTTTTGTGCAAATCTTTTTACGACTAATCTAGCTTTAAATCTTTTCTTACCTCCATCTTCTTCTTTCAACCTGTAAACCCATTTATTCTACAAAGCCCGTTTACCTGCAGGTAACTGACATAAATCCCAAGTCTGATTTTTCAACAAGGAGTTCATTCCATCTGTCATTGCAGACTCCCACTGAAGTCTTGTATCCACCTACATAGCTTCATTATAACATTCAAGTTCACCAGCATTAGTTAATAAGATAGAATACAAAAAAGGTGAAAATCTATCTGGAGGTCTACTTAGCCTTGTTGAATGTCTAACATTCACTGGGGTCTATGGTATTTGTTGTTGCTGTTGTTGCGGAGCATAAAGAAATTTTGGAACATTATCATTTGGAATATCATCCAGCACTACATAATCATTTTCTTTCTTCTCATGCTGCTGCAACAGATCTTTGTACAACACTTTCTCATTGAATATGACATCCCTACTTCTTACAATTTTATGATTGTCAAAATCCCAAAGCCTATAACCAAATTCATCAATGCCATATCCAACAAATATATATTTCTTAGATTTAGCTTCCAGCTTGGTTCTATTTTTAGAATCTATATGTGCAAATGCTTCACAACCGAAGGTTCTAAGAAAAGAATAACTCACCTTCTTACCTGCCCATGGTTCCTCTGGAATACCACAACCCAAGGGAGTAGAGGGACCTCTATTTATCAAATATACAATAGTATTTACAGCCTCTTCCCACATGTTTAGGGGGAGCCCAACATGCAACCTCATGCTCCTAGCACGTTCCATTATTGTCCTATTCATGCATTCAGCCACTCCATTTTTCTGTGGAGTCCTTGGAACCATTTTCTGTCTATGAATACTAGTAGAGGCACAATAATATTCAAATTCTTTGCTGCAATACTCACCACCATTATCAGATCTGAGACATTTTAATCTTTTTCCAATCTCATTTTCAACCAAGCTTTTCCATTTCTTAAAAGTTTCAAATATGTTAGATTTCTATCTAATGAAATATATTCATACTTTCCTAGTTGCATCATCAATGAATGTAACATAATACTAAGAGCCACCAAGGGAAGATACCTGAGCTAGACCCCATACATCTGTATGCACAAGCTCTAATTTTTCATCTTTCTTTTCCTTCCCACTCTTTACAAAACTAACTCTCTGTTGCTTTCCATACACACAACTTTCACAGAAATCCACATTAACACATTTCAGATCTGGTAGAGCTTTCTTTGAATGAAGTAATTTCATACTTTTTTCACTCGTGTGCCTAAGTCTATTGTGCCACAACATTGTTTTAGAATCTCCAACTACTGTCTCTTGTTCTACTTGCTCAACTGCAGTAACTATTCCTGAACATTCATTTTTCTCTGAAGCAATTAAAGTAGAGGGAACAGTATGACCTATACAAAGATATAAGGTGCCTACTTTCACACCTTTTGCTACTACTAAAGAACCTTTTGAAACCTTCCAATTTTTATCATTAAAACTAACTATGCAACCCTCATTAGCGAGTTGCCCTAATGAAATTAAATTTCTACTCAGCCTTGGAACATGTCTTACCTCTTGTAGTAGCCAATGATTTCCATTATGTAACTTAATCTTGATTTTCCCTTTTCCAACAATTTGACAGGGTTCATTATCTCCCAAATAAACTAGCCCAAAATTCCCTTGGACATAATCAACAAAATAACCTCTATGGGGTGTAGCATGAAATGAAGCCCCCGAATCTAACACCCATGAATCATCAACATTTTCTAAAGACAAGAGCAAAGCATCCTCTTCAGATTTGTTACTTACCACATTTGCCTCCTTGTTTCCATCATGTTTGTCTCCTTGATCTTTCTTTCGAGACCAACAATCTTTCTTCTTATGTCTTGGTTTTCCACAGTACCAGCAGTCGCTAGGTCCTCTTGACTGAGACCTCTTTCCCTTTGACTTCCCTTGTGATTTTCCATGATTTCTAGAGTTGTTTCCTCTATCTCTTGTTTTGCCTCTGCTTTCTGCATTCAATACACTACCTAATGTGGATGCCCCTGAGCTTTTCCTACGAATTTTCTCACTCAATATAACACCAATAACATCATCAAACTTTACGGTATTAGAACCAAAAATAGAATTACTAACAGCCATTACCAAGCCATTCTAGCTTTCTGGCAAAGAACACAAAATCAAGAGAGCCCTAACCTCTTCATTGAAAGTAATTTGAACTGAGGCTAACTGACTTGTAACTATATTAAACTTATTCAAATGATCAGTGACTGATCCACCTTCTACCATTTTCATATTAAATAAACACTTCATAAGAAATACCTTGTTTGAAGCTAAAGGCTTTTCATACAACTTCGCTAGGGTGTCCATCAGATCTTTAGCTTTCATTGCTATAGTAATATTGAATGCCACCGATTGTGCTAGGCATAGATGAATACTCCCTAGTGCCTTCCTATCCAAAATATCCCAATTGTCCTGAGACATTGTTGCCTCTTTCTTGGCTATTCCCTCTAATGGTTGCCATAGATCCTTCTGATAGAGATAGTCTTTCATTTGCATCTTCCATAACTAGAAGTTCTTCCCATTAAACTTATCAACCTTCAGCCTACCCTCGTCAGCCATTTCTCCCACTTAATCGAGAGACTCTCCCACTAACTCGTGAGACCTGCTTCAGAGAATAGATGAAAGAATGAATGAAATAACCTCACTCTGATACCACTTGTTAGAATAATAAGCAAAAAAATGCAAATATGAACACACAGAAGAGAACACAATAACATAATATTTAACATGGTTCACCCAATCCCTGGGCTACATCCACCAACAGCGAGTCTAATATCTTTATTACTATCCAATGATTACAATCTAAAACCTGCAACTCAATTTTGTTACTGGAAGCTACAATAATCCCTCATACAATGAATCTCAAAACCCTAAGCCCTTTTACAAGTATTTTTTGACATAATGAAATTAGGGCAAAAATACTCTAACTAATAGAAAATAGATGGTTGACCCTTTACAATATTATTAATTCATTCTTGGCATCCCCGCAAGGGGTGCTACCCCTTGACCCCATCAAGGGCTCTGCCCCTTGACCCCGTAGAAAAGTCTAATTAGGCTCCACATACATAACATAGTCCTTGCTCTTAAAACTAGATTTAGTCATTTTCCTTTTCTGACATTGATTGCACATGACATGGTCAGGTTTAGTTACACTTGGTAAACCTCTAACTCTTCTTTTCTTATTGATCTTAACCATGTTATCAAAATTCACATGACACAGTCTCTTATGCCACAACCACACATCTTCATTTCTAGCCAACAAACAAGAAGTTTCAACATTATCAAGATAAAATATATTACCTTTAGATTGTTCACCAGTACCGACCAACTTTCTGATTTCATCATAGATCTTCACCTTTCTACTTTCAAATGCAACTTGGTGACCTAAATTATTCAATTGTGCTACACTCAACAAATTATAGTTAATTCCTTTCACCCAATATGCATTCTCACATCTAATCTTATTGTTCAACAAGATAGATCCCTTTCCTTTCACTAGACAAGGTGTATCATTTCCCATTTTAACAGATCCTTCATTATAGTATTCAAGATATTCAAATTTGTCCTCATAACCATTCATTTGATGTGTATAACCACTATCAATAATCCATGTATCATTCTTGCTAACTTTAGATATAAGTGTTGTTTCAACATACCTTTCTTCTTCTTTTGAATCTTCTTTCATAGCTACAAATACCACCTCAATGTATTCATCAATGTCAGTGTTAGTATCAACATCATCATCTCCAACTAGGTAACAAGCCTTCTTGCCTTTATCTTTATAGTCTCGATTGTTTCTTCTGTCATACTATCGGTTTCCTTTGTGTTCTCTATTATCTCTTCTATTAGACTTTCTTTCACCAGATCAGTCATTATCTTTATCATCATCTTTCCTGTTAGGACATCTAGCTACAATATGGCCAATTTATTTACAATTAAAATATTCTAAAGGTAACTTTCCTTTATACCTTCCTTTACCTTTCTGAAGTCTCCTAGCCATAAGTGCTTCAAGTTCATCAAGTCCATCTTCACTGTCACTGTCACTTTCATTTCTTATGTTATGTTTACTGCTAGACTTACCGATTTTCAAGGATGACATAAATGCGGACTCAACACTTGATACAATATTGTTATCATAGTTATTTAGCTCAAAAGTAGTCAATTTACCGATTAGGCTATCAAGTGTAAGAACATTACCCGGTGCAGATCTCATTTCATGAATAGCAGAGATTCTAATAGTATAGACAAGCAGCAATGTTCTAAGAATTTTTCTCACAATAGTGTCTTCATCAATAACACCTCCTGCTCCTCGGATAGCATTGACAACCTCATTGATTCTCTTATTGTATTGTGTAATGTTTTCACCTTCTTTCATATTCATATCATCAAATCTACCTCTAAGGCTTTCTTCTCTGGCCCTTGGTACATTTGCATCTCCTCCATGAACTAGTGCAAGTTTTTCCCACATTTCTTTTGTTGAAGTACATGCTTTGATATCTTCAAATTATGCATCAGATAGGG
Source organism: Chamaecyparis obtusa (assembly GCA_027943335.1). NCBI lineage: Eukaryota > Viridiplantae > Streptophyta > Pinopsida > Cupressales > Cupressaceae > Chamaecyparis > Chamaecyparis obtusa. Next base: position 551,834 of record BSBK01000312.1, read on the forward strand.
CAGCGGCAATCTCTATCATTTTCATGTTGTGTTCATGTATGTCTCTCAGTTGATCAACTATCAAAGTTCCAGTTGTCGGTTGTATTTAAGCATTGGTCGGGTGAAATACTATAGATTCTCCAATTTCAGATATATGCAACTTCATTCTGCTTTTCCATGTTGAGAATTTATCTTTGTTCATCTTTGGCACCTCTCTCTTATACATCTTGTAATCTTTAGCTCAAGTCCTTCAAACTTTATTTTCAAGCACACAGGATCTGATACCAATTGTTAGATAACTGAGAGGGGGGGGTGAATCATTTAAATCAGTTCTCCTATAGTCCCAAACTCTCAGATGTACTTTTTCAAACTTCTTTCAACAAAATAATCAACTCGGTAAGATATTAAGATTAACTTTCTGTTCATTTACCGATTGCCGGTAATTTCCAAAATTGTTTTTACCAATTAATCAAATATGAAATATGTAAAGCATGATAGTAATCCAATCACAACAAATAACACATAACACAAAGATTTAACATGGAAACCCTACTAAGGGAAAAACCACCTAGGATCGGTAACCCAAAATATTTCACTCTTCTGAAGTGAGCTTGGTTAGGATCCAACCCTATTAAAGGTTACAAAACACAGTGTAAGGTGTGACCTTGTTAGAGGATTTATCACTACTAATTAACTCTTGACTAACATTCACTATGGGGTCAACAAGAAAACCATCAACATTCATAGAATGTCATATTGAAATACAAAAGACTGTTAAGTCCACTCGGTTAAGAGATGTAGCTGTAACAATGGTTAAACTGATACAATAGTGATCTGATTCAAATACAACTCAATTTTCAGGTATTCAGATTTATGCTAAGCTCAATATAACTCTTTAGGTCAATAATCAATTCACTCCATTATATCCTCCAACTTACTTCACTCAGTGTATAATTCTCTGATGCTCAGTAATACCTGCAGTCCAGCTCAATTCTATCTGTAACCAATTTGATTAATCGTGCATGAAAAATGTCTTCATGTGAATTCTCCTGCAGTCTCAATTCATCCGAAAGATTCAACAATGAATCTCATGTCTCTTAAATAGACATGTAAACCATTTTCATCTCATCCATCATATTTTGCCTCTTAATCTCCATCATTCATTTTACCTCTTCAAGCTTCCTCGGTAGTTGTATCAATAACACATTTCAATCTCTTCCCTTTGATTATCTCTGAATTTTGTCAGTCGTTGATCTTATAAAAAACTCTATCTCTTACCTCGAAATCACAAGGATCTGCCAGCTCAACAATTCCAGACAGTTGTTATAAACATTTAATGTTTTCATCCTACTCAGTTAATACAGAATGCATCGGTGATAACTAACTTGGTCATTATTGTCACTCGGTATACACAAAACTGGTTCCGTGTATACTGAAATCTTCAATTACCGACCACATTAACTTTTTCAATTCTGATCTCATCTTCATAATAGAATAATGTAACATGCTCAAGTCAACAACATAATGCCATAGACTCATCAATAAGTTACCCAATGTATACCTTATCCATATCTATCATATTCATGTTGTCGTTATGTAGATATCTCATTTCTTCACCATTTCTTCCTTCTGTAGATGTTCAAATGTTTGTAACTATCATGATAAGTATATTCAAAACTCGTTGACATCAATGACAACATATTGACTGATTTAATCATCTTACATATTACTTTAACAACTTGGTGACCTCTTGAATCTTCGTCAAGATATTCAATCAGTTGTACATTAACATCCTCTGTATTATGTATTTGTAGTTTTAGTGGGAGTCACACCCCACCCTATTCTGCCAATATGCCTAAATCTAATGTAATTTTAGATAATGGATATTGTCTACCCAAATATAAAACTATTTATTTCTTGTGTTGAGCTCCAATATATTCTAGCAATAGTGTAATGGATTGCATTAGAATTAGAATTACTTCCATCATCTAGTTTCCTTACTCTTCTCATTGAAAGAAAGTTATACTATGAGCACCGCATGAGAAGAGTCAGGGACATATGAAAGATGAAGGATTTATCCATACAGAGTGTGGGGACCTTGGAAGCAGGTTGCATGATTGAGAAATTCCATCATACAGAGTAATAGTATTGTACAAGCCTTGTTCTACCATATGGGTGAGAAATATACTAGATGCCTTGTGGGGTCGCTATACAAACATCACCAACAAAGGAATTATGGCCTCCAAGTTGGTCAAATAGAATCGTATGAGCATGTGGGCCCTACTGAGATGATTCATCAAAACATTCACATGGTCAAGTGAAGATTAGCCACTGTATGAGTATTTTAGTCATAGGATCAAGACTAGCATCGTGCGCCTTGTAACAACCATCAGGAAGAATCACCATACAGTTTTATCCTATTACCAAATGGACAAGGTGGTGAGGTAAGGCAGTGCATATAGAGGGTGTCATATGGCTAAGGGTCGTCGAGACATTACAATGGTATTAGAGCTAGAAATTCTTCTATCCTGTCAATAGTGGATGTGATCATACAATGGAAGGAGGTATAGGTCTACAGATATAATGGGGGAACAACAGGATCTTACCATTGAAATCACAACACTATGAAGGGAACTAACCAAAAGCCAATATCATCTCAACATAGCCATTGTCAAAGGGGAAAAACAACAACATCTAATGGAGGAGACACTGCAATTATTGGTAGAAGGTAGAACAAATGGAGATCATAATGAACATGGCAAAAATTCGGTCACTGGAAACACACAACACTCACATTCTCGACCGATGATCCTAACATTTACCTAGAGAAAAGAAGCACCTCGTGGAGAGAAAGATCACACTTTCCATGAGTTACAAGAGAAAATGAGACAAGACTGGAGGGATGTGGATCTTGAGGGAGATATATCCTTCAAGGATTATGTAGATCTTCGAATGAAATACTCAGGTAGAAGGAATCGTGGCTATTACACCGATGACATCAAATAGAATATTGGCAAGATAAATCTATCATCCTTTGATGGGTCTAGGACAACATCCGCACAAGCATGGATATAGAAAGAAGAAACTTACTTCTAGCTCAACCCAATGCCAAAGGATGAGGAAATCAAAATTGTAGCACTTCATCTGGAAGGAATTTCTCACGAATGGTGGCACCATGGGATGGTCACCCTTGGTCACAATCGAGTAACCTCATATATAGATTTCACGGAGAGACTTATAGATCTCTTTGATGGTAAGGATCCAAAAATCAACTTCAAAGAGTTGGCCCAACTAAAGCAGTCGAGACCAGTGGATGATTACATCACAAAATTTTAGAGGTTGTCTATGATGGTTACATACATCTTGGAGAGGAGACTGGTTATGTTGTTCATGGATGGGTGGATGGGACTTTTTAAAGGTTGGGTCAAAGGGTTCAACCATGGAATGCTCACCCAAGTGATTAAGAAAGCACGTGACATGACTACCTCATCTTCTTGTACCAAGAGTTACACACATTCCAAACCACCCCTTGCACCAAAGGATAAAGATAGAAAATCATACCCCAAGAAATCATCATTGCATGAGGCAATGAGCAAAAATACAGGAGGAGAAAGCTTCATTACACATGTAAGGAGCTATGTGAACCCGGTCACTGATTCTTAGGAAAAGGGAAGATCCATTACAATGAAGTGGTGTCTGACGACGAGTAGGAAAATGAAGAATCTAATCCATAGGAGAAAGAGGAAACTAAAGGAGACATAAATCACACGGAAAAAATTGTCACACTAGCACAAAGAGGGGGTGTTATTACAGCACTAGCTAGCACTCCAAGGTGCAGTGTGTTTCAGGTCCGTCATACACTCCAGGGACAACGGTTCGTAGTCATGTTGGATAGCGGGGCCACTCTCAACTTCATCAAATCGTCACTTGTGAACTAGAGGGTTTTACGTACAAAAGAGCATGAGGGGTTTGAAGTCAAGGTAGTTCGAGGAAATCTACTCTCATGCACTCATCTAGTTCTGCAACTGAGTTTTACCATGGGAAAATACATGGTAACAGATGATTTCTTCGTGGTAGATCTTGATGATATGGATGTCATCTTGGGCTTTCAATGGATAGAGAACCTCAACCGGTACACATAGAGTTTCAAAAGGATGGAATTTTTATTCAAAGTGGAAGGCAAGAAGGTGGTACTAAGAGGAATGTCAAATGGCGGTCTAAGGGAGAAATGGATGGAAGCAATCTTCAGACATGATAATGTCATTTGGGAAGCACAATGTTTGGTCTCGACCAAACCTTTGAGTCAGCCACAAATATACTACCATGATGATGAGCTTTAGGTAGTATTAGGCAGGCACAGTTTGGTTTTCGCGGATATTCCACCTGGTATACCCCCACATAGAGGTTTTGAGCACACCATCAAGCTAGAGGAGGGTGATGGACATATTATCATTGATGTCAAAATCAGAAGCATATGTAATGAACATGAATGGATACGAACAGGCAATATATATTCAGCATACATAAATAGTGAGTAGTGTTGAACACAGAAGTCAGGTGACATCTAGGCAAGAAGAATGTAACAAAGAGAGATTCCTTGTTCTTAACATGTTTGATCACAAGATCAGATGTTATAAAGATAGTAGAAGATGGTTTCGTCAATGTTATCAATTAGACAATGTATTTTCAGAATGTGTAAGATCTGTCATCATTGGATGTTGTCTGTCAAATAAGAATATATATAGATGATTGGAAAGTGTTGTCAAGAGAGTATGGACAAGGTCATTAACAAAATCAGATTACAATTTGATATTGGCATGGGCAGACCAAGATAGTAAGCTACCTCCTTTATTAGCGTCCAAGACAATGAAGATAAATCTACTTCATAATCCAAGTGTATGACCAATACAAAGCGGTTGATAGACAGAAGTTTGAAGAATATAATTCTGCTTCATTATCAAAAGTTGATATAAAAAGTGCTTTAATTCCAGATTTATATAGGAATATGAATATGGTCGACTTCCATATCAATTCATAATACTAGGTTATGTTCAAGTACAAACAGAGAATATACAGAGAGATACATACAATCTCACATAAATTTACACAGGCATATATAGTGGATACAAATGAGATAGAACATCATACAAATATATATATACATACAAAGATGTTGCAGAGATATACAAGACCACAGCTATATACCTATCCTAAAGGATATCGAGTTTATTCGAGTTATTTAATCCTTCATATGTCACAGTTCTTTGTTGAAAGAATTTAACAGTGACCAGTTTCTATGGTGGAATGTAACCGCCTAGAAATCAAATGGTGAATATATTTATGTGACAGATGTTTTATGAAAATTTTATTTGTTTATGGTTCAAGACAAGAAGATACGAAGATTAACAGTGATAATCTTCAGTTGAAAACTATATATATATAGCAGTGTTAAATACAGGGATATAAACAGTCGATGGCAAGAAGACAATATATGAATATATGTTATATATCGAAGTTGAAAATATCATTTTCGAAGATTAACAATGCTATATGTAGTGTAAAAATGCAGCAATTGATATCGAAGTGTTTAATAGAAGATAAAAGAAGATATACAATAAAAAGTTTTAAAAGTTTCAATTTGGTGAAAGCGGCTACGAGTATGGTATTTGTGTTTATTTTGAATATGGTGAGTAGAACGTGTGAGAGACATATATGACAACAGAATAGTGGTTTTTGAGATACCATTGACGGCATAAAAATAGCAACAAAGATATTGCTAGCGATACAAAGATTTTATATAGAACGACAAAGATTATCGAAGGTTCAAAGATTATTAAAGAAGGGTTGAATATTATATGAAGGAATAATTAAATACAGCGAACGACATAAAGACATTATCGAAGGTTATATCGATAATAGTTTGCAATTTAAATTTGCAATAATATCAAAAGGTTTCATATGATAAAATTTGTTATTGAAGGTTAAAAACAGCGGTTGAACATTATATGCAGCGAGTGAACATAAAGTGAAAGTTTGATAACACACAGCGTTGAAAATATTATCTAAGTCTTTAAAAGAATGATTAGAGAACAGCAAATAAAAAGTCATCGAAGATATCAAATTTTTGATATAGTTGGTAATAGTCGGCAATAGAAGGTTATTGGAGTTTTATTAAAAGGAGGATTAACTTAATTAAAGATAATAATATTTTTTAAAAGAAAAGACACCTGTTCATAAAAAGTCACATCTTTTATAAAGAGACATAATGTTTCATTTAAAAAATATGAATATATATATATTCAGTCTATTATTTTGAAAATGAATGTAAGTCAACAATTAATAAAGGGGAGAAGAAGAGTAGTAAGAGATATGTATGAATGAGTAAGAATGTACGTTGAAAAAGAAAATATATAGTGGAAAGCTATATCAGGTATATTAAAGAAGAAGAGTAAGTAAAATAGAGATATGATAAAGATATATCATATAAACAAACAGAGATATAATATGTGCAAATATGAAGGAATAAAAGTGCAGATTTGAGAAAAGGGTAAGTGCATTCAAGGCAGAATTATATGAAGAAATTAAGGACAGGCTTGTATGAAGAGATTGTAATGTCCATCATCAGTTGAAGAAAGCAACATTGCCAAGGTGGAAGAGAAATTTATGTGTAGTGGGTTGGTGCTCACGAAGACAGTGGTGGGAGTCGGTGCTTCCAGTAGATCAGTGCCTGTGAAGTGTGGGAGTTGGTGCTTCCAGTGAGTCGGTGCTCATAAACAGAGGGGTTGGAGCCTCTAGTAGGTTGGTGCCTACAAAGCATTGTAAAAGAACAATATTATATAAAAGCAAATTATTTTGTGGTTTTCTCCCATATTGGGTTTCCACGTAAATATTGTGTTCATGTACATAATTGTTTATTTGAGTATTTGAAGTTATCTTTGAATAAAAGCATTTAAATTTTAAAAAAGTTATTATACTGATTCACCCCCCCCCCCCCCCCCCCCCCTCTCAGTATAATCGTGTGCTCTTTAGAGGGATCCAAGCCTGTTATCACTACGCTCTATCGTCATCCCAAGAAGTTCAAAGAAAAGATAGAAAAGATGATCTAGGAACTCCTTGATTAAGGAATGTATCAAACCCAACACACTCTCTTTGCATCCTCGGTAGTTTTGGTGAGGAAGAAGGATGTGACTCTCAAGATGTGCGTTGAATATTGAGAATTGAACAAGAAGACCATCAAGAATAGATACCCCATTCCTAGGATCGACAAGTTGTTGGATGAACTACATGGAGTGATTTACTTCTCCAAGATTGATCTTTGCTCCAACTACCACTAGATCTACATGAGGGAACAAGATGTCCAAAAGACAACATTCCATTTCCACTACGAACACTATGAGTTCTTGGTCATGCCATTTGGGTTGACCAATGCCCTAGCCACCTTTCATTCCTGCATGAACCACATCTTCAACAAGAAACTAGGTAAGTTTTTGCTGGTATTCTTTGACGACATAGTCATTTACAACAAGACGTGGAAGGAACATCTGAGGCATCTAGATGAGGTATTAGGAATCATGGAGTCACACTTGTTCACAAAGAGATACAAATGTGAATTTGGGATGACTAAGATTTTGTACTTAGGCCACGTCATGAGTGCTTGAGGGGCTCAAGTGCTCCAAGAGAAGATTCAAGCAATCATTGATTGGCCCCCACCTAGGACACTCACAAAGTTGCATGGTTTTTTTAGATTGTGCAATTATTACAGAAGATTTGTAAAAGGATTTTCATAGCTAAGAGCACCACTGAAAGACTTGACGAAGAGAAGAGCTTTCCATTGGGATGAGCAGGCACAACAAGCCTTTGATGGGATAAAGGAAGTCATGAGTACGTGTCCAATACTGGCACTACTAGACTACACACGACCCTTTGTCTTGGAGTGTGATGCATCGAGAGAAGGCATTAGAGAAGTATTAATGAAAGGCCATCACTCCACCACGTTTGAGAGTCAAAAAACTTCTAGAGATAAACAATTGTACTCAATCTATGATAAGGAGATGTTCGGCATCATGCACGCACTAGCCAAGTTTCAACAGTACCTCATTAGAGAAATATTTGTGGTACAGACAGTCCACAACAGTCTGAGAAATTCTGGAGTAGGACTTGAACGAGTGACAACAGAAATGGGTGAGAAAAATCCAAGCATACAATTTTGACATTGAGAGAATGAAGGGGAAGAATAATGTGGTGGTTGACACCTTGTCACTAAGACCTACTATATGTTCACTATCATAGATTTTGGCAGATTGGAAGGCCCATTTGTTGTTTGAGTACTTCGAGAATACTTTTATGTGCCAATGATGGATGGTCAAATACAAGATGACTGGTATAAGGTGGTTGACGACATCATCTATTACAAGGATAGAATCTATTTGATACCCAAATCAAAGATGAAGGAGAGGATTTTGAGGGAAGTTCACAACTCACCTCTGGCAGGACACCTAAGGTATCTCAAGACCTATAGACAAATTCAGGAGAGTTTCGCTTAGAAGGGCCTGAAGAATGATGTGCTACAGTACGTGCGAGAATGTACAACTTGCCAACAAAAAAAATTAGAGCATACCCTTCTTGTTGGGTTGCTACAACCCCTGTTAATACCTGATCAGAAATGGGAGAGCATTTCGATGGATTTCATCACTGGACTTCCCCGGGTGATGGGGATGGATTGTATCTATGTCGTGGTGGATTGTTTGACCAAATACCCCCATTTCTTTGTCATTCCCACAAGATTTCAAGCAGCTTGGGTGACCGAGTTATTTTGCTAAGAGGTTTTTTGCTTGCATTGTCTTTCGCGGAACATAGTCAGTGACAGGGATAGTCATTTTCTCAGCACTTTTTGGATGGAACTATTTCACTTGGAAAGAATGGAATTGTAACCAAGTACAAGCTACCACCCACAGACGGATGGTCAAAAAGATATTGTGAACAAATGGTTGGAAGGCTATGTTTCAGCACATTAGAAGGCATAGGTCCATTGGCTACATTTAGGAGAGCATTGTTACAACACTACCTATCACATGTCAATAGGTATGTCACCCTTAAAGGCACTTTAGGGTTATGAACCTTCCTCATTGTGGATCTAGCATTAGGTGAAATGTGTGCATTGAGAGCCAAGGACTAGCTACTGGAAAGTTTGGATATCCTGAGGTCTCTCAAGGACAACCTCCAAAGGGCTTAGAATCAGCATATGTATGTCGATCGACATAGGGTAGAGCGAAGTTTTGAGGTAGGAAATTTGGTTTAACTCCTCCTACAACCAACTAGACAATCCTCTGCGAAAAAAAGTGGTGTTGAGAAGTTCAAGCCACACTTCTATGGACCCTATAGAGTGGTTCAAAGGATGACTGAAGTTGCCTACGATTTGGAACTTCTACAGGGAAGTTAGATTCACAACATTTTTCATGTTTCATGCCTTAAGAAGGCAATCGATCAATGTGTCATGGTGTGTAAGGAACTTCCACCCATTAATGAAGAAGGAAAAGTTATTTGGAGCCTGCAAAGATCATCAACGTCCAAGAGAGAAATATGAGGTCGTGCACCATCGAGGAGTAGCTAGTTCGATGGAAGGACTCACAGCTAGAAGATAAAACATGGGAAAGAGAATAGATCTTGGAGCACCCCAATCTATAATTAGTTGAGGGGCAAATGATTCTTGGGTCGAGAGGACTGTAATTTCCTTGGAATAATTAAATAGTTAACTAAAATTAATTGTATGACCCCAAAACTTAATAATATCTTTTGGGCCCTTTTTATTAATTAGTTAGTTATGTAGTTGTAGGGATGATGAATCTGATGTTTTCTTTGTATTTTTGAATTCCAATTGGAGATCAACTCTATTACAGTTTCAGAGGTGCAAGATCCTCCCTATTTTGTATTTGATGTTTTGGTGGGAGTCACACCTCACCCTATTCTGCAAGTTGGTCTGAATGTGATGTAATTTGAGATAATCGATATTGTCTATCCAAACATCAAACTATTCATTTCTTGTGTTGAGATGCAATATATTCTAGCAATAGTGTAATAGCTTGCATTAGAATTTGAATTACTTCCATCATCTAGTTTCCTTACTTTGCCCATTGATCAAAAGTTATACTATGAGCACTGCAAAGGAAGAGTCAGGGACATACGGAAGATGAAGGAGCTATTCATACAAAGTATGGAACTCGTGGAAGCAGGTTGCACAACTGAGACATTCCACCATACAAAGTAGTAGTCACCGTACATGCCTTTTTCTACCATACAAGTGAGCCATATACCAAACACCTTGTGGGGTGGTCATACGAACATCACCAACAAAGACATTATGGCCTCCAAGTCAATCAAATAGAGTCATATGGGCGTGTGGGGACTACTGAGATGAGTCATCAAAAGTGGGGACATCAATAACCCATCTAATTATCGGACAATTATGGTCAATCCTCTCTTCGACAAACTTTTTGGGAGCATGGTGGAACGTAGAATCAACAGCTGGGCTGAAGGTGAAGGAAAAAGAGCCAAAGGGCAAGTGGGTTTCAGGCCCAAACACTCTACCATTGATCATTGCATCACTCTGTTGACTTGGTGGTCAGCACCTCCTTGGAGATTCGTGACATGGCTTAACCGCCTCTCGTGGATCGGGTTAAATCTGACATTTGTATCGGGCATTGATAGTTCGAGCTTTTGGTGCAACGACAAATGATTCCAATGATTGGTATCAGAGCCTTGGGTCATGGGTTCAAGTCTCCCTTCAGTGGGTGCTGAAGGCTTAGTCAGTGCTAAGGGGGAGTTTGTTGACTTGGTGGTCAACACCTCTTTGGGGATTCGTGACATGGCTTAACCACCTCTTGTGGATCGGATTAAATCTAACATTTGTATCGGGCATTGACAGTTCAAGCTTTTGGTGCAATGGCAAATGATTCCAACACACTCTTCAACACTTGATAGAAAATTTTTGGGACAACCAGGGAGGAGAAGCTTATTGTTGTTTTGTGGACTTCAAAAGGTCTTTTGATATGGTTCCTAGAGACAACTTGTGGAGTAGAATGGAAGACATCATGGATGTATTTAGAGTTGCAGTGCATAGGTTATATGAGAGAGTCAAGATCAAAATTAGAACTAAAGAGGGTATGTTTGAATGCTTTGGTGTTAAACAAGGATGCCCATTATCTCCCACTTTGTTTGCCATAAATAATGATAAACTAGAATCCTAGTTAGACAAGATAGATGGCGAAGGGGTGCATTTAGCAGGATATGTGGTGAAGCTTCTTCTTTATGTGGATGATTTTATTCTAATTTCTAAAACTATTCAAGGGTTAAGAGATCAATTAGAGGCTTTGGAGCACTTTTTTCAGGAAGTGGGGATGTAGGTGAACATCACCGAAATGAAAATTGTGATTTTTTCTTTGAAGAGGAAGGAAAAACATGTTTCCTTCATTTTGTAAGGCAGCTTGTTAGAAATTGTGAAAGAATACAAATATTTGGGGATTGACCTCCATTATAGACTCAGGCGGGAGACTTGTAGAGAGAAAAGGATTCAGGGAGGGTGGAAAGTGTCCCACTTGCTTCAGAATAGATGCAGAAATGTTGAGCTTTGGGATTGGAAAACCAAGAAACTTTATTTGGCTTACTGGTAACGTCAGTTGTCCTCTATGGCTGTGAAGTTTGGGGAGGCAACATGACAAAATGTGGTTGGAGACAGGTGGAGGGGATTCAAAAACACTTAATCACTAGGAGTCTTAAAGTCAAGACCTTGGTCTTATATGAAATTCTCTTAGCTGAAGCAAGTAGTTTTCCGTTGGAGGCGGTTGTGATAACTCTGTTAATAAATTATTTAAAAAAACTTAACAACATGGATAACCAACGATGGCCCAAAATTGAGATGAAAGAGAATTTGGTCCATAGGAAGAAAATATGCATGAAACAAAATATAAAGTAGTTGAGTAAGTGGAACATCAAGTTACAAGAATGCCCTAATACCAATGCGGAAAATAAAAATGTTTGTCATAGAAAAATTTTGAACTGCCATGTGGAGTAGTAACATGGGTAGGAAAAAGGCTCATTACATCAAAGTGTTCAATCCAACTGGGGAACATGGTGATAGGGTGTATCTGGGGGCAGATATTAAAGGAAAAGCTAGATTGTTAGTGGCCCAGTTGAGGACGGGTTCTCATTACCTCAGATGCAAGACGGGTAGATGGAAAAGGCCCAAAGAGGAATGGAAAGAAAGGATTTGCAAGTTCTGTATGTCGGGTGTGATTGAGACTGAATGAAATTTTATCATTGAGTGCACCGCTTATGATGACATCTGGGCTTAGTACGAAATCTCTTCGGGAGCAAACAGCATGCACAGCCTATTCGAGGAGGATAAGATCAATGTAATGGACACCCCTGAATGCCCCAAAAAACTAAACCCACTGCTGAAAGGAATTATGTCAAACAGTTTGCATTCAACTTCTTATTTCTCCATTTAATGTTTTAAACCCCTTATAACACTGGAAATCAAACATTTATTTGTTTGTTGTGTTTTGTGCATGGAATAGGAATCATACAACATAAACAAGAAATAAACTACAATAATATGCAAAGTGGACAATGAACTGCTACCGATAAAATGTTATTTTCAGAATTAATAAAACCAAATACATGGCAGATTTATCAACTCACTAATTACTCCAGCATTAATGAAATAATACTCCAGCCCATGCTTTCGAACTTGCTGCTACAGTGACATGAATAGTACCACGTGAATAGTGTTGTGTGAATAGTGTTGTGTGAATAGTGCCGCATGAATAGTGCCACGTGAATAGTGCCGCATGATCAGTGCCGCTACAGTACTTTGTCCTTCAATCATTCCACTACCTTCATAAAATCATTCCCTCAAAGCGGCATAAGCATTGGACAAGTAGTGAAGAAGATATGAGCAAAATACCAAATCTGCCTGTAGCTGGAAATGCAACTAAACTGCCTGATAATGAAACTGATAACAATGGATTCCAAAGGCCAAACCCCAAGGGAATGACGTCTAGAATGTCACAAGAGAGGATAAATGTCCTCAAATGCCAAGAACGGATCTGCAACTCACACACCAATTTCTTCTCATATTCAACCTGTCTAATGAAGCCACAAACGCTTCCTTTTATTCTATTTCCAAGGGTCGGTTCAACTCTCATGGGCAATGTGGGATAAAAGATGAGCAATATAAAACATATATTAAAATATCCCCTTATGTCTCCCTTGGGTACACATCCCCATAAAATAAATATTAAAGTAACACTTTAATACTTTACAATTAAATTAAATGTTACTTTAATAAAACTTCAAGCATTAAAATGTATTAGCAATCGGACTCCGAATAATGCAAGTGATAGCTCGTTGGAAAGCTCTCACCGAAGAGTATCAAATCCAATCACCAAAACTGGCCTCCACTGTGTCCTGTTGACTTACTAAAAATAGTAAGTATGCCTGAAACTGAGTAAATCAACTTCATTTTGGCCCAAACTGGAAATGACTAGGCCAAAACACTCCAGGATCCCCTTAAACCCTTCGTTAGCCCTCGAGACCATGTAGAACAAGGCTAACGCACACACGCTTGGTCAACTGCTAAAGTGGGGACATTACAATCAACCAAACCACTAGTTTGATTGTCAAGATTCACAGCAGAAGGTCCGACTTGGAAAAGAATCTAGAGTTAGCTTACATCTGTGATCCAGTGGTCCCTTAGACTGTTTGGTCTCGTGGACATCATTAAAATCATTCATTCATTCTTTCAAACATTCACACAGTTGGGTGAAGATTAGCCACCGAATGGGCAATTTGGGTGTATGGTCAAGACCGACACCATACGCCTTGTAACAACCATTAGGAGGAATCACTATATGGTTCTATCCAATCACCATACGGGCAAGGTGGTGAGGTGAGGGAGTGCATATGAAGGGTCATCGAGACATTACAAAATGGCTCTACCATGTCTCTACATAAGGTCACCAAACAAAGAGAAAAGGATGAAAGATTGACATAAAATTTTCTTTTGTAGTTGTCTTATTTTTTGTTGATAGATTATTTGTGTCTACATATTTGAAGGCATTTGATACCCGAAGATTTTATTGTTTGACATTTTTTTTATTAGAGAATAAGATCCATAAGCAAATTAATCATTAAATCTAAACTATATAGTATAAATGAAATAAATAATCATCAAATATAGAGAATATAACACAATTTATATGCACATAAAATAATTTCAAGTAAAAAATGTTACATAAATATCATTCAATATGAATTATAATTCTATATATTTTGTTTTGGAATACTTGCATTAAATGTTATCTCCAAATAAATATTATCCTCTAGTGCTTCACTGTCATTTCCATTTTAGAATAAAATATGAAACTCTTCAGTAATTCATGACTTCTTTGACAAGCATGTCATAAGGATAAAATATGCACCAAGATGAAGATCATGCATTCCAAAATGCACAATAAACATCTTGTCATTATTTAGATCTCAATTTCCTTAAAATGATATTATAATGAGATCCTATAAAAAATTGTTATAGCCCAAGTCTCCTAAAACAAGCCTTTCAAGTTCTTGCTATAATAATAACACTTGTATGTCATCTATCTAATAATTTTACAAATGGAAGGAATAATAAGGAAGAGATAAGATAGTTTCTATAAGATGACATATAAAGCTCAGATTTTTTTTTAAGTCTTATATATCTAGTTAGGTATTATCCAATGCCTATAAGTCTTACCAATTCCCTTAGTTATTATATAGATTTACTCACTAAGAATGACCATTATTACAAACACTTCCTTCAATGATAATTCTATTGGATACATTTTTAATAGAGGCATATTACACAAACAATTATTTTGTGATTATTGGAATTCCACCCTAGTTCTTCCTGAACAATATATCTAACATTTGATAATCAATATAATAAACTTAGAAAGTAATTTTAACATGGAAAACTTTCTTCCCCTCAATGAAATACCCTTCAACTTAAATGTACTTTCTTTTAAAATGGGACTTTTACTAGTACCTAAAATAAAACTCGTCCAATAATCTCCTAAAAGATTTATTCTTGTGTGGCCATTTTTTATTCAAACTCTATAGATTACAGAGCAATATAAAGGTTATTTTAAGTATTACTCCATCTAGGTGGTACCAACTACAACATTAAGGCATAGCACAAGGCATATATCTTACTCACCTATGATCACAAGCATGGCCAATAATGTAAAAATAAAGTAAATTTAATTTATGGTGCTGTAGTATCGTAAAATGTATCCTTACTATTTTACATTCTATTTTGGACCATTAATTTGGTGTGCTATCTCATAGTTCATTTTAAGCAAATTTTTCCCATTGAAAACCAAATTGTCTTTACATTTACCTAAATATTTTTAATACTTAAATATCCTTAACTAAATTCTTAAGCATGCAAGAATATCTACTTTGAGGATTAATTTAAAGGGGAAGATTATATTGGTTTACTATTCACACTATACATCTCTCATGAGTGGTGATTCAAAATAATCTCATTGTTGATGAGATTGAAAGGTAGATTTGATATATATTTCACTAAATAATGCTTGCAAGGGTGAATGAATGGGAATAAAATTGACAAAATAAACTATTGAAAAGCAACATTCACCATCATTAAAGTGTGATGCCTTCAAGGATAGAAGAGACAATAATGTTAATATCTTGATAGCTACTTTGTGTTGATTTATTCAATGAGTGGACAATTAAGCTATCTTTAGCCTATCTTTAGCCTCATGGACATTAAAATAAGTTCTTTCTTTCTTTAAGAATTGCCTAAGCATTATCATCAGGGCTCAAGTACTCATAACACCTTGGCATTTCCCTCGACAATCAATGCAATTAAGGCTACTCAATGTGTAACACCTTAGCATTTATTGTATACTAAACTATTCTTTTTATAACTCCCAAGTTGTGATCGGTTTCAAAATCCACTTAATTTGAGAGTCATTACCATATTCCTCTAAGGATATGATCTACAAACCCCCAATAGCCAAAAATATTTAGATTAGTAATCAAAATTGGAGGGTGGCCTGAAACCACATTTGAATAGTTGTTTCATGTTCGTTTGTCAACATTTAAGTGAAGTTTTAAGAATTTATATTTTTCAACGAAATAAAAGTTACCCTCCATTCGAAGGGAAAATCAAAATTTACCTTGGAGGGAATTAAAACTTACACTTATTTTGATAGCTCGACACCCCTTTGAAGAGTAGCATTGCATGGTTTAATAGACTTCATAGTTATACTTCAGCTTTTTCTTCTATTTTCACTATTACTCTGAATTGACTCTTTCGAGTATTGATTTCACCAACTTTCCCTCTCTTTAGTAAGCCCTCTAAAGACCCATTGTATAGATCATTAATGAGGAATAGAACGGGGAGACAAATGAGAGCAAAGAGAGTGGAACATGAGGAAGGACCAAAGCCTGGCTATGCCTTAAGCCTGCCCAATTACTTGCCGTAGGATAAGCTAGGTTTTCCTACTACAATATTATGATTTACCACCTCGATCCAATACGATATGTTCTCTTGATTCACTTAGGTTTTCTCTATTAGTCAATGGCAATAGTGGGCCCCTCAAGAATACATGCCTTTCAATGCAAAGGATTGAGCTATAGTCAAAGCCCTGCTGATTGATGAAATGGATGATCAGATCGGTGTTCCATTCCTGCATGGAACATGGAATGCAGGCATCAAAAGGCCCATTGACAAGACATTTTTAAATTTCAAAATACAGTTATACTATGAGTTTTAATGTAATTGATAAATGTAAAAAACTGTGTTGTCACCAGGCCTTTTGATGCCTGCATAGACATCTCCACGGAATCATATTCTTCAATAGCCTTTGATTTTGTTACTAATTACTGAAGTTGTGGACTTGTTTTAGGATAAAGAGTGATGGAAAATCAGATTTTGGATAGTTGTTGCCCGTCCCATCTGAGGTTAAACAGTTATTTTGCTCACCTCTTGTCCCATGTCGTCATGCTTCCTCAGCTAAAGAAAAATCCTAGTTAATAAAAGTACAGTAGGGCGCATGTGTAAGTAATTTTAAAACTAAAATTAGATCGACCTATGGACTTGTTACATCTCAATAACTATCCGGGCTTGTTTTTATTGTGTATACAATCGTCGTGGTCTTCTTAAGAAAATTTACAACATGCCTGAATAAAAAAAAGTAGGTGATTAACATGTGCCCTGTCATTGACTAACAAGAATCTTATCCGTGCAGCTTTCTCCAGAATGATTTACACAACCGTATCATGGGAAAAAATAACATCTTAAGAACTCATCTTTTCCATTGAAGAAACTCCTTCACATAATATCATAATATCCTTCATACTTATAAATATTTATGAATTGTCTTTTTATGGAAAATCTACAGATCCCTCTCTTTATTTCGAAAGTAGGTTGTCCAATTCTATTGTTACTTTCAAATACCGATCCATCTGTTTTAATAGGCGCTTCAGATTGGGTAAGTAAAACCTTCTTGGTCCTGTTAGAAAATTGCACTTGTATTGTTTGCAAGGCTTGGTTGATTCTTCTTGCAGGAAGATGTTCCTGGGTCAACAAGGTGCCCTGGCCTTTAATACCCATTGCAACTCTGTTTGAAGAATTTCACTACAACAGAGAACGTCCAAAACACCATGATTACCTTAGCCTCATCAGCAGAACATCCAAAACAAAAATCTTCTCTGTAAAAGAGATGGAATTGAATAGTTTTGCAATTAAGGAACAAGACTGCCATGGATTAAGTTGCAGTGCACATGGATGTATGATGACGTGTTTTGCTCAACAAATGCAATATCATTTACAGAAAACTCTTACGTGACACCATGGAATGGCAAACACACTTTGTCAAGTCTAAAACTGAACTCGAAATACAGAACTAGAATATATGCACATAGATTGGAACTCTATTTTCTCATCCTATAGATGTGATTAGTTATTTTGTGTATGAATTTCTAACTGGAAATAAATGAAATTTGCAGTCAGTCTTTTGTTTTAATTGGAACAACTGGATTAAATAGATATCACCAATATACAAGGTAACAGAGCAGAAATAGCTTTAAACTGGCCAAGTTGAATGGCCAGATTATTCGAACATGTTGGTGCGCTTAGTATATTTCCATAATTTCAAAAAGAAAAAACAAAAGATAAAGATCCACCTCCAGACGTGAGGATGGTGGTTGTCATTGCATGTAGGCTTTCATTCATTTATTTTGTTGTTCTCAATTTATCATTTTTTGTTGTTTGGAATGCAATACTTTTAAGGAAATCGTGCCACATACCTTCTGACTCAGCTAGATAATTTTGACATATTAAAAAGATGTATATCTCAAGAACTTTTCGCATAATGGAGCCAAAATTTACCAAACAAAAGAACAGAATGTTACTCTACATAAAGGGAAACGAGATTATCTCCCGAATGGCTGACAAGATAAATGTTATGAAATGAATGAATGGATTAATAGTTTACAAGATAAAAGCTCAAATGTTGAACATCTTTGGACCTACAAATCTGATGTGTCTCACATGCCACTTGAATCCCTTCCAAATATTATCCTCTTTGTCCAATCAAAGACTACCAATACTCTTGTACGCCAACTGACTTGCTTGCTGGGTTACAAAATAAGTGAACACGTGAGCAGTTTAAAAAACAAATTTCTAATTAATAAAAAACTCGAAAAGAAGAGCGCCAGGAAAGTAAAGTTCTTGAAAAAGATACGGAAACATGCCTGGCATAAACAGAGTACCAAAGCCATTGACTGCTGTGGCCAATGGAAACCCAGTCCCCAGGTAATTGTGCAGCTGTCTGTTCACCACCCAAAGGAGCAAATTGCCCAAAGTGCTTGTACCTGTTCAGTGTCATTATTTTTAGCTTGCTGTGCTTAAGTAGGCACAAATTTTCCAGTCCATAAATCTAGTTAACTGTTACAAAGTGCTTTTGGATGTAAAAATACACAGTTACTCCAAAAGCACTCTATATAACTTAAGTAGTGCAGTAAGTCTGGCAGAAACAGAGAGACTGAAATGGAACAAGCTGGGCTTTTCTACGAAAGCTGACATATAAAATGACATCCTCAAAGAGAATGTTGTAATGACCCCAATAAGGCCTTAATTTTCTCTCAAATTTTCAATTAGGTTTTGGATTGCATTTGGAAATGACAACTTATAACATTCTCTACTAGGAGAATTCCAATTCCCAATGATTCACATAGAACACTATGCGTTTAAATCAGATTATACTAAGAACAATCACTAATTCATAATACATACTTAAGCTCCACTCATTCCTTACTTCACTCCTAATCACAGACCTCAAGAAAGATGGTAGATTCTAGGACGCTTGCATAGTCTACAAGTGGATTCCCTCAAGGTTCTACAGTCTACCTATCTGGGGATCTTTTCATCATGTGACCGATTTACCCGCCTCTTCCTACACACACTCCCTATCCCCTTAGTAGTGATTAATGAGTTATTAAGAAATTGGTAAGTATATGTTAATATTTTATATTACAAAAATATAAATAAATATATATAACATATATATAATTTCTGATTTCATTCATGTTAACACGAATAAATTATATATATATTTATATCTTATGCATTACCACTATATATACAAATGTATAATTCATATATATATAATTCCGATTTCATTATTATTATCATAATTTCTATTATATATATATCCTAGCTCTTTATTTCTAACCATCTAGATATATGATTATTCCAACATTCAGATATGTGATTATACATTTCAGATATATCTATATTCAATATTCCATATTATATTTATTTCTTTCATGATTCCTTAATCAGTACCAATGTATATCTTCCTATATCTCCTATTCAATGATCGTTTTCCCCTTTTTGAGTGAATGTGAAATGCCCTCTTATATCACCAACTTGACATGTTACACCTCTTCATGAATAAACGCAACTTTCCAATCTTTAGTAATAATACCACTTGGTATTAATTCAGCTTGTAAACATAAGTCGTGCCCCTTCATAATAATGATCAGATTTTAATAATAATCACTGTGTTCGTAATCGCTATCCCCTTGGATACAAATCACACCTTCCTCATTCGATCAATGCGCAACTAAATACTTAGTGCATTGAATAGTTGCATAGCAAATCATTTCTTAATAATGTTTTTGTTTATTAATGCAGCAACCCTTTCATGTTAGAATGCAATCATAATAATCATAGATATTTAGTTAATGATTAAAAAGATTATAAGATGAGGAGACAATAATATTACTATACATTACTGTGACTAAACTCGGTGTTGATGTTTTGTAGCTTCAGTCGGATAAACACTGTGAGTCAATACTAGTGAAGATATATATATATATATATATATGAGATGTATAAATTTACTTAAATATATATACATATATATAAATATTATTATTATGTAAATATTAGAGAAATTAATATAATACTCAAGAGATATTCTATATGTGTGTGTATGTATATATATATAATCATAATTGTCATTATATTAATTACATTAATAAGAATAGACATGTCCCATGAAGGGACATGTCTCTTCTTGGCTCTTTCTCAATATAAATGCAAGAGATTGTTGCATTTGGAAAACACATACAATTAGATAGTGCTATTACATTTGCAATGATCCTAAAAAACTTTAACATGGTATCAGAGCCAAGTTGCAAATGTAAGAGAGTAGTTTGTTGATGGTGATTGTGTGACTGTCTCAAAAAATACAGTCTCAATACAAGGACCATATCTCACAAATGCACCATTGGATTTTGCTAAATTTTGGATATGTTTGTGATAAACGAATTTAGAATAATCTCATTGGAGAGATTGGAGAGAAAATGTAAGGTTCAAAAGTTATGACCGACTGTGTACGGGTCTATGCAAAAATCTGTAAAAAAGCGAGGTTCCTTCTTTAAAAGCCTAACCGCTTGAAGGGAGATCCAATCATATTGAATGTGTTCATAGTGTATAGAACCATTGGATATTCAAGACAAGTCATGTGAAGAATTATGGTAATGTTCAAGAATGGTGACATCATTTTGTGAATTTGCATGATATTTTCTATATGGGCTCACCTTACAAAATGAAATAGTTGAAATTTATAAAAGATAAGTATTTCATGTTTTATTAATGCACATAATTTTTGAGTTTTTTAATTCATGCTATACTATTGGTTATTAAAATATTGTATGCTTCTATCATTGGTATTTCTGGTCGAGATAGTTTAGTGAGCTATTTGTAATCTCTCTTTGACATACCTTCAGGAGAAGCACAAGATAATTGCATGAGAAAGAAATTGATGCTTGCAAACAAATTGATGATTGAGATTAGATGCAAAGGGAGTCTAACATTTCAAAAGAGGTCAAGAAGTTGATAAACTTGAGCTTCAGAGTGAGCAGATGGTTCATTTAACATGTGACAATCTTGATTGAGAGGGAGTTCACTATTGAAGGTGAAACACTTTTGAGGTAAACTTGATATAATTGATTATTATACTAATGAATCATGAATGCTTTTAATGGGCCTAACCCCTGTGTAAATCATGAGGAAGTGACAACTTCCAAATGATTATCACTTGTATTTGCAAAAGTTATTGGAAGGGGACGATCTTACAATAACTTGATCTTCTATTGTGATAGACATCATGTGATGGCTGAAACAGATCATGATAGATGGCATCTTCTATTGTGATAGACATCTTGTGATGGCTGAAACAGATCATAATAGATGGCATCTTCTATTGTGATAGACATCTTGTGATGGCTGAAACAGATCATAATAGATGATGCGAATGTTCCTATGGTAAGTGCACATTACCTATGGACATCTGTTGAGTACTTGGTGGACATCATGTGACTTGATGTCAGTAGGCCATTACTCTGAGCACTTGGTGAATATCATGTGACTTGATATTGTGCAGGCCAATGCTCTTGATATCATGAGATGGTATCTTTATAATTTTGTTGACTACTTGGTGGACATCATGTGACTTGATGTTGCTAGGCCATTACTCTGAGCACTTGGTGAATATCATGCGACTTGATATTCTGCAGGCCAATGCTCCTAATATCACGAGATATCTTTATAATTTTGTTGAGTACTTGGTGGCCATCATGTGACTTGATGTTGGTAGGCCATTACTCTGAGCACTTGGTGAATATCATGCGACTTGATATTTTGCAGGCCAATGCTGCTGATATCATGAGATGATATCTTTGTAAACTTTTGAGTACTTGGTGGACATCATGTGACTTGATGTTGGCAGGCCATTACTCTGAGTATTTGGAGAATATCTTGCGACTTGATATTCTGTGACAAATACTCCCAATATCATGAGATGATATTTATAAATCTATGAGTTATGGTGAATATCATGAGACTTGATATTCCTAGTCAGTCCATATCTCTGACATTACAGTAATGTGATATCAAAATAAAATTTCACAATTAACGTTGTGTTGCTGAGAGGGAGTGTTGATGTTTTGTAGCTTCAGTCGGATAAACACTATGAGTCAATACTAGTGAAGATATATATATATATATATATATATATATATATATATATATGAGATGTATATATATACTTAAATATATATACATATATATAAATATTATTATTATGTAAATATTAAAGAAATTAATATAATACTCGAGATATTATATATATATATGTGTGTGTATATATATATGTATATATATAATCATAATTGTCATTATATTAATTACATAATAATGAATAAACATGTCCCATGAAGGGACATGTCCTCTTCTTGGCTCTTTCTGAATATAGATGCAAGAGATTGTTGCATTTGGAAAACACATACAATTAGATAGTGCTATTACATTTGCAATGATCCTAAAAAACCTTAACACTCGGCATAAACTCATTTTTTCATAAAAGCATTGAAATAAGCAGTATATATGATCCATAAAGTGGATCAGTATATATGGACCAATCAGGGTCAATACTGTTGTGTAAGGACCATCTTGTCCTAAGTATAAAATAACAGATCACACGTAAGCTGATGATAAACTTTTTAAAATACAACAGTATATTATTTTTATTTGTTTGGTTTCAAATGCTAGATATTGAGTACTCAGGAGTTACAATTTTCTTTTAATAAGAAGGTCCATACAAGACACATTTCATTTAGCCAATCCAGGCTCTTCTATCTTGGGCATCAAGTGGTCATCTGGACTATCCTTCTATCCATTCGAGATAGAAATTAATAAGTGGTCTATTAGACCATACCTCTATCCTAACGGGATAGGTTTTCATATTGGCCTTGTGGCCAGAAGGACAGGTGACATGTGAGTGCTCTGATCAGAGACTTGCAGATTCATTAGGACTAATACGGGTCTTGAGTCCCTTGCTAGAGATATAACAGATCGCCCAAGTACTGTACCAAGGATATCCGCAAAGAGTATGAATATTTTTTTCTAGATCTGCACCCTTCCTTGGATTTTGGGCAAGTGACAAAGTACAAGATCACTAAGAAATTACTTAAAACTTGTACCCCTTCTCAGTTTTTAGGCATCCGGCCAAGTACAAGTACCTTCTCGAATATCAAATCATGTTGGAACATTGTTGATTATAGTTTTATTCATTGGCGGTATAAGGATTTCACTCTAAACTATAACAAAGACACTCGAGTACTGAGGGACATCCTTTGTTACCCAAACTGCCTACATACCTTGTATCCATGAGATCAAGGTGTTTATAGATTCGCACTATGTTATCAATATGTAGTCCTAGACAGTTATTCGCTGACTGCCACCCACTAGAGCGTGTCAGGGAAAACCCTATAGCATATACTATAACACCTAAGGTGTTATCAATAATTATGTTTGAAAAACATATGTTATGTTTACCTATGCACGTGAATGGTTTTATTTAGACCCATCTAGTTACTACCTTTTTCTATAGCTATATTTAGTATGGTATCTAACTCCCTATTTATTTAATGTTTACAAATTTTGTACAAATATGAAATAACTCCCTTAATCTTTTTAACAATTATAATCAGTTTTCATATGTCAATGGTTATAATTTTTGTACGGGTGAGAAGTGAGGGAACTATAAAAGCCATACAACTACCACCGTACGGTGTGAAGGGCTTGGCTACTACCATACATGTGTGAAGGAGTTGTATGGGCGGAGGTGGAGGACAAACTAGCCGTATGGGGGTCATACAAGTGTGAAGGAGTTGTATGTGTGCAAAGGAGGTGAACAACCAAGCCTTACAGGGGAGTATTGCCTCTGGTACATTACAATGGTATCGGAGCAGGTGTTCCTGCCAGCCTATCGAGAAGTGAATGTCAAACAAGCTCATAGTATACACTAGAAGGAAGTACCGTTCTACGAACAGAATGAGGGAACCTAACGTTGAAATCACAACATTGTTAAGGGAGCTAACCAGAAGCCAAGATCAACTCAACGAAGCCATTGCCAGGGGAGAACAACATCAACTCGTGGAGAAAACATTGTGACAATTGGCATAAGGTAGAACAAATGGAGATCACAATAGACATGGCGATAATTCAATCATTGGAAGGTCAAACACACAACACTCACATCCTTAACCATTGATGTCGACATTTCCCCAAAGAACAGAAGCGTCTCGCAAAGAACGAGAGCCCAGTTTCCAAGAGATGCAAGAGCAACTGAGACCTAATTGGAGGGATGTGGATCTTGAGGAAGATATATCCTTCAAGGATTATGCGGAGCTACAAATGAAATATTCTAACCCCAGGAGTCTTGGCCCTTACAACGATGCCATCAAACGGGAGATTGGAAAGCTAAATTTATCATCCTTTGATACGTTTGAAAAAACATCAGCACAAGTGTGGGTACAGAAAGCAAATACCTACTTCCAGCTCAACCCAATGCCTAAAGATGAGGCAATCAAGTTTGCAGCCCTTCACCTGGAAGGAATCACTCACAAATGGTGGCACCATGTGATGGTCACGAGTGTGGGTACAGAAAGCAGATACCTACTTCCAGCTCAACCCAATGCCTAAAGATGAGGCAATCAAGTTCGCAGCACTTCACCTGGAAGGAGTCACTCCCAAATGGTGGCACCATGTGATGGTCACCCTCGGTCACAATTAAGTCACTTCATATGCCGATTGCATGGAGAGACTTATAGACCTCTTTGACGGAAAGGATCCAGAGCTGAACTTCAAGGAGTTGGCTCAACTGAAGCAGATCTGATCGGTGGACAGTTACATCACAGAATTTTAGAGACTAGCAATGTTGGTTACAAATATCTCAGAAAGGAGACTAGTTGTGTTCTTCATAGATGGATTAATGGAACCCCAAAAGGGTTGGGTCAAAGGGTTCAACCCCAACATGCTCACCGAAGCAATTAAGAAGGCATGTGACATGGCTACCTCATCTTCTTACAAGAGTTACATACATGCCAAACCACCCCTCACACCGAAGGAGAAAGACAAACACTCGTACCTGAAGAAGCCATCATTTGACCCACAAGGCAAGAGCTCAAGAGGAGAAAGCTTTTCTTCACCTGTAAGGAGTCATGGGAACCAGAGCACCGATGCGTAGGCAAGGGAAAGATCCACTACATTGAGGTGGTTTCTGATAGCAAGGAGGAGAATGAAGAATCTGAGTTGCAAGAAAAAAGAGGAGGCTAAAGAAGACATAAATCATGTGGAGAAAATTGCCACACTGGTACAAAGGGGATGTACCATTGCAGCACTGGCTGGCACTCCAAGGTGCAGTGTGTTTCAGGTTCATGGTACGCTCCAGGGATAGTAGGTCATAGTCATGTTGGACAGTGGGACCACTCCACACTTCATCAATTCATCACTCGTCACCAAGAAGGGTTTGCATATGGAGGAACATGAGGGGATTGAAGTCAAGGTGGCGGGAGGAAATCTATTGTCATGTACTCATCTAGTTCCGCAACTCAGCATCACCATGGGGAACTACATAGTGATAGATGATTTCTTTGTGGTAGATCTGGATGATATGGATGTCATATTAGGCATTCAATCGATGGAGACCCTCGACTAGTACACACAAAGTTTCAAGAGGATGGAGTTCCTATTCGAAGTGGATGGCAAGAAGGTGGAACTGAGAGGAATGTCGAATGGCAGCCCGAGGGAGATTTTAGTGAAATAGATGGAAGCAATTTTCAGACATGATGACATCGTTTGGGCAACACAATGCTTGGTCTCGACCAAACCTTTGAGTGGGCAACAAGCCTACTACCATGATGATGAGCTTCAGGTGGTGTTGGGCAAGCACAGTTTGGTCTTCACAGATATTCCACTTGGTATACCCCCACATAGAGGTTTTGAGCATACCATCAAGTTGGAGGAAGGAGCCAAGCCCTTTATCACCACGCCCTATCGTCATCCTAAGAAGTTCAAAGAAGAGATAGAGAAGATAATCCAGGAGCTCCTTGACAAAGGATGGATCAAACCCCAACTCCAATCCCTTTGCATCCTCAGTAGTGTTGGTGAAGAACGACAGGACCCTCCAGATATGCGGACTACTGAGCGTTGAACAAGAAGACCATCAAGAATAGATACCCCATTCCCAAGATCGATGAGATGTTGGATGAACTACACGGAGCAATTCGCTGCTCCCAGGAATTCCAAATGCAACTCCTTAGGATGAAACGCTGCCCAAGAATTTCAAACACAGCCCCTTGGTGATGGATCGCAGCCACCTTGTATAGTATCGCAACCACTAATGGTGTATCACAGCCACCATAAAATATATCGCAACCACCAGAGACTACCACGATTTGTAAATGAGAATCCGGCACTTCAAAACAAACTCATTCTGATTCAATTCAATCAATATGGATTTCAAACACAATTCATTAGCAATTAAAGCCAGTTCAAAGTGTTATATGCTCAGGAAAAGAATCACAGCACTCAAACCCTTGGAAACTTCACCCAAATTCGATTTTGACAAATTGCATATTGAGCTAATGGATTTCGAAAATCCTCAAGGCTTTTTAATAAGCATTAAAACATGGCTTCTTCAATACACCAAATGCTTCAAAACTTCAAGCTCACACCTTTCACTTAAGAGGCTTCAAGGACACGCCATCAAATTAAAACATTAAAATCATAAGTCATTAATTAAGCTAAGCTTAATTAATAACTCCACATGCAAATAGCTCAATAAAATGCTCCCGACACTCAACTCCCTGAACCTCCACTGCACTGCCAAAAATACAACCATCCCAAAATAGACTTACTATAAATAGCAAGTCTATCACAAAGACCTTCAAAACCGACTGTCATCTCACGAGGGTCGCAAAGATGAACTGACCAACAACCTCCTGAACTCCTGCTAAAACAAGGACATCACATCCCACACATGTTAAGGGGAAGAATCCTGAGGAAGCCTAAACTGGTCGCAAACCCAAGATCAACTATCTGAAAGTTTTTAGCTCTTTAGCATATGTATGGGTTCCAGATGCCCAACACTCGAAGTTGGATTCCAAGAGTCAGAAGCTTATGTTTACAAGTTACAGTAACAACCATAAGGCTTACCGACTGATTGATGTAGACACTGATCATCTTATCTTCAGTCACAATGTTGTCTTTGATGAAGGAGGACCATTTCAACTTTCCTCGTCTGAGCTGAATTTTGAGGATCGGCCTTTGAAGGCTTCTGATTTGGGTGGCTGCCTTCCGCTCGGTTCACCTGAAAGGAGGAATGATGCAAATTTTGAATTTGGTGATGCCTACCTGAATTTCCTTTGGACGATGCTAATCTTCCACCTGTTACAGATCCTCTTCCTCTAGATCTAGTTATTCCTCCTCTTGAGGTTGGCACATCTACTCTTCGGCCTAAATGGTGGGCTAAGACCATCAATGATCTTCGTCCTGATGAGCTCATTGAGGGTAGATCCTCTAGAAACAAGGGCCAGCAACAAACTACAGTTAACTTTTCTCTCATGGCTAACCTTCATAGTATTTATAAGCCTCAGACATTTAAAGAGGCAACAGGGATTCCAGAGTGGGAACAGGAAAAGGATGCAGAATACTAGAGTCTTCTGAAGAATCACACTTGAGTTCTCTCTGATCTTCCTGCAGGAAAGAATCCCATTAGCTGCAAATGGGTGTATAAGGTCAAGTATCATGCAGATGGTACCTTAGATAGATACAAGGCTAGATTAGTTGCTCAAGGGTTCACACAACGGGAGGGCATTGATTATGAGGAGACTTTTTCTCCTACTGGCAAGATGAGTACAATCCATCTTCTTCTCACCATTGAAACTTAGTTTGGATGGAAAGTCCATCAGATGGATGTTAAGAGTGCCTTCCTCAACGGTGAGTTCCAAGAAGTCTACATGACGTAGCCTCCTGGTTTCAAGGTTGCCAATAAAGAACACCAAGTATGTAGACTCCAGAAAGCACTCTATGGACTTAAACAAATCCCTTGAGCGTGGTACATCAAGATTGATCAGTACTTGGTTGCTCATGGTTTTCAGCGTTGCCCTTCTGAAAATAATCTATATATCAAACACTCTGATGATGATGTTCTCTTTCTTGTTGTCTATGTGGATGACTTGATCATTACTGGCAGCTCAGTACATTTGATTGCCAAAATCAAACAAGACCTGTGCAAGGATTTTGATATGACAAATTTGGGGCTTCTCCATTATTGTTTAGGTTGAGGTTTAGCAGACTGGTGATAGCATTTTTCTTTTCTAGTCTAAGTATGCTAGGAACTTGCTAGACAAGTTTCGAATGCAAGATTGTAAACCTGCTTCCACGCCTATGGAGAAAGGACTGACGTTGTTAGCCAAGTCTAATTCTCCTCTTGTTGATGAAACCACTTTCAGGCAACTAGTGGGCAGTCTCATCTATCTCACTGCCACTAGACCCGATCTCAGTTTTGTAGTAAGCTAGATTTCACGCTTCATGACAGCCCCCAAGGTTGATTATTGGGTAGCAATGAAGCGTGTGCTACGTTATTTGAAGGACACCTTTGATTATGGACTTCTTTACACTAGGAGTCATGATCCTAGACTCAGTGAGTTCACAGATTCAGATTGGGTAGGTTTGGTTGATGATAAGAAGTCAGCCTCTAGATGCGTTCAGTTTGGGATCTGGTGCAGTCACATGGACTAGTAAAAAGCAGCAGGCAACTCTCTCCTCAACAAAAGCAGAGTATCGAGGAGTAGTTAAGGCAGCTTGTGACGTAGTTTAGCTTCGTCGAATGCTTGCGGATATGCATATGTCTCAAGCAGGTCGGAGTCCCTTGTTCTCTAATAATGAGGGTGTTCTCAAGCTTGCTAAGAATCCAGTCTTCCATGAAAGAACCAAACATGTGGACGTTCATTGTCATTACATTCGGCAATTGGTTAAAGACGGATCAGTTCAGTTGCAGTATGTTCCAACTACGCATCAACTTGCAGATATTCTCACCAAGTCTCTTGGTCCAAACAAGTTTGCTAAATTCAAGGGGCAGCTTGGTGTTGTTGATAGGTTAACTATTAAGGGAGGGTATTAGAATATTATTTAATTACTTTAATGGTCATTTATGTAATATATTGTAGATAAGATCATTTCTTTAGTTTCTTATTAGAAACTTTCTATTTTTCTCTTCTTGTAAATTCTTTATAATGATCTATTCGATCATTTGTTAATACAATATGTTTTTTACCAATTACTTCTCAGTAATAATCCATAACTTCACATAGGAACACATTTTTTATATAGTAGACCAAAAGAATACCCCTTGGGTCGTTCCCTTGGGTGATTACTTTTTCCCACAAGGTAGGCCCTTTTCTAAAAAAGAAAATGCAAGTGTCACTATCGCTTTTCTCTTACACCCAGGATCCAGAAGGCAAGAGAAGAGGATACTTCACATAGTAGTGGGTCCACTCAACACACGTGCAAGCGCACAAGACACTCAAGATAGTGATTGTTCTTTTTAAGCACCAAACGAAGTGGTCTTATGCTAACCAAACACACGATTCATTAATTAACCATTGTTTTGAAATCAACCCCTTTTTTTCTCTAGTCCTGCAAGTACACATTATGTTTTTAGGGGCCTTTGACAAGTGAGGAGGGGCTCTTCTTCACGAAGCTAAGTCAAGCACAACACGAAAAGTTAGTGGATTAGTTAATCAAATGCATTATATAGCAAACTGGAAAATCAATGAAATGAGAAATTTTGAAAAAGTACATGTTAGATCTGAAAAACAGAGGCCTACCCATCAAACAACAATGCAAATTTTCTACTTTTAGGCATATCCTCTCAACTACAGAGAAAATCCGCTAGACCACATAGCATATCCAATGAACCACCTAGCATATCTGAGCGAACAGAGACAAATCCGCTAAATGAGAAAATGAGTGTCAAAAACACAAAGTTATTTACCTTTGAGTAGCGGCGCATCTGGGAATCAAAAGCATATTTGAGAAATGATGGTCATGCGGATAAGGCAAAGTGAATCCAAGAGAATATAGGGCAAATCTGAGAAATGATGATCATGAGGATATAACGAAGCAGATCTGAGAGAATATAGGGCAAATTCGAGAAATGATGATCATGATGATATGACGACGCGGATCCAAGAGAATATAGGGCAAATTCTAAGGATTTTTGGGAGTACTTGGGAGAATATAATGCGATTCCGAAGGATTTTTTAGGCGTATTTGGGGAAATACAATGCATATTTAAAGGATTTTTCCAAGCATATTTGGGGGAATACAATACATATCCGAAGGATTTTTTATGCATATCTTGGGGATACAATTGGAATCCGAAGGATTTTTCATGCATATCTTGGGGAATACAGTTTGAATCCAAAGGATTGTTTCAGGCATATTTGGGTGAATACAGTGTGAACCCGAAGGATTTTCCAAGCATATCTGGGTGAATATAATGCAAATCTAGTGAAGTGTGAATTTCCCAAGGCGTATCTGGTGAAGTGATTACCAATTATGAGACCTACAACTTGAAAAGTGCTAAAAACACCAAAGATTGTTAGTTTGACCATGTGATGTGGGTCCCATTCAGCATGCAAAATGTGTGCAAGGAAACGTGACTCAGCGGAATACAAATAGCTAGGAAATACACTCAAATCAACAAATCAAGACAATATACAAGATTAGGCAAAAAAGAGGCTAAAAACACAAATGCAAACCATAACAAATCCATGTTGTAGCCTCATTGATTCAACAATTTGTCCACAAATGTTTGGTTGGATGTGTTCTCATCCAGATTTGGCAATATAATGGTGCTCCAAGTGCAACAATGGTGAACGGTTGGATTTATAGGATTTGGATAAGAAGAATGAATGGTTGAAATTGATTAAAAAAATCAATGGTGGAGAGTGATTGAGAGGAATTAAAGGAATTAAAAATTCCTTGTTGAGTACTTGGGGGACAAGCCCATGTGCTTGATGTGATGGAAGAGTTGACTTTCGGTTCCTAATCTTTAAGATTAGAGGTGTGCACATGATTAGGGGAGCTGATTAGACTTGATAGAGTGGGATTAGAGAGAAAGTGGGAAAGGTAGGAGGATGTGATGGGAGGAGAGAGAATGAGTAGGGAATTAAAAATTCTTTTTAATTCCAAGTGGAAGGGATTAATTAAGTAAAATAAGGGGATTTACTTAATCAAATGGAGGATTAAATGAGGCAAGTGGGCTTTTTAGGAATGTGCAAGTGGATGAGGGAAATTTGGGCTTTTGAAATAATTTAAATTCGAAATAGAGGAAAGGGAATTTAAATAAATACATGAATGCATTTATTTAATTAAAGGGGGTGACACTATAGGTTAATTAAATTAATTATTTACCTAGGACTATAGACGAAAGGGAAGATTAAATAAATAACTTAATTATTTAAGTAATACTCTGGCTTTAGAAGAAGGGTTATTACGATTTAGTTTGATCAAATATTTAATGATCAGATTTAGGTGTCTACAGCTGAGGTTATCAGTCACTAACGAAATGCTTCCTAAATCTACAAAAAGATTGGATATGACAACTATAGCTAATGCCTTAGCAAGAAGCTTTTGGAATTGCAAAATCTATGTTTTAAAACTATTTTCACCCTTACTGTCCAATTTGGCTGCCCAATTTGTCTTCATTCCATCTTTGATTAACAATTAAAACATTCTATTTTAATCCATGGTGGATCTTTCCAGCTGTAGGTACCAAATAGAGGAATTTGTCAAAATCGGCACAAGGTGGAAGTTTCTCCACTTGATGCCAAATGGAACTTTTGCAATGCTAACTCAAGAAAGTGAAACTTTTGAGTATGGCAAGCCATTAGCTAGCAAAACTCCACAACTTGGTGTTTGGTGGAAAAGTCTCCACCTGACACTAGTTTGAGAGAGTTTGTGAATGATTAACGCAAAACTTTAAATTTCTTCCATTTCTCATTTTCAAATGCTAACTTTGATAATAATAAAAATAGTTCTCATTGGCCTTATTCATTCTAAACTCCATTTGTACATTATATAGATTGTTCATTTAGTAATGACCTACCTCTTCCATTTATTGACATTTTTTCAAAAAGGGAAAAAACTTTCAAAAAATAGGAAGTTTTGATTTTTGAGCTTTTCTCCTCAATCCTAGGAGCGAAAAAGGAAAAAAAATCTTTTAAAATTAGAAATTTTGATTTTTAGGTTTCATTGAAGCTTCTAAATTTAATATGATATTTTTGGAAATGACATATTTATGCTAGGAAAGTGACCTCTTACTGCATGCACTTATCTCAATGTGCCACAGGAAATTTTCATAACATATAATTTTTCCCTTAACCTCGTCATTTTCCTGTTTTTTTCTGTTCAAAAATAAAATCTTTGATATTTCTCATGAATTTTTTTTTGCATATACTCTTATGGCAACACGACAATTCCAACACTAAATACTTGGCCCCTAATGGGAAAGATAACAATTGATATAAGCAATATAACAACAAAAAAATTCCTCCTTGGCTACAAACATGACTGTTAATAAAGTTTTCTAGGGGCACTGAAACTGGTACCAACATGGTGGTTGCAAGATGAGAAGGATTGAATTTTAAGAGCATGCTATTAAAGTAAACATATAAATACAAGAAGTCCTAGGTGGCCATCCAAGTAAGAGGTACGGCAGTCCACAATGGTAATCATCTTAACTCTAAATAGGGACATCTAGTAGGATTTAAAAAATCTCATACAACTACAATGGTTGGGAGAAATCAATAAGTATCTGTTTTTATATTAACCATCTTGGTATTGTCAAAATTCATGTGAATTCAGCATCACTAAAACATTGAGACATCGGTTCATTAAACATAAATTTAGAATAAAATATATTCCTGTCAAAAACGAATTTTAACATCAAAAGTCTCCATGCTTTAGATATCTAATAAGAAGGTAATGGCATTAATAAGCACTTGCAAAACATTGGTAAACGGACTCTAAAGAATAACTGAGGTAGGCCGAATTTGACAGTAATGTAAATGGCATGTGCTTAGTTGTATATAATTTTTCCAATGAATTGAAACATGGAGATAGCAAATGAAGTCAAGGATAGTATCAGATCATACCGAAATGGGCGAAATCGATGACGCCCTGACCCCCTAAAACGTGAAGGACCTTCAGGCTCAGCTTCACACTTGTCCATTTTATTGAAGCAGCTTGCAAGGTAGTTGCCCTGTTGAGCTGCAACCTTTACAAACACAACAAAAGGAAGGAAAAGTAAATAGAATATTAACAAAACTAATGTAAATGAATTTTAAAATTCAGAAGGAAGACAATAGGGAGAAAACTCGAATTGTAGAAGAGAACAAAAGACAGATTATAATGTTAGACAATTAAGTTTTAACATTGGCATGATATGATGGTCATTGGTGGTTGTACTACTATAAAGAGATGTATATTGTATTAATGAGCATAGAAGGATATGGAACATTGACAGACCTGTATGAGAGGCCATTTCAGTAATACCTCGAATATAATCCATTAAGGTGTTAATGAAACTGACTTATTTTCTTCAGTTTATGTCTATTAATATATGTGCCTATAGCCTTGATACATCCTATACATGGTTTCAAACCTATTGTGTGTTGGAGACATGAATCTTGCTGAAATTTTCATGTATTTAATTTATTCAAAATCAAGACATGCTAGAGAGAGACATAATGAAATTATACTATGTCAGCAAATAACCAAAATAGGTCAATGGGATTTGAGAAACAAAATCAGTAAAAATAGCATGGAAAGTGAAAAAAGGCAAGACGGTACTGGATAAAACTAAATAAGTGTACAAAGGATGTAACATACAGAAATATTCTACCATAGCATGTAAACCATCAATAATATTTACTTTTAGGAAGTAAACCATAAATAAGTCAAAACAATAATCAGTATAACTAGCATG
This sequence comes from Chamaecyparis obtusa, assembly GCA_027943335.1. NCBI lineage: Eukaryota > Viridiplantae > Streptophyta > Pinopsida > Cupressales > Cupressaceae > Chamaecyparis > Chamaecyparis obtusa. Next base: position 586,285 of record BSBK01000312.1, read on the forward strand.
GAAAAGTTAAAAAGGCTCCAAAGAACATAATGGAGCATAAATTAGAGTAAAAAGAATGTAACATGGTGACTCTACAGAAATCAAATATAGATTAAAATTGGAGACAGTTAAGTGAACTTGAGTTGTAATGTTGGAATGGGAAACTCCCAAGAAGGCACAATACTTTGCCCTTGTAAGTATTGTTGATATATGGTTTAGCTCATCAATGTGTTCAAACAGCATTAGTTTCCTGTAATGTCCCTGTCTAGAATTACACTAACAACAATTTTCCATTCCTTCTTTTATGTGCATTTTCTCAAACAGTAATTTAGTGCTGTCTTAGATCTGATTGAATGATTCCAAATCTAATTTGAATCAGAAACAATGAAGATGTGAAGAGACTTGCAAGCCTTTGATGTTAGAAATGCTCAGTACAGCACACTTCCAAATGTCAGCAGACTTCAAACAAGACACCTACTCCTTTCATATTGAGCCACTCTGAAACCAGCAGTTCTTGTTATCTCCACGGCAAGGACTAATGATCTCCACGTGACAGAAATGCTTTCAAAGGAATAGTATCTGCTTAAGCAATTGTCTGAATCTAAAATGTCCAGAGCCTACGATCCTCTCTTTTCTTCACACACCTTTGTTTCTTTCTTCCAAACACATAGGCATCCAGAATCGATGTGCGATATAGAGGATTGGCATTGGAAGTCACCAATTCTAGTTAGGGAATGAATCGAAACCTTCACTTATTGCTTTGTTATATCTCCAGTCAATAGTCAACTCCAGTTTTGCTCAGTGATCACACATTGCCAACAGCTCTTTGCCACTTTTGGAGGTGGTTGTGCTAATGGCAATCAAATATACTTGAAGGATTGTCTCAGATCACTTCAAAGAATACCACAATTGAATCCAACACAGTCCCTGTCTCAATACCAACAATTGCACTCTTGAAGATACCTCTGGTGCTCTGGATTCACGCCAAGTCAACTCTACACACCAGCGGCTAAATCAAGTCGTTAATCTTCATATACCCATAGTTTGTGCCTTTATCAAGCTGAGATAGACATTCTGGGTGTAATCCAAACTCGCTCACTGAATTGTTGATGATATCAATGGTTAAAACTTCGTCTCATTGAACCAATATAATCTTCAGCGGTTATTCCATGCAACACTATAGAAATTGATGTGAATGAATATGCATATGCTTCACACAGATAGTGGCAAGTATGGTTGCTGCTATAATGAATATCTTCGTTTGTTCTATTATTAGCAAATCAAGTAGTCTTCTTAATTCGCAGAAGGTTCCCACAGCAATACATATGTTGATATAATCAACCCCGACTAAGCAGCTCTATTTGGCGTTTACTAATCCTTCTAATCCCATGATTTAGTGGGTTCGGTATATACATCTCATACTGCTGTTACACATTCCATTGCCATGTCTCACAAATAGTTGTGATAATATGTGTTCCACACTGGACATTACAAGCATTCACCACACATGGATCTCATACCCCAAGATACTCATTGACCTTGTAATGTACCCTATCCTCTTCCACAAAGGAGTTGATATTGCTAATCAGTTTTTTAATTTCCTTTCTCAATCTCCATTCCTTCTTTCTATTCCTTGATTTCCCTCCGCTTTTATTTTCCCTTGAATGAATGATTGGGAATGCTTTTTATACCTTACCAATCAAATGATAAACATGTCCCTTCCTAACAGATGGCAACTCTTGAACGAACTAAAATTATTAAATGTTGTTAACATAATAGCCGTCCAAAGTATTGTCCCTATCTTAATAGTTGTCTTGTATTTATAGTTTATTATTATCTATTTATTTACTTGTTTATACTTTAATCTTACAATTTAATGATAATTATAATTATTTATAAATATAGATATGATTTAGTTTATCTTTTATCCTAATACTTATCGCGAGAAGTTTTGGCTCCTCCTTGATCTAGCCTTAACATTCACCAAGAATGTCCTTGATCTAGTCTCAACATTCACCAAGAATGTCCACCTTCAAAGATGATGTAATCTTTAGCTTGTAATAGGGCGCCCTTAGCGGTTCTTCCTTAATCACAGTGCAATAGGATGCCCTAATAGTGGTTCTCCCTTAATTGTCATTGCAATAGGGTGCCCTTAGCAATTCTCCCTTAACTACTTCTGCAATAGGGTGACATTAGAGGTTCTCCCTTAATCACAGCCAAGTAGGGTACCCTTATAGCAGTTCTCCTTTAATCACAACACGGTAGGGTGCCCTTATAGCAATTCTCCCTTAGCTGCTACTGCAATAGGGTACCCTTCGCGATTCTCCCTTAATTGCAGCCTTGGAAAGGTGTTAGCAATAGGGTGCTTTGGCGGTTCTCCCTTAATCGCAGCCCTAGGGTACCCTTCTCGATTCTCGCTTAATTACAACCTTGGCAAGGTGCTAGGAATAGGGTGTCTTGGTGGTTCTCCCTTAATTGCAGTCCTTTTCCCTCTATTATGGTTATGGATACCCTATCAATGTTGCTTCTGCAATGGATGATAGATAACCTTTTTCTCCACAACATCTTTGCTATGGATCTCTTCTTCAAATTATGATATGTTGATATTTTGTAGCTTTAGTCAGATAAACACTATGAGTCAATACTAGTGAGGATATGTATATATATATTTAGTATATATGAGATGTATATATATACTTAAATATATATATAGATATAAATACTATTATTATGTAAATATTAGAGAAATTAATATAATACTCGAGATATTATATATATATATATATATATATATATATATGTATGTATATATGTATATATGTGTGTGTGCGTATATATATAATCATAATTATCATTATATTAATTACATAATAATAAATAGACATGTCCCATGAAAGGACATGTCTCTTCTTGGCTCATTCTCAATATAAATGCAAGAGATTGTTGCATTTGGAAAACACATACAATGAGATAGTGCTATTACATTTGCAATGATCCTAAAACCTTAACATGGTATCAGAGCCAAGTTGCAAATGTAAGAGAGTAGTTTGTTGATGGTGAATGTGTGACTGTCTCAGAAAATACAATCTCAGTATGAAGACCATATCTCCCAAATGCACCGTTGGATTTTGTTAAATTTTGGATATGTTGGTGATAAAAAAAATTTAGAACAACCTCACTGAAGCGATTGGAGAAAAAATGTCAGGTTCAAAAGTTATGACCAACTGTCTACGGGTCTATGCAAAAATTTGTAAAAGAGCGAGGTTCCTTCTTTAAAAGTCTCACCGCTTGAAGGGAGATCCAATCATATTGAAGGTTGTCATAGTGTATAAAACCTTTGGATATTCAAGAAAGATCATGGGAAGAATTATAGTAATGTTCAAGAAGAGGGACATCATTTTGTGAATTTGCATGATATTTTCTATATGGGCTCACCTTAGAGAATGAAATACTTGAAATTTATAAAAGATAAGTATTTCATGTTTTATTAATGCACATAATTTTTGAGTTTGTAATTCATGCTATACTATTGGTTAGTAAAATCTTGTATGCTTCTATCATTGGTATTTTTGGTCGAGATACTTTAGTGAACTATTTGTAATCTCTCTATGGCATACCTTCAGGACAGAAGCACAACATAATTGCATTCAAGGGAGAAAGAACTTGATGCTTGCAAACGAATTGATGATTGAGACTAGATGCAAAGGGATTCTGACATTTCAAAAGATGTCAAGAATTTGATAAACTTGAGCTTGAGAGGGAGAAGATGGTTCAGTCAACTTGTGATAATCTTGATCATATTGATTGAGAGGGAGTTCACTATTGAAGGTGAAACACTTCTAAGGTAAACTTGATATAATGGGTTATTATACTAATGAATCATGAATGTTTTTAATGGGCCTACCCCCTGTGTAAATCATGAGGAAGTAACGACTTCCAATTGATTATCACTTGTATTTGTTAAAGTTATTGAAAGGTGACGATCTTACAATAACTTAATCTTCTGTCATGATAGACATCTTGTGATGGTTGAAACAGATCATGATAAATGATATGAATGTTCCTATGGTAAGTGCACATTACCTATGGACATCTGTTGAGTACTTGGTGGACATCATGTGACTTGATGTCGGTAGGCCATTACTCTGAGCACTTGGTGAATATCATGTGACTTGATATTCTGCAGGCCAATGCTCCTGATATCATGAGATGCTATCTCTATAATTTTATTGAGTACTTGGTGGACATCTTGTGACTTGATGTCAGTAGGTCATTACTCTGAGAACTTGGTGAATATCATGTGACTTGATATTTTGCAGGCCAATGCTCCTAATATCGTGAGATGATATCTCTATAATTTTATTGAGTACTTGGTGGACATCATGTGACTTGATGTTGGTAGGCCATTACTCTGAGCACTTGGTGAATATCATGCAACTTGATATTCTACAGGCCAATGCTCCCGATATCATGAGATGATATCTTTGTAAACTTTTGAGTACTTGGTGGACATCATGTGACTTGATGTTGGTAAGCCATTACTCTGAGTATTTGGGGAATATCTTGCGACTTGATATTCTGTGAAAAATACTCCCAGTATCATTGTAATCATCCAAAAATGGTCATCTAGACTATTGACCCCTTTTGCTAAATCATCAATTGCTTATTCTTGATCAAATCCTAGTTCTATCATTTATTCGATTATTTTCTATGGGCTAACCATTTTATCCTAAAATCTTTATTTATTTAAAGGAATATTTCCTCCCTTTTTATTAAATAAAAAACCCCCACTTTTCCTCTTATCCTAAGTTGCACAAATAAAGCATTATTCTTATTTTATAAAAAAGAGAAAAGCACTTTTTGTCTTATATGGACACAAAAGTCAACTCTTATTTTCTCATTGGAGGATATTTGTGCACATGGATTGCTCCACCGTTGATTAAATCTTTTGCCTCTTAATCTCCATGGTCCATTCCTTCTCATTTCTTATAAAAGGAGAGCTCTCTTCTTCATTCTAGATCCCCAACTTTTTATGCTACTATTATGCTGCAAGTTTTCTAGGTCACTTTGGAGCTTTTGAAGATTTGGAGCATTCTTGGCTTTTGCATCTACATGTTATTCTAGTTTCATTTATCATGGCATTCATAGCTTCATATTTAGCTTAGTTTCATTTGTGCTTTAGATTAATTCATCTAGCTTAATTAGGAGGCTTTGTAATACTTGCACATTTCCTTTCATAGCATAGCTTGCATTTCTATTTCTAGCATAGTTGCATTGCATTTGCATTTGCATTTCCATTTGATTCTTGGAGATATTGGCATTCTTGCCCTTGTCTTCATCTGAATCTCCCATTGCATGGTTTACTAGCAAGGTTATTGGCTTAATCGCTCTAGCTGAGAGCATTTTTAACACCCTTGCACTCCATGCCTAGGGAGCTCTAAATCGATTTCTCAAGGTTTCCAATCCATGGATTCACTTAGAAGCAATGATTTAGAGAAGTGCACATCTTAGTGTGTACAATCATGAGATGATATTCTTATGAATCTGAGTTATGGTGAATATCATGCGACTTGATATTCCTAGTCAAATCATATCTCTGGTATCACAGTAAATGATATCTTCTTATCCTAATCATGTATGTAATCTTCCCTGGCTAAGAGGGAGTGTTGATGTTTTGTAGCTTTAGTCAGATAAACACTGAGTCAATACTAGTGAAGATATCTATATATATATTTAGTATATATGAGATGTATATATATACTTAAATATATATATAGATATAAATATTATTATTATGTAAATATTAGAGAAATTAATATAATACTCAAGAAATATTATATATATATATATGTATGTATATATATAATCATAATTATCATTATATTAATTACATAATAATGAACAGACATGTCCCATGAAAGGACATGTCTCTTCTTGGCTCATTCTCAATATAAATGCAAGAGATTGTTGCATTTGGAAAACCCAAGTGACGAAAAAGAAAATTTAGGGGATGCGGATGCGTTTGGATGCGTGTATATATATATATATATATATATATATATATATATTTAAAATATATATATATATATATATATGTATCATTAAGGATAGTACATAACAGTTGAGTACATCAAAATCTGAGAATGTTGTATCTGAACGATCACAAAGTTACTGTTATCACAGAGATACTACTACCATTAGACAAGTCCATATTTACATTGTGATACAAAGACAAAAATATATTAAACTAATAAGTTCACTTGACAGCTAAGTATAAAGGAAACAAGCTCCATGTAATAGTTCACCGGAATCCGAATCAAAATATTAAAAAAAAGATTAATGGTTATTAAGCACATGTTTTTTGTTTAGGAGCAAAAAAAACACATTAAAATGTTATTAAGAACATGTTTTAATGTGCTTTAATTGTTTTTTTATCAAAAAAAAGTGTCAGTTTTGATTCTGGACCCGTGGATGCTTGTGGAAGCTCATGGGTGCCTTGTGGATGCGCGTAGGAAGCGCATCCTGGGCACCCGGATGCTCTGTTACGCATCCAGAGAGCATCCGGGTGCCCAGGATGCACTTCTTACACGCATCCACATGGCACCCGAATCCGAATCCGCATCCGCATCAGAACCCAGGCCAGGATGTTGTGAATCGGTAACTGAGTGGAAAAAACATACAATGAGATAGTGCTATTACATTTGCAATGATCCTAAAACCTTAACATGATAAACTCTTCTCAAATCTCTTATAAACATTTACTTAATTTTTGCTCAACTTATGCCTTAATCTTTGCTCCAAATTTGACTTATATTTTTGCTCAAGTTCTCCTCATACTTCGGCTCCAAGATCTATTTATACAAGAATTAGGACCATCTTTGTAAAACTGATTTGGATTTAGAAATGTCTGGCAATACTTTCATATCTTTGAGTTCACTCTTGTTATTCTCTTATTATTGTCAAATTTCTTTCTATTGACTAGAATGGTTCCTGGTTTTATCTTTTACCTTGTAGGATGGCAAGATCATGCTCAAATACCACTGTAATGTCCCCACTTCCAATGTTAAGTATTTCTTTGTTCCTTGATGAATAAACTTGCACATGCTAGAAGATTCCATACAAAATATACATATATAACCATAAATGGATGTATATCTAATTCTCATGCTATTTCACACCTAATCCTTAGGGAGAGTTCGTAATCAAGTTCCTAGCTCTTTGAAAAGGACCTCTTGGGGCTCTAGTTGCCTCCATGGTCAATCTAGAACAGTCTTCAAGCTATGCTACCATCTTATTACTACTCATCTCTCCTAAGGCCTTATGGATATCCTTATTTGGTATATCCATCCTTATAAACCTTAGGAAGAGATATACCAAATAAGGATATCCATAAGGCCTTAGGAGAGATGAGTCATAATAAGATGGTAGCATAGCTTGAGAACTATTCTAGATTGACCATGAGACCACAAAAGCCCTAGGAGGTTCTCTCCAAAGAGCTAGGAACTTGATTACGAACTCTCCCTAAGAATCAGGTGTGAAATAGCATGGGAATTAGATATACTTTACTTTTACTTTCATTTATGGTTATTGTAGACACCTAAAAATGGTCAACACCATAGATTAAAATATCGCCGATATCTCTGGGATAAGACAACTTATCGCGAGAAGTTTTGGTTCCCGATAAACTGTGTAAAGTTATCGCGGCAGATAAGTTTCAATTTCTCGCCGATATTTTGATGCTTTATCGCAATATTTAAAGAACTTATCTTGCAAGACCAATTCATACAGAAATCATACTTACATATACAATATAATAATTAGCGATTTTATGCCAATCATTCGATTATCCGATTGAGGAATATTATTGCCAGTTGCGGTCTATACCGTTCGAAATAAACTCAGGGACTTTCGCGAACAAGAACATTGTAAGGAAGAAGACAATCATCATAAAGGAGTCTATCAACAAAGCATATCTTAACCATGACTATGTTACTAAATCAATGGCACATCTATAGAAGCGATGAAATACAATTAGATAACCAACATCATTAATATTGGCGAATAATATATGCAGTGCAGTGATCGATGGTCAACTAATATTTTCTATTTTTAGTTTGCTTTAGAGTTTAGACTATCAGACTATGGCTACGAGCCATCAACATTCCACAGGAGGATGCGATTTTGTCGCATATTTGCATTTAAATATATCTAGATCAGCTTCTTTGGTTTGTTTACTCTTTACTAACTCATTAGATGCATCTCGTTTTTGAATTTTGCAAAAAATATGCACTTCTAATTAAATTTAGGCAATTTTTTAGTTCCCAATATTTTCCTGAGAAGTTCCCGACTTATCTCCAATATTTGTCAATATCTTTTTTTTGCACTTGGCGATAAGTTGCTGATAACGATATTTTGAACTATGGTCAACACGTTTAGTTCCCTTTTGTAGTTGTCTTTTATGCCTTGGTTTTGAGTCATTTTCGAGTCATTTTGATCATTTTGGATTATTTTGAATCATTTTAATCATTTTGGATTATTTTGAATCATTTTGATTTACCTGTTGTCCTGACATTTATCTTTGGTCATCTGTTGCATTTTGGCATTTTGGCTTTTGTTCAATTAAATAATTTTAACAATTATTTAATTATTGTCTTTAGTTTGCCCCTAGGGAATTAACTATTTAATTAATTTCTCCAATGTCCTAATGTCCCCTTAAACATTAATAAATTTCATTTATTTATGCCTTTTTGTCTTTTATTTTACATTTTAATATATTAATATTCAACTTGGCTTTTATTTTACATTTAAATATGATTTTATTTAAAAGTCTTTTGGGTTTTTGAAGGGCAATTGGTGAGAGTGGAGAATGCTTGGAGAATACTTAAATGTGAGCAGAGAATGCTTCAATGTGTTATTGATCAATGCTTACAATATTATATAGTGCAAATAACAGTTAATAAATGTTTTCATATGACAACGCATCAGTTAGAGATCGGTTGCATGTAGTTAGATAACTATAACAAATCATTATATTACACCAACATCCCCCCCTTAATACATTGATCCTAAAACTGTAAAGAGCCTGGCTGGCTCTCAATAACAAAACTAACTCTTTCACAATTTAATTGCACTTTTGGGAAGGGTTTTCAGAATTAACAAATTAATTTCTATAAATGTTTCCAGAATTTTTAATTAAAACAACAACAGCAGCAATTATGATCATTAATTCTTCCACCACAAACTAAAATCATGATGATGAACAAGGTGTCATGAATCCATACAATACAACTCTCAGATTGCAAGAAAAACAAATAAAATTTCATAGTGTAGAGCACCTTGAATGATGTACGGCATGCTGCAGTTGAAAACGTAGCTTTGTGTTACAGCCTATAACCCCTTAATACTTGATGCAGCAAACTGTATATTGTTCTTTCCTTGAGATTAGCAATGGAAAAACCCTCTTGCTTGAATAACTTTGCATTGAAGGAGCCTCATGTCACACTCCCACAAATTTAACCACAGCACACTTCCGTACCAAGTACGGCACTGTCAAAATTTCATACAGCTGCTAGATAAATTCTAGATTTTGTAACAAAACAAGATTCTACTGTTCACAATGCAACAACAAACAAACCTCAGCCAATAATTCTCAATTCTCAACAATGGAGATACAGCAGCCTCCAAATTCGAAACCCCAACTCCTCAGCAGGAAGAATAAATCAAACCCTATGAAAGCAAATTGATTTATCTGCAAATTTCAGACTTCACACAATTCCAATATACATCAGCACTGGATTAAAATTCAGAATCAGTATTACAGCTGCAAAATTCACCATCAACCTGTAATGGCTCAAATTGCCAAAAGAGGAATCAGTCCTCAAAACCCTAGCCAGGTTGTCTCTCACAAACTTCAATAAAATAATCATTCAATAATGGATGATTTTCCTTTCACAAAGCATTGCTTTTATAATTCAAAAGTGTCTTCTCTCACACACTTTTCACTTAAAACACTTTTTATACTTAGGCACATATTGAATAATATAATTTATTAATTCATTTGGCTCCAAAAAAAGCCTTTTCACCAATATCATGAAATTATGACACGCAAGGTCCCTGTTTCTTGTGCCCAAGATTTAAAACTTTTCATCCTGGTTCCAACGAGCTATAACACTAAGGTATCTAGCATATAATTCCAACAAAAATGGCAACCTTAGCAAATTTAATTAAATAATAATAATAAACCACCCGTCTAGTGAAAACAACTGAAGAAGCGTCCGAATCGAAATTTGTCTACACATGATTGATCTAGATGATGAAAGATGATGAATGAACTTGACGGGGTGACTTACTAAAAATAGACACTCTCTCCAAGATTCTTGGAGCCCAAACCGGAAGCCAGAAATGAAAACTGAGAGCATCATTCAACTCCTCTAACTCATCTGAGCTCATCGGAACTATCCATTAACTTACTATAAATAGTAAGTTCACACCAAAGACCCTCTAAACACCTCGCCAAACCACGAAGATCACAATAATGACCTGGCACCATCAGATCAATGACCTACAAAAAATGGGGACATTACAAAAACAGACCAAATTCACCTTGAGATGATGAAAGTTCCTCCATCCTTTGATGCCACCAACCTCCAAATTAACCCTATTTCAATTTATCCATTTGATATATTTGTTGTGTCTTTGAAGGCTTTTTCAAATTGAAGAGTAATAGGATTTTTACCTGACAAAATCTTCTCCCTGACAAGTATATCTCCAATTCTCATATTCAAATCACAATTAATTAAGTTTCTATATCTAAGCCCACATAACAAGTGTGAAATCCCTTCAAAATGACATAGGCAAATAGATCAAAGTGTACATAATCCATGAGATTCTTTCTTCTAATTGTATGTAGATTAGAGAAAGAGAAAATCCCAATTATATGTTCTTCAAGATTAGCCAATTCCATATACACTCGATTGTTGCCAATAAGAAAAGATAAATCGTATTCAATCTCCAAATGTTTGAGCTCAATTAGAATTCCATCTCTAGCAAGAAAAGTTGGAACACGATTATCATGAATATCATGAACAAACTAGAATATCACATACAGTCTATTTGTCTCTGCAAGTGTAGAACCTACAACTTTCTTGTACGAACGGCTCTCAATATTATTGCACTTCTTCAAAACATTGACTTTGTTATCATATTGCATTATCATTGTCCCAAATATAGACAAAACTATTCAGACTTCAATTTTGACATTGACCTCCAAATAACAGAATTTGCATTGAATATCAAGATTGGATTTGTGCATACCTTTCACTCAAACTTAAAAATTTCCTACGCGCTATATCTTCAATTTTTCATCAATACCAAATCATTTTAAAAATGAATAATGAAGAGTGACCTTTCATTCAAATGGCAGTTGTCTCCCTATCTTTCTTCAATCCAATCTTTCTCAGGCATGGAGTCGAACCAACCGCCTCAAGGTCTATCTTCGAATGCATGGGCAGATGTAAACCGCTTGAGAAACATGAAAATTTTGTATAGAACTATCTGCCAGGGAAGTCCATCTTCACAACTCATTGCTTCTACATTATCTTTTGCCTCATGTGCTGCCTCACTTGATTCCAGATTCTGCAAACGCTTATACTTCTTGATTGAAATGCCTTTCCATCGTTGTATTTCAACCAACTGACAAGTCTGAGATGAGTCCATGTCTAATGAACAAAGAACAAAGAACAAGGGACAGTGCACAAAACACGAAAAAGGGAATCACTGCGAACAGGGGAGCGTTCACTGCATACTTCACAGGCAGCACTATCTTCACTGAGCAGGACTGTCTTCATCGCATAGAACAGGGGATCACTGCCATCACCGCATACTTCAACTCTCCACGGAAAATCTCAGATTTATTACTCTACCCTCAAGCGATAAACTTAGGCATGTAACAAGCAGATTAAACCTGCTTTGATACCAAATAAGAGCGGAGAATGCTTGGAGAATACTTAAATGTGAGCGGAGAATGCTTCAGTGTGCTATTGATCATTGCTTACAATATTATATAATGCAGATAACAGTTAATAAATAACTGTTAACTACTTTCATATGAGAGCGCATCAGTTAGAGATCAGTTGCATGTAGTTAGATAACTACAACAGCTCATTGTATTACGCCAACAATTGGCAATTTGGTTTTATTATCTGGCTTTTATTATTGACTGTTTGACTCTTCTTTTCCCTCTTGTCTGTTCATTTCTGTATTGTGTTCATTCAGTTTTTGAAAGCGACTTCTATTTATTGGGCTCTCTTCTTCCTTTTTGGAAACCACAATTCAAATATCCTCATTGTTATTATTTTGTTCATACTTGCTTTTTGAACATATGAGTGCAATTGTCATATCAAGAGCAACATTAAATTGGAAGAGAAAGACGAACAATGGACCATAAAGGGAAATTTGCATAATCCTGCATGTGGAGTAATAAAGGCAGCCACAGGGTAAAAAGAAGCCACGTGAATCACTAGAAGGTGACATTAGTGTTTTAGAGGGCACGTTTGGGGGTTTTTGAGTGTCATTGGCTCATTTCTTCATTGGCGTCTATGGATATTAATTTTCAGACAGTTGCAATCAATTTAAGACAATAAACTCAAGCTGCGACCCATTGCCAGGTTTTTCTTATTGCAATAAATTTATTCACTATATTAGATGATCAATATATGTAATTCATTTCCATCATTGAAATAAAAGGAGATATTTGTGCATTGTTGCAAAGATAGTGTGTTTTTATGTGTTGTATTTATCTATATTTCCAAAACACAAAAAAAAACATAAAACTCAAAATCAAAAATATCAAAAACATCCGGCAGTGTCAGTTGAACAAGGGTAGAACCGACAGGGTTCTTACACCTTCATAACAAATCTGGAAAAATTAGACTTTAATAAAATGAACAACAAAAAACCCTTTTAACAAAGCATTCACCAAAATCTTTAGCATACTGTGGGCACCCCATTTTGATGTCTCGTTTTCACTCTGTTCTACTCTATAAGTCTACATTAGGCCTTGTTCACCCATTGTCGATAATTGATCTAAACGGCTTATAGTTGAATGCCCCATGATTGAGGTGTTGTCAAATGGTGTCAAGGAGTAAGGTCTTTTTGTTTATTTCAGGAAATCTTCAAAACGTTTGCCCAAAAAAGTTAAAACAAGTCAGAATTTGGCTTGCAGGTTTTGCTTGCCTAACTGTGTAAAGTCACTTCTCAATTTTTAACCCAGAGTTTTCCGCAGAATATACCTGTTTATATATTTTGGGTAAAACTGTATTGCTGATTAAATTTGTCAGTTTTGTAAGGTAATGGTTCAATGATGTTTGAATGTGTAAACAGAGCTATAGCATTTACACAAAATAAGAGAAATAAATAACAGAAATACGATTGCACTTGCCAAGAAAGGTACATTCCCTTCATTTATTCTCAGCCCATAACAAATTTCAGATCAAACAATAAAAAACTCCTGACCTTATATATAGCAGCACCAAGGATGATGTTTAATAAGTTTGTGCTGTGAAAATACATACAGAATTATACGCCCAACAAACAGTCCATTTACTACTCTTCCGGACTACTCTGTTTTATGCGTTTGGAAACATCAAGCAAGACTGAAACTCCACTCAAGACAGGTAAATACGAACAGAAGATAGAAAAATACACCCGGCAGAGAAATGAACTGGTGAATGCCAAAAC